>JAFIRS010000007.1:1800000-2219088 GCA_018342105.1 Gonioctena quinquepunctata | reverse complement strand
CAACCCTAAATTTTCGGAAAACCATTCGAAACACGAATTGATGGATCTGATGGCCCCAAGTATAGAATCACAATCAATCTGGATATAGTCTGGTATACAGAGGTTCAAAGACAGTTGAAGGAACGGGAGCAAGAATACATGGTGTAACCAATAATGGATTACATAATACCACTTGGCAAAAGCTCTTCCGATATTCCAAGTTGAACACATGATATTATGGTATGCATTCTGAAGAATCTAGAAAGTGGTTATAGGAAAAACACATCTACATTCTATCTGACTGTCAAAGGCTATCAAAGCACCTAACCCATACAGATAAAGTCCAAACTGGTCTGGGACTGCTCTAGAACTCATCGAGCTGGCAAAACACAACAGGTCACCTTGATGGGGTGCCAGTCATAGAGGCATTGAAGGCAACGTCAAAGCGGACCAGCTAGCTAAACGAGCATCTGAAACGCCATTCACAGGGCCAGAACCTGTACATGGTATTAGCAAAACCGATGCAGGACCCTGATCGACGAGTGGATAGAAAGAAGACACCAACAATATTGGGATCAAACTGTCGGGCAAATACACAGCAAAGTCATGGTAGGGCATCCAAAACCGGACCCTGACGGCTGACCTTCTGAACCTGAACAGAACGAAGGCTCGTATAATAATGGTCTGTTGACTGACACGTGGCTAAGAAAACACCTAAACAACCATGGGAGTACGCAGGGAAACCGTGGAGTGTGGTATGTGATGGAAAGGAAACAGCCTCCATATCTTCGACTGTGACGCCCTAAGAGTAGGCGACACAGAACCTTTGGAGAGATCAGCTCGGAAACAGGCATGAACTGAAGAACCTTATCAGCAGGCTTCTAAACCTAATTAAAGGCACAAACCTGTTCGAATGAGGAACCACTGACGACAGAGATAAATAGACCCCAGCTGGTCGCAGTGTCAAGGGAAGCTAAGGTCAACCCTGTCCAGGGCTCGTCAGCTTTAACCAACCAACCAACCAACTCCCTGCCCCTGAAACCAAATATTGGGTTTTCAGACAGTAACCGCGATTTACGCAAGAACTCGAGTTTCAAAACATCTTCGAGAATGGAGTTAGGTGGAACATACGTTTAATATATAGATATTAAAAAAACGAAAAAAAAACGCTTCTATAGCAATATGGATTGAAAATATTAAGAAAAGTCATCGACCAAAAATTTAACTTGAATTTTTACCGCTGGCAATTTGTAAGGATAGAGTTACCATGAAAAGTACGTAGAGAGCAACCCACCCTGGAATTTATAAAAATTTCAACTTTTAGGTTCTAATTGCTACAAAAGCGTGTTTTGAACTTTCCAACGACGGAAAAAACTTTCGATTATTTATACATGGGGGTTTTTTACTTTTTTCGTAAAGACTCTTACGGAATCAGTTGTAATATAAATTGGGCATTTTTTTATTATGAGCTATGATCTTGCAAGAATACTCAGGTCATAGCTATCAAATCTGTTGTATTATCATCAGTCTATACATGATTCAAATATTCGAGATTCCATACATTCTTAATACATACAGGTCGAGCCAATGAAAGTTTGTTAGTGAAAAGGTGAAAGACTAGAGACCTAATGGTGAATGGGTGATATCAATATGCAAGCAATTGAACATAACTGAAAGGCATGCATCGCAAATGAGTCCGAATCGATAATGAAATACTATGTACAAGAGGGGTTGAATTTGTAATATTTCTTTGAAGAAAGTTTATTTATTTATTTTATTCATAAATTCACCGTACTAAGGATGAATTCCATCTACAGAACAGGAATGGAGGCAGGAATAGATTTACACCAAATATAAAACAATAACATCATGCAGCATATTATGATATTCAATTATTTGAAAAATTCGGATTTGATAAGACTTTACTGAACAGTTAAATATATCTAACTAGGAGCATTTTGAAATGTAGTTCGATAGCATATTGTGTACTGGTGAAAACTTAAGAATGTTTGTGCATGCTGCTGGGAGAGATAAAATGTACTGTTGTCTCGAGATGCAGTTCTTAGAGTATGAAAATCTAGTTTTTCTATCAGAGCGGAACAATCTATTTGATTATTGATGATTTTAAATAGAAAAATCACTGAATTCACGTCTACATTTAAATGATTCTTCTTGGTCTCCAGGAGTTCACTTTGGCAATACCTCCTGGTGGATAGGAGTCATCTATTCTAAAGCTTATACATTACAGAAAGCGTAGTTGAATTGATTCTATTTTGTCAACATGTAACTTCTAGTGAGGATTTAATTAGTGAAGCATATTCCAGCTTAGACCTGACAAACGAATAGTATAGCGCTTTGTCATATCAGAAAATTCCTGACTTGTACGAACTCGGTAGGCACTAAGTTGTCAATATGTGGTATGAATGTGAGTTGGGATCAAAGGCACCCTACGTTATTGAATGTTTCGGCCTCCAATGATTTGTCATCGATATAATAATTATAGATTAATGGTCTTAATTTGAGCGTGAAAGACATAACATTGCATTTCGAAATATCCAAAGATAAATTATTAAGCTGACACCAGCTTTGAATTTGGCCAGGTTACAGAAAGACGCTCACAAGCACTCAAGCTATATATTCCAGTATATTTTCATATCATCAGCCTATAGCAAACTAGTTCACATCAATGATATCAACAATATCATTTATGGATATATTGAATAGCAATGAGCCTAGCTTAGACCCTGCAAATTACTTGATCGACTAGTAGCCTTGATAGCAACATATTGCTTCCTATCAGCAAATATGAAGAAAATAAGGCCAAAAGAGAATCGGAAAGTCCAAAATGAACAATTTTTAGTAATATTCCGTGATCAAGTCTATCTAATGCCTTTGAAAAATATGTATATATATAACATCAGTTTGATGCAAATGTTAAATAATATGACTAGTGGATATGTCAGAGCTTGCATAGTCTCTGACGACAAATGCTGGTAAATCATCAAGACCTGTCGTTTTCTTAGTCTTTATTTGCTTGATCGCCCATAGGACCTCAGTTTGCTCAGATTTTGATGTTGATAGAAGTGTGGTGCACCTCATCATCATCTTGAATGTGATTGGTGGATGGAGTGTATGATTTACTGAAGTAATTACAATATCTTGAGGAGAAATTAGTGAGTGACCATAGTAGGACATAACATTGAATACTGTTGTAAGAATGGGTGGGAAGTAGTTTGATAAGATATTCATTAAGACCCTTCTCTGTTCGCGAGACGTTATTATTGATTATTCATTCATTTAACAGGCAATACACAATAAATATGCCACATACTACCGCACGAGGCAAAATACAAAATCGGCTGTATATCTGCCTATTACTCATGAAGCACCAGGTCAGAGGAGTTTCTGCTACATAGGATCAAAATTATTCAATAAATCACCAAATGAATCGAAATTACTGAATAAACTGAATTCAGCCCGCCGTTTCAATAACAAATTGAAGAAATGGATATTTTCAAACTGACAGTAAGTACTTTGACCATGTAATTGATCCAATTCAGAAATATTTATAATATATATATATATATATATATATATAATTTATATTTAATAAGTTTTGTATCAAGAACTTATATACCTATTATGCTTATTATCTCACATATTATTTCTATGTAATATTCAGTTTAGTTAGCTCTCATTACATATTTATTACGATTGTATTATAGTTACTCTAATACCAATTGGAACGGAAATAAAAATAAGAGCACTACGAGAAGTGTTCATATGCACTCCCCGGCAAATGGGAAATTTATATACTACCAGTGTTTCTCGAAACTTTTTATGTCGGTCCAATTAGGTTTAGAAATACTATACCTGAATCATTGCAGATAAAACGATATAAACGATTGGAAATATCCAAAGACAAGTCGGCTACCCACTCTTGTTTATTGGCTCTACAATGCATTCGCCACGCACAGTATGTAGGATAATTCATAGTATGTTGTTTCTTATTATAAATAATGACCTTCCTAGTATTGCACCAGACATAACTCTGCCAAAACTCTATGCCGATGATTCGAATTTCATTACAAATTCCGAATATTCACAGGGCATTGCACTCAAAATGATCGAATGGTCGAAGCAAAATGGCTTAGGGTTCAATAATAAAATCACAGATCATTCACTTCGAACATAAAAATAAACCCTAGATATAGCATATTATTAGATCAGGCACTGGGAATACATACAGCAAACAGACAGCACAAATTTCTGGAGGTCCATCTGGACTGTAAACTACCTGGGTCCGCATGCAGAGTCATTATGTAAAACCATAAACTCCCTTTCTTATCTGATTCGTAAACTCAGATCACATGTAAGTGATTTTACACTGCTTATGCTGTACTATGGGCGGTGCTACTCTAAACTATCTCTATGGTGTTATATGTTGGGGAAACTCGCAAAATATCGATTCGGTACTAATTACACAAAAAAATATAATTCACCAAATCGCAAGGTACCCGAAGGCATTCGTGCAAAGAACTTTTCATTAAATATGATATTTTAACATTAATATTAATATACATCCAAGCCTGCGCGGTATATGTGAAAGCAAGATCAACACAAAACTCACGAGAACGTCCATTACTATATTACTCGTGGAAAAAATAAACTATCCATGCCATGTCGATATAAATATTCAATAATCTTCCATACGAAATAAAAAATATCACCAATAGGCGTAAGTTCAAACTAGAATTGAAAAATTAACTGTTACCCAGAGTTTATTACTCCTTAGACCAATTTTTTAATAGCTCTCAACATGTATTGATGTATTCTGGTGTTGTTATTGTACCTGTTAATTTTTTTTATATATATTCTATACACAAGGCTTTAGTACAAGTCTCCTCTGACGCATCCTATATCGAACATGTTTATGTGAATTTTTATGCAAATATGTTGGATCAAAATGGAAATAAAGATAATTTTGAATCATTAGGTTATGTTATACTGAACATATGAAAATACGATCATGTTTGTATCCAAAAATGAATAAACATTCATGAAAAAAACATTCATTTATAGTTTTTAGTTTCATACAGATAGCAGAATTATTTCTGTTGAAGCGATCATAGAAATAAATATGTGATGTTTGCTTTCTTCGAGTTTGTCTGAAGTAATATGCATAACAGAGATAGTACATTTTCCTGAGATGTTCCTGTACGTTGAAGAACTAGTCATACTGTCATCGTCGAACAAACATTTATGGAAGTGAATTTGGATGCCGAATCACACGTTCAAGTCGGTGGAGCTGTTCTCATGATTATTCTGACGTAATCTTGATATGGGAAAGCTTTGCTGATATTCATACATTGGCAGTCAGATCAGCTTTTCTACTAACACAAGCTTGTGGCTTGTTTGCCTTCAAGTCCTTCTGGTAATCAGATTCCAGAATCCTCGTTTGCAGTTCCAACCTGTCTAGTTCGTACAATTCGAATTTCTTTCTCCACCGTGGACGTAGGCATCAACATTGTTGGGAATAGTTGACAGCTAGTCGCGAAACCTATTGGGAAAAACAATATCCCTCTTTTCTCGCTGGAGACCATTTCTCGAGACACCATTAGTAAATGACAATTTGATGGATTCTCAGGACCAACCCCGTTGCATCAGGGGATTTCTACATTTCGGCTTTTTTACGGCGAGGGAGTCTCAACCAGCAGCAGTCTCACAAAGCGAACAAAGACATCAAAATGATGGATTCGGTTCATCTTATCCCAGAGCGTGATCGAGTCATATTTCAGCGGAACAGCGGATGGGACAGGACTACATCTCTGAATGTTAATTCCATGATCGACCCACCGCGGGCTTTGCTATTTCAGACATGTTGCTCGGGCCCGGCGGTCTCGGGACGCCTCGCGAAATTACCTAAGCAACACATCAACCGCATGACGCGCATATCAAGCAATGCTATGGGGTGTATCAAAACATAGGCAAATGCTAATAGCCTGGTGAAATTAGACTGTACAAAGGAAAAATATGAAAAAAACTAACACTATCTGTTTGTAGCAATATGAGAAAATATTTTAAAATAATAAGAATAGTTTGACCAAAAAATTAACTTAAATGTAAAAAAAGTGTGGGATGCTTGGTATTAGTTGTCTCAATTTTTGTATCGCTAGCTATTCGTAAAGGTAGAGTCATATTGACAAGCATCTTATTTAATTGATTTGTTGAAAATATAAACAGGATGTTCATAAAATCAGAATATCTATCAGATGTAGTTCAATGTCCAGCGTGGCTTTAGCCGGGGAAGTAGTTGTTTTCTGTTAGACATTCACAAAAAATAACTTCATTTTAATCGTGGATTTTTCAATTCACAGAAAAATCTTTCTATTAATATTCAATTGAGAATGTTTCCCTTTTCAACATCTTATTTAAATTTAGAAAATTGAAAGACATACTATCTCTGGAACATCTACGGACCGTATATTTCTCTCTCGTTGGAAGTCATCTCAGATATGCAATCGTCGTCTTGGGTGCAAGTTTGAAATCGCACCTTCACCCTTTAGAGGTTACACAAGTAACTGAAAACGATATTTTTAAAGTTAATATATACCAAGAAGTCAAGATACCCAACAGACGATCTTTGCAAGGAATCACAAATACTGGACCTAAGACAACTGTATTTCCTCTGTCCAGCAAAAAATACCACATTACCAAAAATAACTCACAACTTCCAAGTCACGATTATGCTACCCGTCAGAAACATCACTACGTCACACTATTGATGTTAAAAACGGTATCACAAAGATCATACTCCATTTTTGCACCAAAGTTATACAATATTATATCAGAAAATATAAAAGATATAATGAATATAACAAGATTTAAAAAAACATTGAAAGAGTTTATTATCTCAAGTCCACGATGCATGATCTCGAGCTATTTTGAAAATCACACATAAGTTTTAGACAACAATTTTTCTACTATTTATGGTTAAAGCTACACCAATTTCAGTGCTTACATTTTTGTTCACTGTTTTATTATTATTGTATCGAAACGAAACAAGTGGAACAGCACCTATCGTCACCAATTTTTTTCAATTGCTAACTTGCTAGCTGTAAGTATTACATGTAAGATTTTTTCTTTTTCTCTTTCTTTTTCCTTTATATTTTTTTATTTTTTCTTTTAAGTTATTTTTTTTTCTTATCAATTATACTATTTTATAAGCATATTTTAAATTTTCCATTGCTTATTATGTGTACTTATTATTAACAACCACATATTATATGGCATAAATTTATTTTATGTCTAACTTTTAAATTGTTTAATATGTGTACTTATTTGTTATTATCAACAACATTTCATATTTTATATAACATAACTTAACTTTATTTTATATACTATATTTAACTTTTTCAATCCTTTATTATGTGTATTTCTTATTATCAATCACATTTTATATGGCATAACTACAACTTTCTGCGAAACAAGTGCAACAGCACTTATCGCCCAACAGCTTTTTTATTATTGAATAAATATTATATATTATTATTATATTATTATATATTATATATATATATATATATATATATATATATATATATATATATATATATATATATATATATTCAAAATGGCGGGTAGGGGGACACATTTTCAAATGTCATCTGTGATTATTGTAAAAAAGCAGTGGTTACTAAGAAAATTAAGTGCTCCGAGCTTATTCCATCCTAGTTGCTCAACAAAGTAATCCAAGAATTGCTTTTTGAAACAAAATCTCCTGGAGAAAAATTCGATGGACAGGGAACATAACCTAGAAGATAACCTAAATGACTCGCTAGTAGAAAAATCCATAATATGGGAAAATAAACTCCTGGAGGAAATGAACGCAGAATTAAGAGAATCTAACCAGCTACTGAGAGAGACGATTGAAAATCTGGAAATTGATATCGCCAGCTTAAGAAATTACATCTACAAAAAAGAACGTGATAGCCCCATGAAACAAACCATACTTGAGATGATCCAATCAAGTCAACATTCAATCGAAATCAAGCTTGAACTCTTGTAGATGGCGTAAGTTAGTTAAAATCATATATTGTGAACAATGGAAGCAGAACTGATATGACAGATTCCACAAAAACCATTAACTGCACAGTAGATGGAAATATAAATTCAATAAAAAAATGTGATGTCCAGATAAAAACAAATAAAGATAAAACCCCATCAATTTTATACTCAGAGACTTTGAAAATAAACAAATCATTAAGAGGAACTGGTTACACAGACACATTAAGAGAATACCCACAACACCAAATGGAAAACGAAATTATTCAGATGGAGGACACTAGCATCCTCATGAATAAATCAGAATGGATAGAAGTAGGGAAAAAAAGGAATAGAAGTAGCCCCAAAAAAGGTGAAGGAGAACATAAATCGGATAGATTCCCCAAACTCCCCAATAAAGGGGAAGAAAAAGATAGATCAGGTAAATTCAGATCCGAAAACCCTCAAGTATGGATGTTTGTGTCCAAGGTGAAACAAGATGTTAATGAAGATTATATTCAAAAATACTTAAAAGAAAAAACGGCCAATGAACAGGACGATTTTATTGAAAAAGAACTGAAGACAATAGAAGGCAGAAACTATAAACAATTCATGGTAGCAGCTGACTTTTAATATTAGGATGAGTTCTACAATCCAAAATTCTGGCCCAAAGGTGTCTGTTATAAGCGATTCAATTTAAGAAATATTACAAGAAATTCCAAATCCGAGATATTTCAAGTGGAGGTATTGAAAATGCAGAACCAAACACTTTTTCAGACATACCGAAACAGTCAATGGCGGCAAAAATTTAAACCATTCTCATCAGGATCCTGGGAATAAAAAAAATGTGGAAGATGTGATTACTCTTATGCATCCAAGGTCTTGCCAACAAAATCTCACAGATGGAAGTATTACTTGAATTCTACCCAACAGACTTACTGTTTATTACGAAACATTGGCAGACATCATTAGAAATCAAGCATACCAAGATAAACAACTACACAATGGTAAATAGTTTCTGTCGCGAAGATCACATTCGAGGTGGAGTATGCATTTTTGTGAATAATAAATCATGTATAAAACCGTTTATTTATAAAAAATGTATAGAACCAAACTTCGAAGTAACTCTAGTCACATATAGTATTAATAATAGATGTAGTTTATTTATGATCACGGTAAATAGGAACCAAATAGTAATCTTGACTCTTTTGCCACCACGATGTATGATTTGATGTGTGGAATTTACAAACCTGGCAATTACTACATTGTATGTGGTGATATAAATGTCGATTTTTTTGTAGACATCAAAGATAAAAGACAAATAACAAATTTATTCAATGAGTTTGATAAGGCTAATCACATTAACGAGCCTACTCGCATAACTAGCACCACATCGACTAGTATAGATGTAATTTTCTCAAACCTAGGACTTAACCCGGCACTTGTTGAAGATACTCACATGTCAGATCATACATTCCAAGTACTTGAAATACCATTACCAGTGACTGTTTATAATCTAATGAAATTATTTACAAACGTGAGTATATCGAACCAAACTTGGCCACATTCAGAAATTATTAAAATCATTTTTCAAGGGCATGAACAACTCGACAAATATAAACATGGCTTACAATTCCTTCTATGATACATTCGAATTCCATTTCTACAATGCTTTTCCACTAAAGAAAGTGAAATGTCTCAAGAAGAAAAAACCATGGATCAATAATGAATAAAACAACTACACCAAACTTTATAAGAAATGACTAAATTAGCTAAATGCACCAATAATGATATGATAAAGGAAAGACAACACCAACTGAAAATTATATATAAAAAAATTCTAAAAAGATGTAAAACGAGATACGAGGAAAGAATAAAAAATGCAACAAATGTCAGTCGAGAAATTTGGAAAATCATGAAAGAAATGAAAAATTAACCGAATACTAGGGCATCAATTGAACTGAGCATTAATGATGAAGTTACAACAAATAACACTAGTATTCGCAATCTCTTGAATGAATTTTTCATGAATATACAATCTGCTGAATCAATCTTTGAAGAATTGAGATTGTCTCCATTCATAACCCACATATTTTTCCTGCATTCATGTACTTCTCTAGAAATTGAAGGTGTTATAGAAAAAACTGCAAAAACAAACAAGAGGCTGGTATAGATGATATATACGGAATATGTTTGTTAATCGTCAGTGACATTATAAGCTTTCCTCTTTCTGATATTATAAAGATCTCCTTCTGCACAGGAGAATATCCTGATATATTGAAAATATTCAACTCAATACCAATATATAAAAATAAGGGATCAAGAAATTATGTGTGTAATTATAGAAATATCAGTTTACAATCTCAATTCACGAAAGTTATTGATTATAATGCTTATATTACAAGACTGAGTAATTTTCTAGAAGAGAAAAATATCTTACCAGATCATCAACATGGCTTCAGACAAAAAAGGTCAACTGCTCTAGGCGCATTTTGTAATAGTATGTGATGACAAACAAACTCCTATTGCCCTATATTTTGACCTCATAAGAGCTTTTGATACAGTAAATCACAACTTGCTATTGGAAAAACGATTTGGCATGCGGGAAGTCGCTGATGATTGGGTAGCAAATTATCTGGGAAACAGAACACTAATTGTAGTTTACAATCTTAGGCAATCTGATCCAGCTATGATAGAAATAACAGTGCCATAGGGTTCAATTCTCGGTCCACTGTTTTTTATAATATTCATGGCCGATATACAGAACACATGAAAAACTGCAAACAATACAGTCATTCATGCTAATGACACCAGTCAACTGATAACTAATGAAGCACTCTCAAACTCTATAAATTTATCAAATACAGCTGCACATGAAATCTACCAATGGTGTACACATAAAGATCTTCTGGTCAACAATAAAAAAAACATTCCACATGCTATTCCAACAAAAAAATGTCTCTCATGATCTCAGTCCTCTAATAAAATTCGATCACAAGTCAATTGGAGAAGTTAACTGTATTAAATTTCTAGGCCTAATCATCGACAAAAAAATAACATGGAAAAAACACACAGAAAACGTAATTCCCAGACTGAGCAGTATTTCTTCTCTTTTAAGACAACTAAGGGAGACATTCTCGTTGAATGTTCTCAAAACAGCATAGTATTGCCTTGTGCACTCAATTATAAGTTATGGATTGGGATAATTCAGCTCACACACAAAAAGTTTTTGTTATGCAGAAAAAATTATTAGGTGTAGGGTGAAAGCTCCTCTCAAAGAACATTCCGAACAAATATTTATTAACCTTGAAATTCTAACTCTACCATGTCTCCATATCTACCTAGTTGTGATGGAAATTAACTTTTGACTAGTCTGATAAGTAACACTGTTATCATTATAAAAATGAAGTAGAGAGCACCCGACGCATATTGCGACAAAAGCGTGTTTTTTCAAACTATAATTTTATTTTTAACTCTTCGGTCCATATCGCTAAAAAGCGTGTTCTTAAACTTTCCAACAATGGCAGAAAACTCGTCGAATAATTCATCCACATGAGAAGTTCTCACTTACTTTTGGTAAAAGTAGATTGTAGGGAGGTTATTTACTGGAAATAATGCGACCTCATCTATCCAATAGAATACTACAAGAAAGATATTACTCACAGGTCATGTCACAGGGGGTCCCGCAAGGCTTAGTCCTCAGGCCATCATTATGGATCGTTCTGTATGACAGGGTACTGAGATCAGAACTGCCGGCAGAATGCTATATTGTAGCATACGCAGACGACTTGGCTGTCATTGTCAACGCCGTGAATAAACAGGAACTGATAAGGAGAGCGAACATATCAATGGAACGCATAGGCCAAGTGGATGAATGATAACGGGCCGAAACTCGTGCCGCATAAGACCAAAGCTATCGTCCTAGAAGGCCCGAGAAAAAGGAAGGACTTATCTCTCCAGCTGGAGGGAACACAAATAACGCCTAAAAAATACGTCAAGACAAACAGCTGCACTAACCAAACTACTACTGAACATTAGGGGGCCAGGAATACAGAAAAAAGGGTAATTTACGGCGTGGTGCAGTCGGTACGGCTGTATGCGCCCCCGATCTGGGGCAAATCAATGAGAGTAGAAAGATGTAGATCGCTGATAACCTCAACACAAACGAGGATGTTACTAAGAGTAGCAATGGCATACAAGACGATATTCGCAGACGTTATAAATGTAATTACGGCGATCCCACCTATTGACCTCCTGGTGAAGGAACGGATTAGATTAGATGCTAGACCCAACGTTGATGAAAATGCAAAGAAAGACGAGAGGCAGAGAACAATAGAAGAGTGGCAGGAAAGATGGAACATCAACACAAGTAAGGCACAATGGACAAAGCGCTTGATCCAAATATCGAAAACTGGGTATAATGTGATTTCAAAATATCAAACTACTCCATAACGCAGGCACTTGGTGGGCATAGTTCCTTCAAATCGTATACGCTGAGGATAGGGAAGTCACAAGACAGCAAATGTCGTTACTGTCCGGAAATAAATGATGATCCATACAATGTTTACATGTCCCAGAGAACGAATGGACCTAGAAATAGAATTCGGAGAACTAAATCCAGATAGTATGATAGGTAAAACGATCAGAAATCCCAATCAGTGGAACAAAGGTGCAAACTGCCTAGAGAAAGTAATGAAACAAAAAGAGATCGAAGAGAGAACTTTTCAAACCCAAGTCAGGAGGTAAATGGAACAATTGTTGAAATGTCACTTATACCCGACGCAATGTCCCATCGGACAGTTCCGGATATAAGAGAGGGTATGGGGTGTTTTAGTCGGTAGGAGTTCGACACTATTGTGTTGCGATGGACACCATAAGGATCTCTCCCACCCCCCTCTCCCCCAACAAAAATTAAGATTGTAGGGAGGTCGATATGGCTTGTCAGCCACCTATACCTATAAGGTCTTTTTTGCATAACTTTTGGTGAACGTACTAGTGAATTCACCAAATCTTCGAAATGTAAATTAGGCATTTCTACCAGTGAATTTACCAAATCTTGGACTTTTTTCTGACGATCTTGGTGATAATACCAGGTCATAGCTATCAAATTATTGTATTGTCATCGGTTTTTAATACGAGTGCAAAATTTCAAGTGATTCGGAAGTCTGGAAGTGGAGGAAAATTAATAATGAATAATTACCTGTATACGATATGGCTTTCTGATAAAGCCTAGTAACTACTACTGATGTGTCAATCATGAATGATCTTTTTAATGCTGGCGATAATAGGCAACTTTTTTGTTTGGTATTATTGGATTACAGCGAAATATTTAAAACTGTTAACCATACCAATATCTGCCTGAGTAGCACAAAGTCGTAAAATTACCATAATAACTCCTTATACCGTCTTAAAGACCACGCATTTGTAATGTTTGAGGACCAAAAAGTTAATGTGCGTCTCATAACTCTTAGGCATTGCTATGATATCGTATAGTAGATATTACGAGAGTACAATAAAGAATTTTCGAGACGAAGTTGTTCTGTGGTTGGTATGTAAATGAATTGCATTTGTCGTCAAGTAGAACTGAAAAGCAGTTGCTGTGAGGTTATTATAACAATGAACATATGTGGCTCTGATAAATAGATTTTGGAAAAGTTGTAACGACTACATATCATACTCATGTAAAATAGTTTTATCAACAGATGAACTTTGGTCATAATGATTGAATTATATCAATTTAAAAATCATTGGAGATGAGCGAATCAAGTATCTTTCCTAATATGGTATACCTACATATTTCAACGATTAATGAGAAAAAGTTATAAAATAATTTTTTTCTGGAATGAAAAGAAAATATTTATTTCTCTACATTTTCGAAGCGCATGAATTTTAAGTAAGTGGAATTATATTTTGATCGTAAAAATGGGTTTGCGAGGTTACTAGGGTTTCAGAACATTACTCAAAGACACATAAACTAAAATAATGTTTATCCCGATAACTATCACGACTAATTGTTGTTAGTATATGTAGTGATATAGGTTACCACAAAGTATCATGAAAATGAAAAGCAAGACTGAATTATATATTATATTAATATTATATAAAATCTTTTGATATGGTATACATATCGTAATACTATATTAAAAGTTTTGACCTTCAAACATGACTACACTATGACCACAGACGACGTAATAATAATCTTCAATCCAACCCTTCTGCGACTGTCTTATATAAGTCTATATTGGCAAGTCATTACCACTACTTTATAACATCAATGTGACGTCGCAAGAGTGTGCCTTTTTGTCGTGTTGATATACATACCGACGTCTGAGCATATTACAAGACATAAATCACGGACTTTTGCCAAAGGTCTTGTAGACGTCTGTATAACCGAATTATGACTCTCTGTGCTACTTGGGTGCCTCAAACTCATCTTCTTTGGTTTCTCTAATAGAGATTCAATACACTATTATCTCAATTATAAAAGCTTTGAACTGATAGGAACATTTTCAGTTTTTTTAACGTTTACTCCTTCAGCTCCTTTCAACTGAGCAGGAAGATTGTTATATAATTTCAATCCCATGAATTGAATTGGCCGTTAAATTATATTGGCTTGAGGTTTTATATATATATATATATATATATATATATATAAGGGTGAGAACATGGTTTTTCTATTTGCTCCGTTGTGATGGGGAAAGCCAATTTGTTTTGTCCGATCTGTAGGAGAGGAAACGTCGTTGAACTGATTCAACTTTCTCTATATACAGGGTGTTAGTGAATAAGTGCGACAACCATCAGGGGGTGATTCTGCATGAAAAAATTATTACAGTTTGATATATAACTTTTGTCCGCAAATGCTTCGTTTTCCGAGATACGGGGTGTTAAAGTTTTTCTTAAAAACTGACTATTTATTTATTGCTCTGAAACCGGTCGAGATATGCAAATTAAATTTGGTGAGTTTCAAGGGGTAGTTATTGCGCATTTTTTGACATGCAATTAAGAATTTCATGTTGATCATTGGCACGCATACGGGTAATGATCTCAAGTTTTTTAAAGAAATGAATGGTACGCCACTAATATATTTTAAATTGAAAATCATTTTTGAATTCCTTGTTGAATTTGTGACAAAAAATTTCTCCTGCTTCTTTTTCATAACGGGGCGCCGTTTTTATGCAAAAAAAATTGAACATCTTAACGCGTATTTGTCATTACTTTGATACCATATCTATTAAGGATGCTAGTAGGCTACTGTCAACATTCTGTTAAATACGAATATTTCAACGAATTGTCAAATTAGCATTTCTTCATTTTCAAGCTTTTAGTTTGATATAAGTTATTAATTTTTCTTTTATCGAAAAGAATGAAAAATTATACAAATGTGGAATTGTCAGACATGCATTTTGTCTATGGTCGAAGTAATGGAAATGGTCGGCAAGCTCCACGATTGTATGCTGAGTTGTATCCAGGACGTAGGGTACCCCATCACACAATATTTGCTCGTCTTCACCAACGTTTGCGCCAAAATGATACTTTTAAGAAACAAACGGCTGACTGCGGGCGCCCTCGAGAAGTACGAACTGTGCAACTAGAAGAAGCAGTTCTCGAGTTGATTGCGGAGTTACCTGAAACAAGTACTCGAAAAATTGCCAACATACTGAATATAAGCAACTTCACTGTATTTAAAATTCTTAAAGAACAGCAATTGTATCCGTTTCATATTCAACGTGTGCAAGCTCTACCACCTAGAGACTTTTTTCCGTGCCTAGTTTTTTGCCATTGGATTTTTCATCAAATCGCTCAAATTACAAATTTTTTAAATGACGTTCTGTTAACTGACGAGGCTAATTTTGGACGACAGTGTATACGAAATTTCCATAACAATCACCGCTGGGCTGAGGAAAATCCACATGGAAGCTCATTTTCAGGATCAGTTTTCAGTAAATGTATGGCTTGGGGTTCTTGATGATCATTTAAACGGTCCATATTTCCTACCACAACGAATAACAGGCAACTCTTACCTTAATTTCCTACAGGAAAGAGTTACCTGTTCTTCTTGAAGAAATTCCTCCACAGCTGAAACAACACTTCTGGTTCATGCATGGTGGTGCACCAGTTCATTTCAGCATAATTGTACGTAATCTCTTAGATACAGTATATCCAAATCGTTGGATAGGTAGGGGAGTTACGGAACATTGGCCTGCTCGATCTCCGGACTTAAATCCTCTAGATTTTTGCATTTGGAGTTTTCTTCAGTTTATTCCACTCCCGTCGAAAATGTTGAAGACCTGAGGAATCGAATTATAGCCGGCTGTCAGACAATAAGAAATACAGCAGGAACATTTGCGCGAATACGACAATCAATGAGGCGAAGAGTTAAATTTTGTATCACGTCTGAGGGAGGTCATTTTGAACATTCGTTGTAGCTTTGCGCCTATTTATTTATTAGTGTTATTTTCTGTTATTGTTCTGGTTTAACGTTATTATATTAGATAGTTCTTGATAATGTATTGAAGAAATGAAAATTTCGCGTTAAGATGTTTAATTTTATTAAGAGGGATTTTTTGTCACAAATTGAACGAGGAACTCAAAAATGATTTTTAATTTGAAATATATCAGTGGCGTACCATTTTTTTTATTGAGATGATTACCCGTATGCGCGCCAGTGATGAACATAAAATTCTTAATTGCATGTCAAAAAATGCGCAATAACTACCTCTTGAATCTAAATTTCATTTGCATATCTGGTCCGGTTTCAGAGCAATAAATAAAAATCAGTTTTTAAGAAAAACTTTAACACCCCGTATCTCGGAAAACGAAACTTTTGCGGACAAAAGTTATATAGCAAACTGACATTATTTTTTCATGCAGAATCACCCCCTGAGTTTGTCGACTTATTCGCTAACACCCTGTATAACTGATTGGATGGATTCCAAATTGTAGATGCGTAATGTCTATATGATTTTAGTCAGATTACAGAGAAATATTAGGAAGCATTTGGGGAGATTTGACTCCTCTTCCAACTTGTGATTGAAAAGTTCAAGGTTTATACAAAATAGAAAAGCCGTTTTTGTTTCCAATGAAAATTTTTATTTTTTTCCGACACATGATTTGTTAGCTTAATCGATTTTAATTTCAGAATCTATATATAATCCTCAAAATCTACCTTTACGACTGGCCGCATCATCGAGTTTTATTGAATTGAGCCCCCCGTTCTATTTTCCTCCATTTCATTAGTCCAAGTGTCTCACCTACTTGAGTTGAAAAACATCCATCTACAGATAGGTTTTTTTCGGACGAAACAATCATCAGAAGAGCAGTTAATTTCATCTGTCACTGGATAATGTTTTTTTATACTGACTCCTATCGAAACCCCCAGGATTAATTTTCATCGAAGATCCAGTCGGCTTTCGATTCCATCCTGATCGTACGAAAGATAACCTGAAACCACTTCTTCGCGCGACTAGTTAAATAAAGTGATTTTCCTTGTACCTATCGAACGACTCCATCGGTAAGAAGGCAACTAACTGGTTATAAGGTAAACTCGTTGCAAAGATATGTTAACTACATAATTCTGTTTCGAGTCTCGTGTGACCGAACACTGATTATAGTTATCTAGAGTTGCCATCAAAAATATAGTATATATTAATGGCGGCATGCATTATGCGCTCTAAGGAAACGAAAACCGAGCGTTTAGAGCTGGAAAAAATTGATAATGAACTGTTGAGGTCAGTAGATTTTTTCTTCTGAGTTCGAGAAATTGTAGATGGAACAATAAGCATAATGATAGTCAGTATTTTAATTTGTGTTAAACGAATGATTGGAGTATTTTTTTATATTATTTTATTTTCCTGGTTGATGCGGTATATGAATGTCATACAATTTGAACTTCCATGTTTAAACATCAAACAAATGACAGATTTTGAATTTTACGAAATTTAATTAAAATGAAATAAAATGCCTGTCAAATTATGTATGTAATAATCAGTATAAGTTCATATCGAAATAGTTTTAATAATCCAATAAGTAGAAACAAAACTTTACCAAAATCTAACAAAAACTACAAAGCTGCTAAAATTCTGAATTTGGATACTTAAAACGTATCCATCAAGTAATTCTTTGCCATGCCGCGGCAAAAATCCAAAAACTTTTTGAATTTTCTTATTTTTAGCTGTTACTGCAAACATAATAGAGATACAGAAAAATGTTAGGAACAAAAGCTGCAGCTATAGCTTTTTTCTACCAAAATGGTTCCAATTGAAATTTTGATATATATTATTCTCGGAATTATAGACATAATACTATTGGTACTTTCCAACAATATGAAAATTTCCAATTTTATGTCTATAAAGTATGTATTCCTATGTATTTCGCCTTACTTAACTAGGAAATACTCTTTTCTTTGGTATTTGATCCAAGCATGACTCAAAAATTGCCTATTTCATTGTTTTAGAGTCACTTTTAATATTGCATCTAGGTGGCCATGATCGGACGTAAACTAATCTGAGGATCTCAGGTGATGTCAGAAAATCACAAGTTTCAATGCCTAGTATGATATATAGAAATAAGGCAGGTTGGCAATATTAAATTTTCGTGTCTAACTATTCTTTTTCAAATGGCGACCATTCTTTGACAAGCACTTTCCGAAAAAATGATTTTTTGACGAATCTAACAATACTAATTCATTTGCAATTGGATTGAAAATAAGAACACAAGTTAAATATTACTAAGGAAAATACTTGAGATAATTTATTTACTTTGGTCAATTGTGTCATGGATAATAATTCATTTACTTTCACTGTAGTAAATTTTCAAAGTGTATTCCTCCTTGTTCAAGACCCATTTCAGCTCGTTCAATTGTTTCTCTCAACACGTTTCGTAATATTTAAGGCGTTATACTTCTAAATGCTCGTAGAATTATTTCTTCTAAGATTTCAAGACTGGCTGGGGCTATTGCATAGTAAACCTTTTCTTCAACATATCCCCAAATAAAGAAATCGAGCAAAGTGAGATCCGGTGAGCAGGCAGGTCATCGTACTGGACCATTGGTTGCAATCACGTGATTAGTAAAATGCTCTATCAAGTAATTAAGAAATTATCTGGTATTATGGGGGGGAGTGCTCCATCTTGTTGGAAGTAAATTCGCCGTAAAACTGTTAGAGGCAGATTATTGAGATGATCCTCGATTTCATTTTGGAGATCAACTAAGTACCTAATTCCTGTTAACTGACCTTGAAACAAAATTGGCCCAATTATTCTGTTTCCAACGATATCAGCCCAGTTATTGACGCCAAACCATTCTTGAAAATTGCCCTCCCCATTGCATGTTGATTTTGTTGGGCCCAGTACCGAGAATTTTGCTTATTGTCATCATCATTAAATCGTTTTCGTTAATTCTATTTTGAAGCAGCCAACCACAAAACACTACCCGTCTATCGCCATCGTCAGCATACAAATGTTGATGTAACTGATATTTAAATGCTCGATATCCGTGCTTTTTAAGTAGTTTTCTTGCTGATTCGTGACTCATCTGCATTTCTTGTATAATTTAACTAATTAATCTTAAAGAAACCATTTTATTAACTTCAACCATAGCAAGAACCTTATTCTCAGTCTCTTCATTTATGATAAACATCTGTTCCGCCTCTCGATTTCCTTCTTGCCCAAAACGATTCTCAACATACGGAAAAAACTGATAATAATAATATAATGATAATATTTATTCAATAATAATAAATAAATACAAAGGGGGGTATGTTACACAATGAATGAAGTTAATAAACTGTTGGGCGATAAGTGCTATTGCACTTGTTTCGCAGAAAGTTTGAGTTCTGCTATATAAAATATGATTGATAATAAGAAATACACATAATAAAGGAATGAAAACGTTGAATATAGTATATAAAATAGAGTTAAGTTATGCTATATAAAATATTAAATGTAGTTGATAATAACAAATAAATAAGTACACATATGGGCTGGATGTTGCCGATTGGGATATATCTGAGTATACAACTCAGCAGCATTCCTTGAATTTCTATGACATTCTCCAAATATTAATAACATATATACTTTTTCACATTGAGAATACATTATTTTGAAGGAAAATTAAACTGAAATTTAACGAAAATTGAGAAACGTTTACTGTCCGCTCATAAAGCTTGTCACTGTCATCACCTAAGTAAGTGTTTCGTTTTCCAAAGAAGACTTGATAAAAATAACTGCAAAATATTATACATCATGGCTATCCATGGCACACTTGACAAAATTGAATAAATTATTATCCATTATTTTCCCTACAAATATTTAATTCATGTTCTTATTTTGAATACAATTCGCGAATAAATCAGTATCGTTAGATTCGTCAAAAAATCCTTTTTTCGAAAAGCGCATGTCAAAAAATGGTCGCCATTTGAAAAATAATAGTTAGACACGGAAATGTAATTTTGTCAACTTGTCTTATTCCTATCTATCATACTAGTCACTAAAACTTTGCTATTGTAATTTTTGACATCACCTGAGGTCCTCAGATTAGTTTACGTCCAATCATGGCTACCTAGATGCAATATTAGAAGTGACTCTAAAAAAAATAAGTAGGCGTGAAAACTTCATAAAATGTCACATCCAGAATTGTCCCAAGAATATTTAAAAATTCAGAACCGGAGCCATTTCCGGTAAAGCCGGAAGTTACCGAAAGAACAGAATATGCGAAAACTCTCCTCTTCACATACCATTTACCTATTCCAAATATCATTTTGAGACACTAATATTGTAGAAGTTATGACTTGTCTAATGGATTCGTTGACACCCGGTATATACTACATACAAAACAGAATGGCGGAACTATAATATTTTTTGCTGATACCGCATTGATATACTTGGAAAACTCTTGGAATCAAGTACGGGAAACAGCGGAATCCGACCTGGAAAACATATACAATTGATTTAGTTGCAACTTCCTGAGAGTTAACGTGGAAAAATCGAAATTATTTCCATTCACACCATACGACTGTATCTCACCCGATTACGATGTTCTGATTTGTCTGACAAACTCTTTTGGACTTGAGGTTACTATCAAATAATTTACCAGAGTCGAAAATGGTTCAAAGAGCTGTATAGACAATATACTCACAAACTTCGATGGAAACAACTATGAGTCTGGCGTTGTTGATCCCTGCCTCTCTGATCACTATGCGCAATTTATAAATATAAATAATAACAAGCAAGTTACAAATGTCCCTCTCTTCAGAAGAAATATAACATCCTCAGGTATTCTCGAACTCCAGACATCGTTACAAAAAGTTAATTGGAGCATTTTCAACGACAATAGCTCTTCTGAAGTTATGGTAGATTTTCTATTGAATTTATATGTAAATCTAGTCCATAAATTATTTCCCCTTGAACAAGTCTCCAGTGAGTCCAACAGAACCCTTGTTGGCTGGTTCAACGAAGACTTGAGAAAAATGAGAGACAGTTCATTCCATAAAAACAATCTACGACGTGACAAACGATCCTAATCATAAACAAGTTTTTAAATATGTTAACAATGAATATCAAAAAGCTATCTTGGAATCGAAAAGGTCTGCTTTTGATAAATTCATCAGTGACTCAGATAATAAAGTCAGAGATAGCTGGAAACTCATCAACTTTGAAAAAAATAAAAATAACTCTCGTGAAACCTGTGATGATATCACACCTCATGAATTTAATACTTTTTTTACCACTATAGCAAAAACTATAACTAGACAACTTCCTTCTAATAACGATATTGCTTGCCCATCATCACTCGATACTAATCTCAAACCTTCTTCAGCAGGATCCTTCTTCTTTGAACCTGTGACCACCTCTGAAGTCTTCAATGCCATTGGTGAGTTGAGAAACTCCAATTGTTTTGATGTCTATACCCTTAATAGAAGAATAATAAAAGAAACAAGTTCTTATTTGATAGAACCACTCACGTGTCTTTTCAATGCTTGTATAAGAGAGGGTACTTTCCCAGATAAATTTAAAATCAGTAAGGTCATTCCAGTTTTTAAAAAGGGCGATATAAACCTTCTCGAAAATCATCGACCTATCTCCATCGTCCCTATATTTGGCAAAAATTTTTAAATTATTCTTAAAAAAAGACTATATCTTTACTTTGAAGTTAACAATCTCCTTAACACGGATCAATATGGTTTTAGAAAATCTTGTTCTACTATACAAGCTGTTGTTCGTGTGGTTGAGAGCATATTTGATGGTTTTGAACAAAAACAGCATAGCTTAGCCACATTGTGTGACCTGAGCAAGGCGTTTGACTGTGTTTCTCACCACAATCTTCATATGAAACTGAATGAATACGGAATCAGAGGAGTTGCACTTTCCCTGTTCAGCTCTTATTTGAACAATCGTAAACAATGCGTTGATCTTGGCGAGAATAGAACTTCGGATCTTTTGCCAATCGAATCTGGAGTACCACAGGGCTCCGTTCTGGGACCTCTGTTGTTCATCATCTATATAAACGACATCTTCTTTCACTTATTACCATATAAATGCGTAATCTATGCCGATGATACAACTCTCCTGTGTACTAACCAAAACTGTGAGAACTTGCTCGCCACAATGAAAACTGTGGTAAATCAGGCTGAGAAATGGTTCAATGCTAACCTTCTGAAACTAAATAAAGATAAAACTCAAACTATCTTAAAATAACATAGCTGAAGGAAACGTGAAACTACTAGGCATCACCTAACACGAATTGGTCATATCACATTGAAGAATTAGGCTCGAAACTTTCCAAATATCAGCTTGAACACTCTTTTATCAGCATATTATGCTTTTTTTCATTCCCATGCTAGCTATGGAGCTTTACTTTGGGGAAACTGCCCCAGTGCCGAGAAAATATTCTTACTACAAAAGCGAGCTATCAGAATAATTTCAAATGCAGGTTTTAGAGATACCTGCCGACCCCTTTTCAAAAAACTAAACATAATGACGGTACCTTCTATCTTTATCTATCAATCTCTATTGGAAATTCATAGCCACAAAAACGAGCATCTGACCAATTCACAGGTTCATGAACATAACACTAGAGGTGCTAATCTCTTAAGACCACGCAGGCTGAAACTACACAAATCCTCGATCAATACACTCAATGTTAATATTTATAATATATTGCCACCCACTGTTAAAGATCTACCTATATGTAGTTTCAAGAGGTTTACCAAAAATCTCTTAACAACACATTGTTTTTATAGTGTCAACGAGTATCTGGCCACACCAACTCACATGTTTGAATCTGAATCACTTTAATGGTGGCCTTCTAACTCAATTATCGTATTATTTACATCATGTTTGTATCTTTTATATACATTTGTATCACCACTGTTAATAGTTGTGTTCGTGTAAATGAAATGTTTGTTATATACCTATTTTGTTAATCATTTATTTGAATTGTTCAATTTTTTTTTACTTGTAATCTACCTGAAATGTTTGTTTGTTGTTCATCTGTTTGTATGGCTCAAACATTATTGTATTGACTTGCTACAAATGTATTTTTTTACATAACGTAGTTAATAAACTATCTATCTATCTCACTAAGGAGCGACGCGATCCCATTGGAGAAATCCACCAAGTAATTTGGAATTCATATTGACTCGTTCCTAAAATGGAACGTTCATGTGAAAACTGTCGTAGACAAAAATGTATGTACTCATTCATAGATTTGTGCAACACCTTAAAATCGTAGTTGTCGTGAAATCCACTTCCAATCAGATTTCGTTTATGTTCATACCAATTTTAGTTAACATTATTACCTGTATCATATTAAATTTTTGGAATCATTTACCACAACGAAAGCGAGATATAAGACTTAAAAGTTTAAACGTTTAACACGTAATCCCTATAGTGAGCTACCGCGGTCACCACATTTCAGGGCATAACTAAAAACCCTCCATTCAGATTTATTTGAAAAACTAGTATATTATTAAAAGGCACGTAACAAATTTTATAAAGAAAATTTAAGACGCGTAGCCATACACTTATTTATTTATTGTTATAAGAAGTTTCTAAATTATTGCGTATGAGAAGTGCAAGATGGTGAAGGATGAGAATCGTGGCAACGCCTCAAGCGATCGCTGGTGATTCAAATAGACGAGAGTGCGAGGGTCTTGCTGTTTTGAATTGAACTGTGTTTTGGAACACACATATTTATGAATAATAATTGTGAATGATTGCGTTAATTTATACTGATGCATTTTAAACATATTACAATCGGAATAGATATAAAATAAAATGTAGTTTTAACGAGTAACGGCAAAAAACAGTGCATAAACTTTATTGTATTCATATATTTGTACAACACATTTACGTATAACATAATTCGAATATTTTCAAACATAAACAAAAATAATTCAGATTTCTAACAGGCAAATAAAATATAACGTATAAATCTACAAAAAATATAAACAACAATGAATGTAATATTATGTATTTTTAACTATTATACTAAGTAATCACTTGATTGACTAAACATTTATTTTTAATTCATTAATGATTTTAGTTAATGCTTTCCTATTTTTAGTAACTCTAGGTTCTCCATTATCCAATTTTTCAGTCATGTGATTAATCACAGCTTCTTCTCCTTCATCGTGATACATTTGTTTCAGAAAATAATATGTTATATTTTGTTGCGCAATTTTTTTCCAAAAATCCCGTGATATAACATTTTTTAAGGCACTTAAATTGGGTAAATTACGAGATATTCTTTCGTTCAAGTCGCTCTGAAATGCATTTTTTATATGATTTTTAATTTACCAATAAACGAACTAATTTCTGTAAAATTTGTACATCATACATCGCTTCGTGGAAATTATCTGATGTTTCGTTTGGTATTAAATCTTTGGCTAATTTTGATAGCTGGAACATTCCTGGCCCTTTTCGATCTGGAAACGTGTTTTTAAAAATAATTAAGCTATCCACAAATCCTGCTGTCATGATAAAATCTTCTATTAAATTATTATTAATGATTGCTCTTAGTAATCTAGGTACATCGAATCTCGCATTATGCGCAACGAGTAAATTTGGAGTTGTAGATGAATTTAAAAATTCTTTAAATGCTACCAAACAATCTACTAAATATTGTCGTTTTGCCAGTATGAACCTCATTAATGATTACGCACTTATCACAACGGATACTTGAAATTGATGCAAGTCCTAAATGTTTTTCTTCCAGCACATTCTCTAAACACAAAACTTGGTGGCAGTTCCGACACTTCAAATTTTTCCCAAGTTCTTTGAGATTAACAATGCGATTTCCTTCACAGACATCATTTTCATTAGACTGTTTTTTGTTCGTATTTCCAGCCTTACACAATTCAGACAATTTATGTTTCCTTTTTTCAACTTTTGCTTTAGCAAACCTACCAGTTTTTGCGCGAAATCGATCCATAGCTTTGACTGCTTGTTCATAAGAGTATCTTGAACAACTAAATGCGAGCAATTGTTGGATTGCGACGTTGCCAACAGCCAGTCATGGCTTATTTGGTGTATCACGCATGCCAATTGTGTTTCTCAGCGTACAGTTCCCTTGAAAAATATCCCTCTAATCCAGACTAATTTTTGATAGTGTTTGTAGCTCGACAACTACCTTAATAACGGTTCATCAAAATTATTTTACGCCAACCAAAAACTTACCCAACTGAAAGATTATGTGTCGAATCCAAATTATTCGACATAAGGCTGTTCTACATAAAACAATACTCCAATTTGTAGCCAGCAATAAAACATACATTACTCTAATGAGCCATAAATATCCCACTAGGAATAATACAAAAACCAATGATCTACTCACCAATTATTTGTGCTCATTAGATCAATACATTATTATTTGCATGTGTTTGTCATAAGCACTATCTGTTTTTTTTCTCACATTCATATATCTAAACTTTTATTTTGTTCATTTTATCAGTGTTCATGACCATTATGTTGAAACTAATGAAACGAAGAAAAAGCGTTACTCATAGACAAGTTCTCAAGTGAACGTAATTGAGTTCTCACCTCATTCACTTTATTTTCATTGCACTATTACTAACTTCTTTTTATACAAATCATAAGCTTGTTATATATTGGTATGACCTGTATCTAGCCTAGTGAGTGAATAAATTATTATTAATGCGTTTGTGTTTCATTATTATTTTACTATTCACCATTACAAACATATATTCTTCTGAAGAAATTGCATTTTTTACAGTAAGTATTAACTATTTTCTGGTTGACAAAATATTTGAACAAGTTTGAAATAACCCAAAAAAATTATTCTTGTTTTTTCCAGAAATTTGCGAAAAGGTATACATGCTTATCAATATAACTACTAGTATTTTAAAAACTCAAGGAGAGCATATAATAAGATAAACATATCAATAAAACTGTAGTTATTTATAGTAGGTATATATATTTTACAGAGAAAAACCTGCATGAGAGCCCCAAATATTTGGGTTAGCATTACCGGAAACTTTCACCGTGAGAGTTTTTTTAATAGGTAAATAATCGAGTTTGTAAATGTTTGAGGATGTGACCTCATCAAACAACACCTAAAAATCCAACATTGATTGATTCATATTTTGAGTGACTGATTTTTCTCATGGATGTCTAAACACCAATTAATCTGATAAAACAGGAAGTTTTTACAAATGGCTTTTTACGATATGAAATTTTATGAATACATCTACCTCTTTCTTTGTCTCGTAGAGTAACTCATATCTTTGTCATGTTAAAGTCAGCCCAAAATGACACATCACAATTCGAATAACCAACAAAAAATTCAATCAATCCGAATCTTTTTAGTTCCCGATACTCGAATCCATCGTCTTAATGGCGAAGAGCATCAGGTATGTAGCCCGCTTTTAAAGAACAGTTAGGTCTCCCATAATGGCGTGTAAAGTTTTACATAATGACGTTGGTTTTGGGAGGGGTTCTCGAGGGTCCCACATCATTTGTTAGACGAAACCGATAGACCATCGAAAATGGTTGAGATGGGTAGTATTTGTTCTCTTGTATCGGGGATGAGTTCCAAGACACCATTGTGGAATGACATTTGATGGATTTCGTTGATCTGTGTAGTGTCCCATAAGTACGATAGGAAGTTTTTTCTCACACTCATTGATTAATGGAAAATCGCTCGATACATACGCATGGCTCAATTATTTCTTTTAAAGGCAAAAAGTCGAATGGGATATTTTATCCTTATTTGTCTGTTTTAAGGAATTATATTCCGATATTGTCGCATAAAGTGATGATAGATTGACGAGTTATTTGAGTTTGATAAAGTTTAACTTTATACCTTGGTCTACCTTCATTCGCAATAAAAATAAAATTACAAATGTAACGGTTACATATCATGGGGTGAATAAGGTTTCATAGCGATGAGTGCAAAGCACTTGCTTCGCGAAAATAAGCAGTAAATTAAAATTAGAATAAATGATTGAATATGCATGAATAACATGACAAAATGTTCATAAAATCACAATATAAATGAAATACCCCAAAAAAGTAATATAAATAAAATCAATATTATATTAAAGCCATATCTAATGATGAAATGAAATTTATGTTACTCATAATGGAAATGAATGGAATTATGTAAAAAAAATATAAACACGAGAGTAAAATATAGCAATAAAAAGATAAAGGTGAAAAGTTAGATTATAAAAATTAACGAGCTAAATGAGACACATATGACTTGAATTAACAATACTATACAATAAAATAAGTCATCGCTGACAATGATTCAATTTATTTTTTGTAGAATTATTTGGTTTCAAAAAGCTTGTCGAGCGAAAAGTTCATAAAATTAGGTACCAATTAATTTCATTGGACAATGATTGGTTGGTAAGTAAGAGCTTGTCGAAGTGTTGATTTTATTACAATTCACGCGACAAGCTTTTTGAAACCAAATAATTTCCCAAAAAATAATTAAATCATTGTCAGCGATGACTTAAACTTATTTCATACGTTTTAGTACACGGCTTAAATGGAAGCTTATCTCAAAAAAGTGTTTTTATTAGTTATTTTATTTCTGCTTTTCAGTTAGCTCGCCCTAATCTGTTCATTTCTGATAGAACATCGTTATTACTAGGTCTTTTCCCTGTAAGTTTTGAGCTAAACAGAGCCGGATTAAGAGGGGGGCAAACGGAGCTGCAGCCCCGGGGCCTCCACAAGAGAGGGGCCTCCACAATATACATTTTTAGGTAAAATTTCCTAACAAATTCCGAAGGATATGCAAAATTATATATAAAAAATCTGACAACGAAAGAGCAGTTCTCCCACTTTTTCCTCTCATTTTTCGTTCAAAAATATGTTTAGTATTCTTGTCAAAATCCATGGTTAATATTAATCTTCGATCTGATGAATCATGTGTATATGCGAGAAACAATCACCAAGTAAAACATCATACTATTATACAAAATATTATATCGTATCGAAATTAGCTGTAAAAACAAAAACAACTGATTTTAAAAAAATATACATTTTTTTTCATTAAATGAAGGATTTTCTGTCGATGTATTCTTCGAATGACACAAGCGATCTAGATACACAATGAAATTCAATAATCATAAGCAAAAGAAAATAATATTTCAATTTATGAATATGATTACGTCAAATTATTTATAAGAGCCCTGTGCGCATTCCATAATGGAACAAAAGTTCAAATTCTGTTGACTATTTTTCTGCCGATTCTACAAACACTTTGCCCGTCTAAACCTGTTTTTCCTATTTATTGGCGTTGACAACTGTCCGCTGAGTGGCGCGCTTGTAACAGAGAAATCCCCGAAATCTGAAAGTGTGAGTCTAAGAGAAGGATGACATTCCGCAACAAATGTAAATCCTTCTGAAAAAGGACTATCAAAAAGACCAATCTAAGATGTTCTATTATCAAATTCTTGTAAAACCAAAATTTCAGAGCTACATTCTCAAACATTGAAATTACAGTGATTATTTTTTATATTGCTAGAAACCAATGGAAACGTTCAATTCAAATAATTCATATACGTTTTGGCCAATCAATAGTGGGAATATTCTACCTAGAAAATTGTCGCGGGAATAATTTGAGGTATTTTGTTTTTATTGTCTGACAACCTATATTTTTAATTTGACGTCTGTCATCAATTCGCATGAAAAGTGTGAAATGAATCAAAACCGGTTTGGTACATTATATAATTTTGCAAGGAAATGTGTTCATGATCGTAACATCAAAAAATAATCTGAAGAATACCACACGAGAGTTCGATATAGTAGAAAATAATTATCTAGATTTATTTCTCAAACTTGTTGGCAATAGCCACTCGAGCCAGTTGGTCTCTCTTGTCTATTGCCTGGCAACAAGTTTTCGAAAATCTGTCGAATTATTTTCACTCTCCTGTGATATTACAACTGAGAATGTGATGATGTCAAATTGCACTGGAAAGCGCTCATTTTCCAAAATTAAAAAAATAGGCGAATTACGATGAGACAAAGCCGCCTATCGAAGTTATCGCTTCTTAGCATTGAGAATGATTTTCTCCGGATGCTGGATTTGACCGAAATCATCAATGATTTTTTGTCGAAAAAAGCTCGCAAGAATCCATTCGTTAACGCTGTAATTTAATTTATTTCTTGTATTTTATTATACCTACATATGCTCGTGTCAGAACAAGTTGATTTGTTCCGCAATAAATAAAAAAAAAACTTGTTTGAAAAATAATTAGGGGCATCCACTCCTTTGTTGCCCCAGGGCCTCCACACCTTTTAATCCGGCCCTGGAGCTGAACGAAATACCAATCTCCGACCCCAGAAACTCCCACACACCAATTTTGAATAGAATCTGACCATAATCACAAAACTGTCCGCCATCCTGAAGTCGCCATCTTGAATTCATAGATTTTGACGAAAAATGCATAATCTCCGAACCTGAAAACCCACACATACCAATTTTGAATAAAATATGACCTTGATCAGAAAATTCGTCCTACATCTTGGGGCAGCCATCTTGAAGTATCCAACTAAGGGCTGATTACGCTACCAATCCACATTGGTTATAACTTTGGGGAAAAAATCGGGTAAACTAGTGTTATTAATGAATTATTAGTGAATATTGAAAAAGTCAAAAACAATTCTCAATAACAGATAATTTTATGTTCAAAATCGTACAACTATTTTACTGAATTATCCAAATGTTTTTTATACTTATTTTTATTTCAACTGTATATTACATGTTCTTCTCAATTCAGCTGTTTAATGCTATAAAAATTGCACAGTAATACAATGTGAGTTCTTCAGCCGACGTAGATTGGAGGTCCATTGCTAGTTTTTTTCAATATCAAATTTAAAAAATATAAATATTTGAAAACATTTACGTCCTAATTATTTTTCTCACTTCAGTACCCAACTGAGGGCTGATTACTCTACCAATCCACATTGGTTTCAACTTTGGGTAAAAAAAACGTGTAAACTAGTGTTATTAAAGAATTATAAATGGGTGAATATTGAAAAAGTTTATTTGTGTATTTTTTTAAATGGATATCATAAACATTTCTCAATAACAGATAATTTTATTTTCATAATCGTACAAATATTTTACTGAATTATGCAAATGTTACATATACATATGTATATTACATGTTCTGCTCAATTCAACTGTTTAATGTCTTCAAAAATTGCACAGTAAATCAATCTGAGTCCTTCAACCGACATAGATTCGAGGTCCATTGCTAGTTTTTTGGCGGGTTTTGGGAACCTACTTTGAAGGAATGAGTCCACAAAACGGTTTGATGATAATAATACTACAAAACATTTTAGACAAAAATATAACGGTTTAGATATTGTTCGGATAAAATGATAACGAAATGATATTTCACCAATGAATTTGTAAGTAGTTTCATTTAGGCCAAGGTGATAAAAAACACTAAATTGATGTATAAAGTATGAAGGATGAGTGGATTAATAATTTAAAAAATCCCCAGTAATATTACGGTATAATAATTGAATTGATAATTGAATTTTGTTTTAACATATAAGGCCCACATAAATTTAACTATTGATATCACAAGAGAAAACACGGGTGTTGCAAAATAATTTTTATAATCAGATTGGAAAATCGTTCACTTATTCACTTATTCACCAATGGAATTATTCATTATCATTTCTTGATCATACTCTGAGGTTTAAAAAGCATTTTTACAATTGACACATTTTTATATAAAATTAATTTATGGTTTTAGACATTTTTTTCTGTGGAAGTTGAAGTTAATTTTATGTAAAACACTTCTTTCATCATATTTCAACAATGCCGATTGTGTGTATGGCCCACATTTGACAGAACGCTATAGAAAAGAAGTGCAGAAGCTCCAGAATTCATACTTGAGACTCATCTGCGGACTAAGAAGAGGTCAACGGATCACTGATAAGTTGAAAGATGCTGGTTGGTTGAATATGGAGAATAGAAGACCTAATCAGGCTGCTAACCTCTTTCACAGAATTATCGTATATGGAAGTGTAATCGAAAGAGATATTCACATTGTTAATTTTAGGTTCGGAGGAAGACAAACCCCACCTCCTTTCAAACCCGATTTTTTTCGAAAATGCTTCAGCTTCCTGATTTGCCATGTTAACAGAAATGTTCCACATCAACTAAAATCGGCAATCAGTAATCCTCTCAGGCTTTTTATCAAGTTAACATTTATTTTTCATTATCTCTATTTGTGACATAACTTCTCAATTATTAATTTTTTACATATTTTTTTTCATGTACAAATTGTAGGGTGTAAGTGGTAGAACAATTTATTGGAAGAATTCATCCAGAAACTGAATCGAACTTTATTAATAGTTAGTATAACTAAGCTGAATAACGTTATGTCAGATACATTTCTTGTAAACACTGGTACCTCTCAAGGTAGCGTTCTTTTACCACTACTTGTTTTCAATATGTGAATGATCTTCCTGATAACAAACGTTATGAAAAACATCTATCATTCTTTCAAGAAAAACTTCTGACGATATGAAACAATTAGTGAATAAACCTGTGGTAGAAGTCCATTGTATCTCGAAGTGGAGTGGTATTATTTTATGAAGTAGAAAAACTCGAAGTCGTCTCCACAATATAATATTAACAATCGATTAGATAAAAACCATCGATTAGGTGTACCTGTTTCGAACCTCTATAGGTTCATCATCAGCGGAGAATAAAATTTTATGGAGATGAAAAAATGTTTTATAGGTTAACGATTAAAATTATTTTAAGTCCAGAGATCATAATTTAGACCAAATGGAAACTTGAGAATTCGCCTTCAAGGGCTGTGTCCCATTTTTAAATTTAGGGGGGCTAAATACATTAGCCAATGCAAAATAACAAGACGACATGAGGACCGTGAAAACAATGGTAGCCTCACGGTCCTCATGTCGTCTTGTTATTTTGCATCGGCTAATGTATTTAGCCCCCCTAAATTTAAAAATGGGACACAGCCCTTGAAGGCGAATTCTCAAGTTTCCATTTGGTCTAAATTATGATCTCTGGACTTAAAATAATTTTAATCGTTAACCTATAAAACATTTTTTCATCTCCATAAAATTTTATTCTCCGCTGATGATGAACCTATAGAGGTTCGAAACATGTACACCTAATCGATGGTTTTTATCTAATCGATTGTTAATATTATATTGTGGAGACGACTTCGAGATTTTCTACTTCATAAAATTAGTGAATGCATCTCTTATTAATTAGATGACTTGTGTAATGACTCATTGTGGACCTAAGAAAAACAGTATGCATGCAATTAGCGAATTCATTTCGAAGACTACATGAGCTCAATCTCAGTTTCCAAAATGAATCTTTAAAATTGGACAGTTTGACAAAATTCTTGGGATCAATGATTAACTCACTTCACATTCCAAGAATATATATATTTTTTACATGAAAAAATATCTCAAGTGAAAAGTTGATACAAAATCACTGTCATTCGATTGCTGTCTGTGGACTAGCAATTGAATCAGACAGGATTTTCATAGAGCAAAAAGCACTGTTGAGATTGATATCCAATCTGGATTATAGAACAAACTGAAATAAAATATTCAAAATTGCACATTTCAATTTGAAAATATTAACATGTACAGTGCGCTGCTAAATTATGGAACAAATTCGGTTTTTCGCAAGCAATGTACTTTTGACAGAAATCCTGAGAGGTCGATTTTTGTTTTTAAATGCCGATTTTTAGGAATGTATATTCTAAAGAAGTTATGTCACTAGTTTTGACGTGGTGACATATTCGGTAATTTTTTTAAATTGAAATAGATGTCTTTATCTGAATTTACAATTGAAGTGAGCAATGCGCGTCGTGTATATTTTGAAATTTTTATTTTAAAATCTGAGTCGGTAGAGTGTTCTCATGTTTTTTTATTTATTTTCTTATATTAATTTTTATTAACTATTTTTTATTTTAGAAATTTGTTATCATGTATGTGTTTTTTTTATACCTATATAACTATGACTTGTCCCATCTACATACTATGTAGCAAAAAGGATTGATGAAATATATATATATATATATATATATATCTATTATTTTATTCAGAAGTAATGAAGGCGTTTATTAAAATTATTATCTTTTTTAGTGACAGTGTAGATGAAAGGAGGGTAATAAACTAAAATTTCATACATACATAGAGACAAAATCGTAGCTCATCTTTCGTTTTTGGCCGAAAAAGAGTAGATACTAGAGAGGGATTTTCCATATAAATCACAAACAACGTCCAATGAATATCGCGAAAAGTGATTATTTTGAATGATATTGCTGCATGACGTGAACAAAGAGCGACTTATCAGCTATTCATCTCCTCTAAAATTAGACTATTATGACGTCTCCATTTTTGTGTTAATCTCAATATAATATAGGCTATTTCTGCAGGAACATAGCATAACGTGATATATTTAAAGCCCGTATCGTGGCGCTTGCGATAAAGGGTAAAATCACGTGCATGTCCGCATGGGACGGACTGGCTTGTTGGGGTCTACAACCTCAAGAGAGTTGAGCTTAGAGGAAGGAAATAAAAAGTGTTCGAAATTGGTTTAGCCTCCAACTTAGTTGCCAAGCAGTCCTAGAGAGTAGATAGTAGTCGAGTCAGTGGAAGTTTTCACTTCTAAACCTACTAAAACAGCTCCGATTTTGATGATTTTCATTCAAATGTTTGTTATATTTGATTATTCAAAATCAACAGCTAAACGTGTCGTATTACTTAATTAAATGATTTTCTATATTGAATTTAAAAAAATTTTGAAAGACGAAAGGTTTTCCGAAAAATTACTCGCCATATTTTCTCGCATTTTTTATGTATCTGACGATCCTGCGGGTTTCATAATTCTACGTCTATAATTACAGAAGATGCTGTGGGTGCTTCCATGAGAATTGAAACAAATTTGGACTATTAAAAACTATTCTTTTTTCCAGGAAAAATGATAAAGATAAAAAATATGTAATTAGTATTACAAATCCGAAGAGATTTCAAGCCTATTTTGTCTTCTAATAATGAATTTTGTCATTGTCGGTTGATTGTTCCATCGCTTCTGGCGACCTCTCTCAAGTCACTGAGTGCGTTTTTAGAATATATATCAATCCTGCAAATTTCTTAATTCTATGTGAACTTTTACGGAAGAAACAGAGGTGCTTCCATGATAAGAGAGACATCATTTATAAATAATAAAACACCTAAAACATGAATCAAACAATTCTCACGATAGACATTCAACAAGCTACAAGGAATAGCCCACTAGAAATCAAAAGGAAAGCAACTTATCAAATATCCTAAAGAAATACGGGAGAAGAGTGGTAAAGATTCAGATGAAGAGAAAATTAAATAGAATTGAACAACCTGACCTGAATCAAACAGTAGCACATAAGTGAGGTAACTGATGACCAAAGCACAGATTACTTACTTTGGGCAGCGGCAAAAAGATTCAACAGACCAATAAAACAAATTCCACCCGTAAGAGAGGAACATGGTACAATGGTAAAATGGCAATATTTGCCACATCTGGAAATAATATTCCAACCAAACGGGGAATTGGAGATAATTGATCAAGTAATACCATCCAAGAAATTGACATATTCATCCCCACAGAAGTGTCTGAAAAAAAATGAATCCGAAGAAAGACTCATGATTCGATCTTATTTCAAGGAAATTATTAAAATAATCACCAAGAAAAGGCATTATTGAAATAACTCATTCAATAAATGTGATACTGAACATGTTCCCATGTTATGGAAAACAGCACAGGAGATAATGATACCAAACCAGTTTGATGAGATGAAATCATACACTGCTGCCAATATTATCAAAATTATTTGATAAATTCCTTTTGAGAATGTCGAAGAAAATAATTGAAGAGAATCAAGTGGTTCCCGAACACCAATTTGGTTTTCGTAATAAACACGCAAAGATCCATAAAGTACATCGAATAACAGATGCCTGGAAGAAAAGAACAGCTATTTTTCAAGACAATATACCTATTTGAGTCTAAGACCCAGTGAAGAAAATTATTTCTCAATTCTAAAATTCCCTCCTTTTTCGACATATATTGCAATATCTGTCGTGAAATATGCATTCGCTAACTTTGGCGCCAACCTATATGGAGATCGAAATTATGTTAATTGTACCTATAAATGTTTGTTAATTGTATTCATTAATGTTTGTCAAGTTATCTACGTGTTAGTCCAGTCCTATCCTGTATGCCATGTAGATAGAGATTACTCTGATAACAAAAACATTGTAAAAATGTACTACAAACAACAACGCAGTCCGATAAATTGTAAACCTTGAATCGTTACTCTAGGAGAAAATTATATATGAGAAGCCTCCCGACCGTTGGAATAAAATGGCTGCTAACTAATGTCTGTAAAAAAGGTGTAGTGCGTAATTATGTGGTTACTGGTGTATTCGCTCATTTGGCATTATGTTTGATATTCATCATTATACCACCTCTTATTAACCCACACACTAGAGTTTATAGCTCAAACAATTTTTTTTTTATATTTTGGTTGACATTGTTTGGTAGTGAATTATTAACAATGTTATTATATAGGTAAACCGACTGCAGCGGCTCGTTCATTATATTTGTTCACATGGGAGCATAATTGAGTAAAAAGACTAATGATTTTTTTATCCATAAATTACTTCATTTTCCCGGTCCTTCCGTTAACACGTTTCATTTCGACAGGGGGAATTATTAACATATTATATCATCATGATTTATTTTCTTCTGTGTGACAGTCCAATTGTTGAACTTTATCTGCCAGTATTATTTCTGCATCAGGAATAGCTTATGGCGCTGAAGAATATTGAACAATAATATACCTTGACTTACTGACATATTTTCTGATATTCCAATTATGGATATCATGAATCTGATTTTTAACTGACGAAAAAAAAAAGTGGAGGTTCTCTAGTCGACGCGTATATTGTATTTTGTATGTCTGACCACGCATAACTTTTTACAGAGTAGTTCAATTTTGATGATACGGTATACCTCGAAGTTGGTTCCATTTGGATTTGAAAAGAAAATCCACTCCTGAGGGTTGGCAAATGGGGGCTGATTGTTGGGTTCACCTACTGAATTTTTACTTGCTAACCGACCTACCACCCATAACTTCGTACTACGTTATCCGATTTGGATGATTCTTTTTTAATTGTATAGTGTATGCTTCGAAGTTGGTCCCATTTTATTTTGAATGAAAATGACACCCCCAACACCCCTAAGGGCAGAAAAATAGAGGATGATTTATTGATTTTACACCTGCGAACCGATTATGTTGAAACGTGGCACACATATGTAGTTCTGATGACACTACAACATAATGGAGGCTCGGAGTTGGTCTGATTAGGGAGACGGAAGACAGTCGAGGGATCTCTTCAACGGTTCACAGCAGTAACCTCGTGTTTGGGGTAATATATACATATATAATTACATGTCCTGACTAACTGACTCACTGATTGGCTGATATACGTCCAACGCCCAGACCAAACCTCTGGACCTGAGAGCTGAAATTTTGACAGCATAATTTTTTTATGTCCCTAAAGGGGTGAAAAGGTGGGTGAGAAGGGGGGTGAAAGTGAAAGTACCTACAATTGGTTTTGAAATTAGAGTCATTGAAATAAAAAAATTTGGGTTTTTAAAAAACCCAAAATGGTAAGTGGGGGTTGAAAGTCTCTATAATTAGTTTTAAAGTGAAGATCATGTAAATTGGTATTTGGGGGGCTTTAGTTACAAATAAAAAAAGGTATTTCGGTGGTTTTGTAAATTCACCACATAAAGGGGTGAAATGGAGGTTAAATTAGGATTGCATGTTTGTATAGGAATTCCGTTAGTTTTCGAGTTGGAGGTCATCAAAATTAGTATTTGAAGTATTTGTTGCAAATAGTGAAAGTTGCTAAAGGGGTGAAAGTTTGTTTAAGGGTTTTCAAGTTAGGGTCATGAAAATTGGTATTTGAGGTCTCTGTAAGGTTTAAAGGAATACATGTTTCAGTGTTTCATAAATGAAACCCCAAAGGGGTTAAAATTTGTATGAGGGTTCCATTAATTTTAAAGTTAGGGTCATAAAAATTGGTATTTGAGTTCTTTGTTACAAATAAAGAAATAAGTGTTTCAGTATTTTTGGATCATCAATCTCTAAAGGGGTGAGTGAATTTGTAATAGTCACCACAAAAAATACAAAATTCAACGCGGACGATGTCGCTGGTACAGATAATAGTTGAAGTAATGTGGGTAGGTAAGTATTTTAAAAATAATCCAAATTGAGTAGATAGAATTAGATTTTGGCAAAAAAGAAAAAAAATACTTTTTAATAAAAAATGAAACCGACGTAAAATAAAAAAATAAAATGAATATTTTTAGTCTTAATAACTAAGCTCCTGAACTAGTGTAAGTAAATAATTTTGAGTTGTCGCCAAAAAACAATCCACGAAGATCATTAAATTACTTTAAAGAAATGATAATAATAAAATAATATGAAAATGCAACGTGAAATCTACAGCGATAAAAAATAACATTCCAAAAAGGAGCTCTCCGCACGACCACTCGCAAAGACGTGTGCCCGGCACTTTCCGGCGAAGGGACGCGCCATCGTCTCTGTTTGTTTGACGCCGTCTCAGAACTAGTTACTTACATTAGTTTAGGAGCTTAGTTATTAAGACTTGAAAGGTTCATTTTCTTTTTTCTTTTTAGTCGGTCTGAGTTTTTGTTAAAAAGTATTTATTTTTTAATTGTATTTCGTATTTTTTTTCCATTTATTTTAGACTGCTGTGGTCATTCGCTCTCTCTACCTCTAATTTAGATTTTAAAGAACATGTTTATAGTTTAAAGGTAGGTGAATTTCCGATTGCTTCCTTCTCGTTACATAATCCCAGAACTCTTTCGGGTTCTAGGCCAACGTTATCTCTATGTAGTTAGATGTTCTGGCTATTCGAGATACGCTCGCTTACTTTGGCGACTTTCGTTTTTATTAGTATAAACATATAAATTAATATCAAGTGTTTCGAAAATTACCAGAATTACAATCATAGACACTGGTTACCAGGATTCCATAGAATACTTTTTACATGGATGACATACGATTTGCATTTCTCATAGAACATTTCAGAAACAAACATTCGAAGTTATATTTTCTGACATCTATAATTGAGGTACTCATCAATTCTTCCTCATTGAAAATATATATATATATATATATGTAAAACATGAAAATTACAGTAAATCTTCACTATTGATGTGTAAAAAAAAATTACCGATGGAAAGGTAAATTTCAGAATTTAATTATCGATTCTGAAATGTCTATCAATCAAGCTATCGAATCATGAGCCAGAAAAAAATAGGAGATATTTTTATTGGAAAATGCAAACAGCATTTCTATATCTGTATAAATTTCAACTGTACGACAGAAAGTTAGAGACGAATGCAAATCTGTCTGAACGCTTCTTAATATTTATATGTAATCTGAAGCACACAAGAATATGAGTAACTCACTTGGGTTGCAAACTTATTTCATCTACATATACCATGTTTATCATAAAAACAGAGGGGCAGATTTTTATTTATATATTTTGCTCTTGTTTTTACTCTCTCAAATGATATGTCAATTTCATATACATCATATGTTACCATAAACCGTATGAAAATAGAATGGCATACTGCGTAGAATCGCGGAATGTTTTTCCATAATTGTTCAGAATTTTTTCAATGTAAACAGTACTTGGGCATACGCAAACAGTATGCCATCGTTTTTTACGCAGTTTTATAACAAGAACTTTTATACTCATACATATACATGTTTAAAATCGCAGAAAATTTCCTTATTCAAATACAAGTTCACGTGACGATAACGTTATGCCAATGGTTTTTCGAAGAATGTTTTTTTTTAATTTCATTACAAAACACATGGCAGCCTGATTAGAATCGTACCGAAACACATAATTTCCGAACAAATGACGAATCATTTTTTAATATGAGGAGCCTAGGAGGACTCTTTGATTTATGCATTATTATCATGAGAATATTCGGACAATATTATCCTCTAAAAGGCATACTGAGTGAAATCTTAACTCAAAATGTGTCACTATCCCACGGTCTATAAGAGTTTATATAGCATTTGGCGCTGAAAAAAGGATGTTAATGAGTATACATTATTATTTAGATATAAGATGGGGGACATGTTAGAAATAGGTTTACATTATATATGTAGATAATGTAACGTATCTTGTACCTCCAATTGCACACAATTTCGAGGGGTTTATGTATAGAATGTTACATATCTTGTACCTCCAATTGCACACAATTTTAAGGGGTTTTAATCCCAACTGTTTATTGCTTCTGTCTTATTAATGATAAAGAGTTGGAAATAACTTTCTATAGGTATATCTACAATGTGAACCTAGTTCCAACATGGACCCCATATTAAAATCCAAATGATGATTTATCCTCCTTTTCTTCTGCACCAAATGCTATACAAACTCTTATGTACTTATAGACAATTATTGAAAATATACTGAAGAAGCCCCTGGCCAGGGGCGAAACGTCTAATTATCAGTTTGTGAAATTGATTTTATGAATTCAAATCCCAAGCACCTCCAAACTGAATTCAAGAATACAAGAACTCTCTAAATTTCTACTATATATATATATATATATATATATATATATATATAGTCGTGGCATGGTTTTACTGTTTCGTCATTGATTACTTTTGAATACAATTATTACAAATAATATGACACGCCAAAGTTTCAACCAAATTCGCGGTAAAACACTACAAAATATTCAGTTAAAGAACCACTGATACAATATGTAATTAATTGAAATAAAATAAAATGGGTTGTTTCCATTTAAATATTGATTTTGCTTATTTTTTTACACCGTCACATTATGGCTCAAAGAAATATTTTCATTTGTCTGAATTCGTGTTGTTACTTTTTTAAAAAAAAATTTTTTTCCTTTGAATATTGATTCTGCTTGTTTTTTTAAACCGTCAAATAATGGCTCAAAGAAATATTGTCATTTGTCAGAATTCTTGTTGTTTCTATATTTTATATTTATATTTTGAACTCTATGAAAGTCTTTTATTTTTATTTGAACTTGTGATTTTATATATTGGATGATTAATTTGGACTCCACGAAATATATATATATACATATATATATATATATGGTACGAAGGTTTCTTAAACAGAGTAAATATGGTAAAATTGATATTTTATCGTTATTATATTTCAATTATCGCTGTTGACTATATCTACCAATATCCTAAAAAATTCTACTTCATCTGCCAATCTTACAGCGTATAATACTATTCCAGTTATGTACTTAAACCTCGTATATACTGTATATAGTGAATTGGGCTATATTACCTCAATAATAGAGTTTGCAACTCTTTCTTCCTGTAACTCATTTCAGTTTATCAACTTTTCACCTGCCTCACAACACCTTCAACTGAGCACTTCCTTCGACCACTGGCAATATCTCTAGATCATAAAACCATAAAAGACCACAAGAAAATCCTGACTACCTAAGAGACCCATATCTATGACCAGTGACATAATTTTGCGTAATAAATTTCTATTTTGCATAAAATTTACAACTTTCCACAAAATAAGTGCTTCACAGTGTGACTTCCTCTTCTTTCTATTATTTGATGGACCCATTTACAGAGCAAGTATGCAATTTCTCCTCATTTCTATGCAAAAATGTATTTGCCATGTGCTTATATAGGTCAATTATCATTATTTCCTGCAGAGTGCGAGCATTTTTACGGTTTTCAAGTATTTCTGAAGTAATTTTCAACATCTGTCTCGCCGTGGTTGTCAGAAATATGTATTTGAATATCGTCTGTGAATAATTTGTCGGCATATTTTGAAATTTTTATGATGCTGTAACAGACTGTGATGGGAAACTATCTTTTGTTCAATATAAGTGATTCTATTTCTGAAAAAATCACGAAACATGCCAAAAATTAATGAATAGATTGTCGACTCGTTGAAAAATGATTTCTAGTCAATGACGCCTATATATTTTTTGGGAAAGTCTACGCATCCAGACTATATGAGGAACAATCTTTTATTCCAGATTCTACAAAATTTAAATGAAATTTTGAATTCCTCAGTAATTTATCGTTTGAAAACGATTAAAAATATAGTTTGATGACGTTTGGGGAATTACTTGTTTCCTACTCTTCTTCGCAAATCTAAGTTTATCTCAGAATTTAAGTCATAATACGCTTTGAAATCCGTTTCTGTCTTTCCTTGAGTCACTTCTAATAATCTGATATACAGCACACACGTTTACAGGATGTTCAGTTCAATGTGATCCCTTTTTTTATTTTTCTAGCTCCACCTCTTTTGTTTTGGCACATGTAACTATATGACCACCCCCGTTAAACAAAATATAGAATGCGACTCTTTACTTTCTTGTCTTTGGGTCAGACATGAATTTCCGAATTGTCCCAGTACACCATATGCACCAAAACTCCAATAGAATAATGAAATGAATTCAGAATTGGAAATAAAATGGATACACCACAAAAATAACTCCAGAAATGTCTTCGGGAGAAAAAGACATTATGACTAGCTGAAAAATTGGTAATTCAATCAAAATTCGACTGCTGATAAAGGAAACTCAACCACTGGAAATTGTAAATAATTCTTCGAAGCATACCAAATTAAATAACTGAAACTAAATCAGAAAATTATTGTCACTTGGTAAAAAAAATCTCACATAATTCGAGAAAAATTGTCTCATAGGATCTTCCACATACTCACAAGGCCAAATGTTAGTTCTATAACTTAGATAAAGTTTGGCTGAATATCTTCTGAATCTCAATCCAAATACACAATATTTCTTTGAAAAATTATATAACACAAATTTAAGTCAAAACGACATTATGATGAGTTTTGATGTGTTTAGTTTATTTCCAGATGTACCTAGTAATAAACAAATTAGAATAATGAGAAACTACTGAGATAAATTTGATATACTACTCATCAGCCCAAAACTGAATGTTAATAACATATTGAAAATAATTTTCATTTTCAAATGGAAAATAATGTCTATCAACAAAAGTTTGGGATGGCAAAGGCTTCTCCATTATCACTGCTAGTGAGTAATATAATCGGGGGTAATATAACTAGTGTGATGAGTATCATCGGTGATACCAGCGAGTTGAAACCGATGAAAATAGAACGAGACTCAGGAGACAAAAGATTGGGAAATTCATGTCAGTTGTAAAAATTGAAAGTGCATTTATCGAGAACAGATACGATAGAGAAAAAAGGAAACTAATTGAGTACATTGAACCACAATTTATGTATACCTAGACATTCAAAATTGCCAATATAAAAATCTAACAAAAACTTTCGCAAATTATAACTGATTGGTTCATCGTTCCACGAATACTAATGCTTCTGCACTAACGGGAAAAGGGGCTGGGAAGTGAAACTATTTTTCTATTGCTAAAGTTTCGGAATTGTTTATTCCTTTTTCAAAGCAGAAAAATGACATGTTGGTAGAACATATGAATGGAAACAAATTATAACTATCACCATACCTTTGAAAATCAAGTTATTCCAGTGATGGATCCACCTCCAAAAAAATTCCTAAGTGTTCGACCAAAGAAATTTTAATATCGGAATGGGATAAAATATCTGCTTACACGGTTATTCCATTGAACTTTTTCGTGAAGTTGATTGATTTCATTTTTTATTCTAGCTAGTTTGTATTTAATAGAACTTTTTACAAACAGAAAGAAGGTACAGCGACAATCTTAAATCTTTTGGCCTACTTCTCAGTAGAAAAACAAAACGATTATAAACTTTATAGAAACTTCCTGACAAAACTTATCCGAGGAACCAAAAACAAATTCTATACAAATAAAATATTAGATGCTAAAAATGATTTAAAAAAAGTTTGGCAGAATGTGATCGAAATAACAAACAGTGCAAAAAATAGATCTACTAATTATGATATTGAAGATGAAAACAAACAAAAAATTTTGTTAGATAAAGAAAAGGCTAACTTTTTCAATAATTTTTTCATTGAAATTGGTGGTGATATGGCAAGTAAACTTGAAAAGCCCACATTCCCCGTTATAGAAAACCGAAAAAATATCGCCAATTCAATATTCCTACACCCAGTAACAAGAAACGAATTAATCGATATCATATCTGGATTAAAAAATAATACCTCTCCTGGTCCCGACAAGATCTCTGTGTTCCTTATCAAAAAGCTCCACACGTACTTCATAGAACCCATATGTCACATTTTGAATTTAATATTTAATGTTGGAAAAATACCTAAATCTTTCAGAGACTCAATCACAACACCGATTTTTAAGTCAGGCGATAAAAAATTAGTAACAAACTTCCGACCCATAACTCAGATTAATAATTTCTCAAAAATATTCGAGAAATGTCTCAAAAATAGAGTTGTTATACAATTCTGCAACAATAACAATATTTTTTCAAAATCACTATATGGTTTTCTGGAAAGCAGATCAACAGAATACGCAGTTTTTGAGATTGTTAACCAAATCAACAACTGTTTCCAAAATCAAGAAAAATGCATAACGGTGTTTTTGGATTTGGCCAAGGCATTTGATACTGTCGATCACAATATACTCCTCCAACGTCTAGCTGACATTGGTGTGAGGGGTGTTGCTTTGGAAATATTTGAGGACTATTTGACAAATAGAACACAAATTGTCAAGGTGAACGAATCTTTGAGCGACCCACTACTAGTTACCCGGGGCGTACCCCAGGGGTATTGGGTCCTATCTTATTTCTCCTCTATATGAACAACATCTTCAAAATTTCTGATTTCAAAGGTAAAATAACTTCATTTGCTGATGACACAGCTATCACTTTTGTTGGAAAAACGCGGGAAGGAGTATACAATCAGGCTGAAATAGGCATCAAAATGATTTTCAACTGGTTGAGTACTGATTTACTGAGTGTCAATGTAAAAAAATCCAAATTCATTGCATTTACTCCAACTACTAGAGACCAACCGACAAGAAACATTATAAAAATCCACAAAACATCTTGTGCGAATGTTCACAATTGTAGCTGTACTCCTATATATGAAACGGACACAATAAAATACCTAGGAGTAATAGTGGACCAATCTCTTCGGTGGCATGAACACATTGATTATACGGTAACTAGACTACGTAAATTAATCTATAAATTTTATCAGCTTAGGAATATAATAAACAGGAAAATGATACTGATGGTGTATGATGCCTTGGCTAACTCCATAATACGTTATTGTATTCTAGTATGGGGCGGTACCTTCAAGATATCGCTAGTTAACTTAAAAGTGATTTAGAATTCATTAATAAGAAATATGATGAAAAAAGATCCGAGGTATTCTACTAAGTCGTTGTATGATGGAACTGGAATATTCGGAGTTAGGAAACTTTACATTTTTCAGAGTTTACTATGGACTACTAATTCTTCAATTACATTTGTACAGCATGCATTCAATACTCGTACCAGTTCAGTTAAGACCATGAATGTTCCACGCTGTAGACTCACGCAAAATCAAAAATTTATATCGTATCTTGGACCAAAACTTTACAATACTCTAGCTCAATCATTGAAAGGCATGAGAAACAAACTCAAATTCAAAAGAGAGTTGAAAAAATTTGTTGATATTAATTATGATATGCTTCTACTGATACTTGAATAAGGAATAACCATTATTAGAGGTGCCTTCCAGAGCGCATCACAAACAGATCTATCTCTCTCTCTCTCTCTCTCTCTCTCTCTCTCTTCTTCTCTCAATCTCTTCCCTTCTTCACCCTGCAATATTAATATGTCTTGTTATATAGGATTACAATCACTATTTTGTTTGGGGGCTACAATACAAGCTTGCTTAGTGTAGCCGTAACATTCAAACTTTGTTCTCCCAGGACTATGTAATCTTTATATTTATATGTATATATTTTTTCCCCTCTTATGTTAGAAATGAATCTATATCTGTTTTATACCTGAATTGAATAAATTTACTTACTTACTATTTACTTACTTACAATGCAGCCAGCCCTGTTCTAGCAAACATAGTGGTGAATTATATGATCACTAGTAATCTCCCTAGTGCTTGAATTACCTACTATCGGAAATATTTTCGAGAGATGATTTTTCTTTAAATTATCCAGAGTCGGTAAGAAAATTTCACACCAAAGTAATACAAATTATAACATGACATTTTCCTTCAGAAAATCCAGTAGGAAATTAAAATTACTGTGCCTGTCAATAGGTAAATTATGTGTCATTGACTCAGTGCAATTTCACATTTTTTGCTTTAGTTTTGTAGCATTGTTGCAGAATGACTCGTTTCGGGAAAGAAAGTGTGGAAGTTATAAGACGGGATGTTCAGAATTCACTAAAAGGAATAAGGCAAGTGTATGGAAACAGTTCATAGAATTTTGTAACGAAAAAACTTACATAATAGAAAATTCATCTATTGAAGAGTTGGCTTATATATTGCAAGATTATGCATTTAATATGAAAAGAAGAAATGGAGCAGATTATAAGGAAAGTGTCGTTGAATTGATGTGGAATCTTACCGCCAAACAATTGCAAGAAATGATGTTCACCAAATTTCAGATTAAATTTGATCCATTTTCCGATATTGAATTTCTAAGAGAAAATCAAGTTCTGCAGCATTATCTAATGAAGATTATAATAGAATTATTGACATTTGGGATGAGGACACACCAGAAGGTCTTCAACGCAAGTTTTTCCACGTTTCTTTCCCGAGAACTGGTTTGGCGAGGTGAAGAAGGATGATCAGATAGTGTAAAATACTTTGTGGATGAAAAAGACAGCAAAGGAGGATTTACAGGCCGAATAGAATACAATCCCGTGTTCTCAAAGACTACCCAAGGAGGATCCAAGAAATTGGCAGACAGCAAATGGTTGGTTACTAATTCTTTCAAACCTGAGGTATGTCCTGTTCGTCTTTATCAAAAACGAATCCAAAAAAGAGGTACTACTGCCACAACTGACTGATTATTTTTAACTGCAAATCCAAACTTGAAGCGTCCACAGTCAAGGGAGTGATGCAAAAATTGCCCTGTCGGGAAAAATACAATTCCTATGTGGTTAAAATCTGCTGCCACTGAGGCCGGCATTGATACCAACTGCCAAAAGGGGGGATCAGCGAACAGCAGTTGATAAAGATTACAGGACATAACAATAGTAAGTCTTACTTACAAATGGACATTGATCATCATAAAAGCGTTTTACAAGCTATGAGAGACATTCCCAGTACTAGTCGCAGTGTCTCATCAGGTTTAGAAAACCAACCAGGAATTGTTCATAATGACTGTGTATTTAACATTAATGATAATTATCAAAATAATGAAAACAATATTGATAATTAATTAATTATTCTTTATATTATGAGGCATTCAACTTTGATTTTAATATAGTTCAATAAATACTTTCAATACCTGTTTATGTTGTTTCTTTTTTCGTTTTTTTTTGTAAGGTATACAGGGTGTAACTGAATAAGTGTAAAACATTTAAGGAGGTGATTCCTCATCGAAAAAAAGATAGGATCTTTCATATAAAGAAACTTCATTGGAGCATCCCTTGTTAAGATACAGCCCCTTAAAGGGGGTACATAAAATTTGTATAACAATTTTTTTCACAAGCACTGAAAAAGTTACAATATTGAAATTAACCTGACGTTTTGTACTACCAAAAAGACACTTAGCCAGTAATTTATTTGGTTTACCCCATGGTTGTAAGGGGTGAAAAACGCAACCCTAAAATTTATTTCCAATGTAACTTTTTGTCTTATTATTTGTTTACCATTTAAAAATTTATTTCCGATAGCCTGTTTCATTCTAAACAAAAAATGTCTCTTGGGTTTTTTGCCCAAAATAAACCAGTAAGCAGCAAAACATTATTTTACGAACAACTACAGAGATACATCGTCATAAATGCGAACTGGATTTATTGTTATTTTGTAGTTAGTACCTGCATTAAACGATTAAAGGGTAATAAACAAAACTAAGTTATTAATAACAAAACACACAACATGTAGAAATCATAGTGAATGTTCAATATGTCTACCTTCAAACATTACGCATGCGTCTAGACGTCGGCGCATTGAGCCACGTATTCGCTCAAATATTCCTGGAGTCTCTGATTACCCTGCACGCATCGATGATGCGGTTTCTTAAGTCCTCTACATCGCGAACAGGAGTACGATATACCAAATGCTGTGAATGGCCCCAAATGAGAAATCGAGAGGATTGAGATCCGGGGATCGAGCGGGCCATTTATGTGGTCCTCCTCGACCTATCCACTGATTTGCATATGTTTCAGTTAAATGCTGACGTGCTACTTGACTAAAATGGGCGGAGCCCCATCATGCATAAAAACATATCCCTTCTGACGCCCAAAGGAACTTACTCCAGCAGTACTGGATGCACTTCTCTTAAAATTGAACGTATGCCTCACCATTTAATCGAGGAGGTAGAAAATGAGGCCAATTAAATCATCCCCAATAACTCCGAGCCACACGTTAAGAGAAAACTGTTCTTGATGGCTAGTTTCGACAATAGCGTGAGGGTTTTCATCAGCCATATGTGGTAATTATGAAAATTGATAATCTTGTCCCGAGAAAAACTACATTCGTCTGTGAATTCTATCGTCTTCAGAAAGTCACAATTTCTTCTAATCATTTCCAGCATCCAATTGCAAAATTCAAGACGGTTCGGAAAGTCTCGCGGTAACAGTGCCTGTACTCGTTGCAGATGGTAAGGGTATAAGAGTTGTTCCTTTAAATTCGAAATACCGTCATATGATCAACATTTAGCTGGAAAGCAATCTTTCTAGTACTGGTAGTAGGTTGTTCTTCAATCAAATTAAGTACTGCTTCCTCAAGCTGTGGTGTTCGTATTTCTCGATGGCGACCACAATCCTGCGTTCTTTTGTCGAATGAACCATATTCTCGTAATCGTTGATGAAGTCGAGCAAATATTCTATGTGAAGGATGCTGCCGTTGAGGATACATTTCAGCATATCTTCTAGAAGCTTCTAACCCATTCCCCTGCGACAGACCGTAAACGTAATGCATATCAGCCATTTCCTCATTTGTGTATGCCATTTTATTAACAAGTGAATTATTAAAGTAACAAATTAAGAACAGAACAACAACACACAATTAGTATCAATTCAATTTCGAAAATTCCCAAACTGACAGCGTCATACCAATTTAATTGTCAGTATCGCTAATAGCGACCTACTAGATAGATTAGTTTCGTATTTTCGCATTTATGACGATGTATCTCTGTAGTTGTTCGTAAAATAATGTTTTGCTGCTTACTGGTTTATTTTGGGCAAAAAACCCAAGAGACATTTTTTGTTTAGAATGAAACAGGCTATCGGAAATGAATTTTTAAATGGTAAACAAATAATAAGACAAAAAGTTACATTGGAAATAAATTTTAGGGTTGCGTTTTCACCCCTTACAACCATGGGTAAAACCAAATAAATTACTGGCTAAGTGTCTTTTTGGTAGTACAAAACGTCAGGTTAATTTCAATATTGTAACTTTTTCAGTGCTTGTGAAAAAAATTGTTATACAAATTTTATGTACCCCCTTTAAGGGGCTGTATCTTAACAAGGGATGCTCCAATGAAGTTTCTTTATATGAAAGATCCTATCTTTTTTTCGATGAGGAATCACCTCCTTAAATGTTTTACACTTATTCAGTTACACCCTGTATAGACATCTATATTTTACAAAGAATTCGTTAGATATTTATGGCACAAATGGAACGTGCTCCTTGAATTTCAGTTACATGAAATAATTAATTAATAGAACCTTCAGAAGTCCATTTCAATTTAAGTTTTGCTACTAAAATTTACCAAAAATATATTTTTTTGGAAAAATTCATGTTGATAGGGCTATTTTTTTATTTATTTGCCATAATTATATTGAGTCTCCATATATACCCAAAGAATGTGTTCCTAGGATTTTAGTAGTATGAAATGAACATGTGTTCGTCTGAAATAATGTATTCTATTAGCTATCCACTAATCTGCATTATTACAGTGAACGGAAGGCTGTATTTTTGTAATTTTTGTTTGTCAGGTGACTATATTTTGCGAAGAATTCGTTGGATATTCATGGCACAAATGGAACGCGTTCCTTGAATTTCAGTTACATGAAATAATTACAAATAAATTAACAGAACCTTAAGGAGTTTATTTTAATTTAAGTTCTAGTACTAAAGTTGACTAAAAATATATTTTTTGCGGGTTCCAAAAACCTTCCTGGATTTATTGATGAAACGAATCTTTGTTCGTTAAAAATAATGTATGCTATTAGCTATCAACAAATATGTGTTATTGAAGTGGATAGAAGCTTCACTTTTACAATTTTTGTAAGGTATTCGTTAAAAATAATGAACTTTTTTTTTTTTAAATAAATAGGAGGCTATGGAATTATCACATTAACCTCATTTATTTAAATGTTATTTTGACCGTGTATCTTATGACATATCCATTAATTGATATTATTTAAAACACTCGAAACAGAATGGAAATCTTTAAAAAATATAATCTGTGTATTTTGTGCGACGAAATGGATGATTTGAGGAAGTGTCATCGAAATTTGAGACATTTATCTTACTTGCTTCAAGAACCCTGTGTTAAATCATCGCAAGACATATTGTTCAGAAAAATTAGTGGTGTTACTTGGAATTAATGGATCATATATCCATATTTCAAAGGCTAAATTTAACAAAATTGTGTGTAAGTATTATATATATGTTATTAAACATAGACATCTAACACCTGGTCCCTGTTATTCACCATTGAAGGAAGATACTAGCAGAGTTTTTACAACATTTAAATAATGTAACGGAAGTTATTTAAAATGGAAATATATTTTTAAGAAATAAAATCGTCTTTTCTACACTTTTCCATTATACTAATTGAAAAAAGACAGAAAAAATTTATTAATAGCATTTTTCCTTTGTAAAGATAGACATATAAAGATAACAATATTTATTTAAAAAGCGTATAGAGGCTTTGCATTTAACAGAAAAATTATCGCTGGAATCACGCCCAGGGTACCCAGGAGGAAAAAACGTTTGTGGTTGCTATAGTAAGGAGCTGAAACGAAAGCTTCTTATTGGTTATAAAATGTTGTTGTGAAATTTTCACTTATAATCTCCCTAGAGCATGAATTATTGCCGGAAATTTTTTGAGTAGGTACATGAATTTTTTGAAAATTATTACGAGTCGCGATGCGACGAGGGATAATTTTCTTTAAAAATTCATGTTCGAGACAAATTTCCCGCAATTAATTCAAGCACGTGGGGGATTTGGTAAGAAAATTTTATGCCGGAATTATATTTAAATAGAAAACATTAAGTAAATATTTATTTTGACGTTGATCACAAATAAATAGAAGGCTGTGTGTAATGGGAGTTTTGGGGAAGATTTTTTCTGATTTTACCCGTTCCCTAGTAAAATAAAATATATAATATCAGATAAACTATAATGGAAAATTAATTGATTTCATACAATTTTTTTAACAGTTTTCAGGGAATTGTCAATATTGACTAGAAAATGAAAGTGAATACGTTCGTATTGCGGTTTTTTTTGATTTTTTTCCTTTCCCTAGTAAAATAAAATATATAATATAGATAAATTATTATAAAATTAATTGATTCCATACAATTTTCTTACTAGGTTCCAGGGAAATGTCAATGTTGACTAAAAATTAAAGTGGATGTTCGTATTGCGGAAGATTTTTTGGTTTTCCCCGTGCCGTAAAATAAAATATATAATATCAGATAAATTTTTATATAAAATTGATTGTTTTCATACAATTTTCTTGTTAGGTTTCAGGGAAATGTCAATATTGATTAAAAATGGAAGTGGATGTTATTTCAATATTATTATTGTCTAATTATATGATAGCTGTCATGTGCCGGAAAATTTCAATTATTAATTTTACGTCTACATGCTAATGTGGATGAAAAATTTTCAGAAAATTTGCTGGTTACCATAGTAACAATGTCGAAATAAAGCATCTGATTGGTTCAAAATGACTGGTATAAGATGTTCACTTAAATATCCTCTAGGCTACCTTTTGACAACAAATTCATTAAGTATTATGTAGATGACTGTATACTAGATATTCCTGCTGACAAGACTCAGGAAGTACTTGAAATTTTTAATGGTTTCAACAAAAACATTCAGTTTACTTTAGGATAGGAACAAATAAATAAACTGCCTTTTCTAGAATTATAAGTCATAAGAGAGGATAATGTTACAATAAAATGTAACTGGTTCTTGAAACCTTCCAATTCTGGTTGAAATCTAAACTATCTTTCTAAACACTCTTTCAGTCAGAAAGTCAATACAGCCTCTAATCTGATTAATAGAGCCATCACACTAACTGATGTTTGTTTTCACTCAGAAAGTTTGAGGAAGCTGAGAGATATATTAAGAACTATAATTATCCCAATACACTAATAAATAGAATCATTAATAAAAGACAACGAACAGACATAAAAGAAACAAACCCCAATGGCTTATTACTTCAAATTTCCATATCTGGATGGACTTTCTCAAAAAAATAAAAATGTTTATCGACAGATTCTCATAAGTTCGCTTTCCACACTTGTGAAAACAACTAAAGATTCATTCTCCCATTTAAAAGATAGGATACCAAGTGCATTAGAATCGAACGTATTGTACAGTATTCCTTATGATTGTGAAGAATATAATATTGGACAAACAAAACAATATATGAAGGATAGAATTCATCAACATAAATATGATTTATATGGGAAAAATAAAAAGAAAGAAGAGAAAACAGCACTCGCCTCCCACCATTTCGAGTCCGGTTGCAATTTTGATTCTGATGCAGTAAAAATTTCAGAAAGAGAAAGCAACTATTCAAAAAGATTATTGGAATAACATTGGCTATTCGTTTCTCCAGTTTTTTTTTTGTAGTTTATGAATTATATTCCATCCCATACTAAACAAGTTTCATCGAATAGAATGAATTTGTTAATTCAAGCATGTGAAGATAATGAAATCATAATTTTTTTTATAGTATATACATAATTAACATTGGGTTGAACTGGATAGTTCCCATCAATCATTCATTTCATTGTACATAACAAACCTCCACCAAGAAAAATCAGAACGATCCATTCAATGAATGCTAAAATCATGTATTTTGTCATGTAAATGTATTCAGTGCGAACTGTTTACGTTCAAAATTACCGCATTCTTTGGTCCATAGAATTTTGAAGGCCAAAGGTAAGTTCCAAATCGCAACCCCTTCACGAATAAATACTCACCTTCAACAATTTGCATATATTAAATCGAAGGCCATTCTCGACAATCGGCAAATTTTCCGTTCAGAAATGCATGAATTCGCAATTGTGCAGAGACCCAAACTATTTCAACAACGGGTAACACACAAATGGGTTTATTACCCAACCTTTCTATTGAAATCAGATCAAACCCGTTGTTATATGCAAAATAGAAAGGTAAAAGCACTTTTGCAGAAGGTTTGTGTAAATCTAGATCGAAGGCCGAGCTTGATATATGATGGCAATTGTTCCTTTTGGCCAGTCCTCCACTTTCCTGCCATAAAATCATTTATTCTTGGCCAGAAGATAATTGACCACAGATTAACTCCGATTCTGGAATTGCGATTCCAACTTTAGTTGGGAATTAACATTACGGGTTTGACGAGGTTTGGTTTGTGAGAATTTCTTGTTTGGATTAGTTTTCTGTGGTGAATTGGTGTGCCAACCAAAGTGATAAATTCATGTGTTCCTCCAAATGAAAGTGGAAGTAGATGTATCTATTGATTAATTAATTGCCGGAGGTTCTCTGAAGAAATTGTTTCAATAAAAAAATATAAACGACCATGAAAAATTTACGTCACGATTGGTTGGTGAGTCTAACTATGGCGGTTTCATTATCCATGTCATGAGAAATGCCTCAGTAGGCTGTACTGGGGGCTTTCCAACATTTGTTGATACCGACTCAAAATGGAATTATTTTAAATTTTCTTCCACAGATAATCGGAAATGCAGTCCAATATTTGCAATATTTAGGAATTCCTTCGAAATAATTATTATTTTTGAATATTTTGGGGTATTTTGTAAACATTGCAGATCATCAATTCATCGTCTGATGAATATTATGACGATGATGCAGTGCATCGTTTCGCTAGAAAAAAAATTTTAAAGTCACAATATATTATTTGAGCTTTGATTTTGTAATACACCAACATAAGCTCTAATGTAGTTGTTGAATTGACAGTTCCACCAAGTCGTTTTTATAGAACGACTTGAAATAAGATGGATTTCAAGAAAAGGACGTCATTCTCGTCCACCAATTTCCAGCTCAACCACACCAATTTGTTGGATATAAAAACGTGCCCTATATCAGGTCAGAAGTTCATTGATTTTATAAATTTTTCGAATTCAAAGTTGATCTATATAAATAATTATTAGTTACGTGTGTGCTTTTGTTCAGTAGCTAGGTGAACTTTTGTATTTTCGGAAATGTTTCAGATCTGTTTTTACAACTTTTTGATATCTTAATGGAATTCTATAATCAAATCAAACCGAAAAAAAAAAACCAGTTTCGATATATATTTTTTTTATTCTGATTTGAGTAAGATTACATAAAAATATTCCGAATGTTCAAGGTGAATCGAATCCTTTTCCAATCTTTTATGTTGTAGAGTTAGATGTTGACTTGATTGATGGCAATTTCAGAATCAATAAATAAATTCTGAAATCTACCTTTCCGAATGGTCGTGTCATTAATATTTCAAAATTAACATGTACATACCTCATTGAAATTGGCTTAATATATAAACCAAGGAATCTACAATTGAATATAATAAAAAAAAAATCGGAAATATGGCTAACAGAATCAGAATATCTTTATTTTACAATTTATACCCTATAATCATTTGATGATGTGAAAAATATATTCGGCCTTTTATCAGATATTATTGAATTCTCATCATTCAATTTGAAAATATCGTTCATATTGATGAATTAAAGTATTGAAGAAAATGAAAATCGATTCCTTGGAAAAATATTAAAAAGCAAGTTTTAGATTTTGGAAATATATCCTTCAAAATATTTCCGTTCTTTTGTGTCTCCATAATTACGTTAATATAACCAAATTTCAAACATTTCTCATATGCAATACCTTCCAATGAATTCTTTTTATCCAGTTATTCCTTTGACACAAGTTTCCCAAGTTTCCGTATACACAACAACTCAATTTAAAACGAGGAAACAGAGAATATAAATAATCCTTCGTTTTAAATAATAATCCTCATGATTGAGAGATATCAGATAAATATTTCAGTGAACAAATAAGTCATTTTGTATCAGAAAAATGAACAAACATTTTCAACTAATATATTTATTGGAGTTTGAAATTGTTCTCTATCAGTTCAGATTTCAAGCCAATCATATGAGTATTACTCTGATTACCTATCATGCTAACAAAGCTTTCAGCTCATTGTTATTATCATAGCAACATACAACATGCAAAAACAGATTATTCGTATAATTATTGGAATCGTTGGGTATTTTTCAAGCCGCTAGAAATAAGAAAGGAATATGAATTGCATAAAATAGTATCAATGTAGAAACAGCGCAACTTCATGAATGAATGAATTCAAACGAGAGCACTAGAAACCAATACATATTCTTCACTAGTCAACAATTTATTCGATATAGAAAATAGCGAAGAAAAATTGAAATATCATCTAGTTTCAATATTGACAAATCCCCATATCATATTTTTTCTATTTGTAGTGTTTGATAAATTATATCAATTGATTTGTATTAAAAACTTCCTTTCTCACACTGAATTTATTTTCCATTTATCATTTTTGAAGGATCTCTAAGAAATCCATATATGAAATGGACTCGTGTTTCCAAACGAAAATACATTTATCGTGTGTATGTGTATAATTTTTTTGGCGTTGGGGTACATCAATTAGCCATACTCATTTTTCTTTCGAAGATATTTAAGACATTTGTGTATTTTGATGAGTTTTTTTTTAATTAATTTCATGTCTTCCTTTTCCTAGTTATAGTTTCTGTTATTTATATTTTCTGTTTTTTTCCAACTATTATACATACTATTTTTTTATTTTTTATTTGGAAAGCTTTACGACTTTGCGTGTTATACTTGTATATGAACCATGCTAGTATTATCTGTATCGTCCTAATTGTTGCATATGTACTGCCAATACATAAAAATAAAATCCTAAAATCTACTAGACATGTTCTTGTAAGCCCGATACTGCTCATAGTCACATCAAACGAAGAAATGAAAAATATTATCAAACAACTAAAGACGAATAAAACCGCGGAAATAAATTAAATACGAGCTGAATTCTTAAAGAATATCGTATTATAGACCAAATCGCCAATATCAGATCTCGTGAATACAATATAGCAATCCTGATGGCTTCAAGAAAGCAATAGCAATAGCAATAGTAAAAAAAGTAGAAAAACATTACATGAACAACTACCGTCCAATATCAATAATCACTTCACAATATATAACGAGAAACAAATCGGCTTTAAGGAAAAACACGCCAACGAGTGATACGATCGCTACAGTTACTAGTGAAATATAAAATCATATTCATAATAACAGGCCGTCATAATGTGTATTCCTGGATCTGACAACAGCTTTCGAAAGCTCTTGGAAGTCTTGAAATAAACAACTAAATAATATTTTATTCCATTGAGACCATTTACATGATATTATAAAAAGTCAGTAGAGAAAAGAGAATACATAAAATATGTTATATCATAGATAAATATATAAAGAAATACAATTGTGGTAAAAGCTATATTCCATAAATTCATTCATATTATAGAACTAGTATTGTCACAGGAGATCTTTGAGAGATTTTTTGAATATATTAAAATTTTGGATTTCTCTTATAGAGCTTGGTAGTTTATTATACAACTGTATGCCAGTTTCAAAAAAGTTGTCCGATGAGGCGATATGCGAAGATCATTACCATGCCTTGTCTTATAGTTATGATTGTCAGCACGTTTAATGAAGTCTCTCAGATTATTTTTAACGAATAGAATATTTTTGTAGATATAGATACAGGGGAGAGTTATAATTTTGTTTGATTGAAAGAGGCCTCTACAGGAACTTCTCTTATGTATCCCAAAAGGACGTATTTTTTTTGTAAAATAAACAATTTTGTTGAAAAGAGTTTTCCCATATTATAACATTATAGGATAGTTTAGTATGTCACCAAGTAGAATTTATTGAGTTTTGTTGGGACGAATTTTTTATTATAAGCATTGCATATAGTATACTTCTTTGATATATGAGTCCATTCATACGCATAGTAGATATTTATTAGTTGTTGTTGGGAGAGTATATTTTTAAGTTGTAAGATTGCATAGTAGTACATATCTTCTTTGATATATGATCAGTACATACCTGAAAAGTGAGTGATGAGTCAAGAAAGGATCCAAGGAATTGTGTGTCTCAGAGGACGTTAAATTAATATTTTCAGTATGTATATCGGAAGAAGTGTTGGGATCATTTGTTATGTTAAATTTAATTAGAACCGTTTTCCAATGATTTAGAATTAGTTGATTGTTCAAACACCATTCGGTGAATTTATTATATAGTACACTTAAGTTATCTGCCAGTTCTTCAGGAGAATTGCCACAAGTTGCAAAGGAAACATCGTCCGCATATATAACCTTACACTTCGTTTTCATAATTTCTGGTGGGTCATTAATAAACATTATGAATACAAGTGGACCCAGTACAGAAACCTGTGGTTTGATTTATTTTGACTGCTATTTTCCTAAATCTTAAGTATGACATCAGCCAAGTCAGTACGTTTCCACGAAATCCCAAGGCATATAGTTTTTTCCACAAAATCTAAATTAAGGCTATCAAAAGCCTTAGTGAGATCAAAGAATAGTGCCCCAACAATTTTCTTATTATTAAGTTGTTTATATATAAATTCGACAAATTCATAGACTGCCCCTTCTGTTAATCTCCCAGGGTAGAAAACGTTTTTACAATTGATTACAATATTGTGTTTATCCAGGTAATTAATCATTCTATTATAAGTAGATTTTTCGACAATTTTACTAATCACATTTGAAACAATTATCTGTCTGTATAGTTGTCCATACTCAAGGGGTAATTTTTGTTGTAGATAAAAGTAATCAGTCCAGTTTTCAGTTCTTCCGGAAACTGGCCAGTTTCAATTGAGATATTTATTAGTTCAGACAGAGGCAGTGCAATGTGTTGAGCTATATATTTAATTATTTTTGTTGATATACAGTCAATACCACTCGAGTTGGTATTTTTTAGGCTACATATTATCTCAAAGATCTCCTGAGGTGTTACAGGGGTAAAAAAATGAGTTACTATTGTTTAGATCACATTTTGTACAATAGTACTCTTACAGAGATGCTGAAATGATTAGCAAACCTATTCGCAACATCAAGGTCCCTATTAACTATTGACCCATTGATATTTAATCTCAATTCTCTTATATTATTATTATTTCTTCCGGTTCTTTCTTTAACTAATTTCCAAACATATTTTTGTTTTTCATTAGAATCTATTTTATTTTCAATGATTTTTTTTCTTTTTTTAGTTTGTTTTCATGCAAAAGTTTATATTAAATTTCTAATTTTTCATCATGAAAGTTCTGCTTCAGCCAATATAGATTGTTCAGCGATTTACGTAACTCGAATGATTCTCTGGTGAACCACTTATTTTTAAGTTCATCTTCTTTGTTTACTAATTGTTTTTTTGATGGACAAAACTTATCAATAGCAAAAATGATAGTTCCATGAAAGAGTTTGAACATTTCATCAATGTTATTACAGTTAAAAATATCAGAGAGATATTCGGGTTGCAAGAAGTGATTTAGGCCAGCAATGCTATATTCATTCAACTGTCTAGCCATAATTTGTTTTTCAACAGGCTTAATAGTACTGCTTGACTTATGCAGCAATACGAGGCAAATCGCTATAATTAATACATAACTACATTAAAAATAGGAAGCAATAAAAATAAAGGAAAACAGAATGATTAAGAGACGGTATGCTCAGGTGTTCCTCAAGGTACTGTGCTCTGACCACTCCTTTTATCAGGTTTTATCAATAGTTCACTGAAAATAAAGACAGTCGGTAGAATGAACTGCTTTGCAGATGAAACAGTAATTACATACTCAGCAACCAACTGGAAAAAATTAAAAAAATTATCACAAAATCACAAAATGACCTCTCAATAATTACGTATTGATTTAGTCATATGAAACTCACTAAAAGTCTGAAAAAAATCCCTATCCATATTGTGCACACTATCAGTATACCACCAAGGAATATTATTCCCACTTGAAATGGGATAAACATGTAAGACAAGTGGCTAAGTCACTCCTATTCAAATTGCTCAGGTACTATGTTGGATCAAACTCACCCGAAAAGTATATATGCCCCAGTGGAATATTGTCTGCAGTATTCTAATTTGAGCTGGAGAGGAATTCTCCCAACACATCTGAAGAAACTGAAAGTATTACAAAGAAAAGTGCTCAAAACAATGTTAAACAAAAATGTATATTATATACCCATATCTCTATTTGCAGAAAATGCAGTACAAATCAGACAACCATATTTGTTCAACATGACTAAATATGTATATATAACAAAGAATTTCTTGATATAATAGAACATCAATACCCGAGTAGATTCCGAAAAAAAAGACATGTTAAACTTAATTTGGTAAAAAAATCAGTTGGCAAACGATATGTCACTTTTATTATTCCTAAACTATTCAATATTCTACAAAATATGAGTCAAATATATGTATGTAAATTTAAATCCTCCACACTTTTCGAAAAAATATAAATGGTTCATCCAAGTTAAAATTGAACCCACATACAAACCAAATCAGGTTTAGATGGGCAATTTTATATTTATTCAACTCGAAAACACTATTACTAATATATTATGTACTATACTTATTCTCTTTATGCCATATTATCATTCATATTATTAATTATTTTATTATTGAATGATTTATTTATATTGTATCTATATAGTGTTTTTTCGCGTTTTTTTTTTTTAGCTTCTATTGAAAAATAAACATTATTATTATTGATGAAAATGATATATAGTATCCAATATTGGTATAAAAATAGTTATTTGAAATTGTATTCAATGTTTTAACAGACGCCATTTTGGAAACATGCGGCATATTAGGCTCATCCGTCCGTCCGTAATAGGTATTGCTATTCATATGAAATCTAATTTAAGTAAAACATAAATTATCTCCAAATGTATTGAGATAAGTCAACTAAGTATTTTTCATCAGAACAATAAATATGGAACCCATCTTATACATTTACCTAATAACTGTGAAGCCACGAAATCATCCGACGGAACCAACACTTCCCAGGATCGATGGCTAAAAACAGAAATGGGATTTCTTTGACGAAAAAAAAACACATTAATCGTTGGGTGTGGGCGTATTATAGGTTGACTTTGTTTTTCGCATTGTTGAAAAAATCGTTTAATCTTTATAGACACTTTAATGCCTCTTTGGAGGATCTAACGGTATTACACTCCATATAATATCTCTTTGAACATGTCTGTTTAAAATTAAACTTTCGAATTGTATTTTTAGGCGTTCTTTGGGTATTCGATGTCTTAATTTAACTCACGGAAGCATTACTCATTCTCATTCTTTGAGAAGGTGAAATATGTGACTTGTTTTTATAAATATTTCAGATGGGATTAAACGGGGTTTGTAACCGAATTGTTTTGGGAATTCCAAATGTTACATTGCCAATGAAATCTACGATATTAGTCTGCTTTATTAAAATATACAGTGAGCAGCGTAAAATTATTGATTTTTTTATAATTTCACAATGGAATGTACATATTATTTTCATTGGGTGAATTAGTTTGACTTGACTTTGTTAATGCGTCAAAATTACAGAGAGTCAAATCAAAACTAATTCATCCAATGAAAATAATATGTACATTTCATATTATACCTATGTGACCTAGAATATTTTATATTTGTTTGAAAAAAATCCAAAAATTGGTTTTATATCTGTACATTTCCAGAATTATATGATAATATTTTTCAATTTCTCACTATGATACAAAACTCTAACCCTCCACCATGACTAATTTTTATTCCTTTTTTTCAACAAATTTTTAACCAAAGGAATTGGTTAAAATATAACAGTAATTTCACTGTGCAATGATGGAAAATTGATTCTAGAAAATTTATATTTCAATTCTCCGGTCCTCCTGATGATCGTGGAAGCGTGAAATATATTTGCATTGGCAAAAATGTATTGCATACTACAACTCTTGCATCGATATTATAGTATATTATGCAACGATCATGTAATGATAGCTATTAATACATGAGCACGAGGCAACCGTGTGCGAGTCTATTGATAGCCATTACATGATCGTTGCATACACTATTCTTTCTACGACCAATAAATAATAAAATAAAAACAAGAATTTTTGGTGGTGTACAAGATAATTCTTCACTACTTCACATACTTATAGTTACTTTTGATGCGTTGTGATTGAATGTCAATTAAAATTGAATGTCAAACAAGTATGTAGAAACATACCACTTGATAATCCCCAAGTACGTGTTTCTATAGGCCAAAAATTAGTTTTATAATGAAAAGTGCGTGTTTTTAATGGACAAAATCTGTTTCCAAATGAAAATCCGTGTTAAAATGGACAGTATTAATAAATCGGTAGCAGATATTTAATTCGCTCATTATAATATGGGAGTAGAAAAAAGTTATTTCTGCTAAAAAGGTACTTTTTATTGGAAAACATTCTTCTTCGTCACATCCATCAATATGAGTTCTCAATTAGGAATGGATTATAAAATGAAATAATGATCTGAAATAAAATGGTGAACTTTTCACAAATTTCTCCTTTATAATATCTATCATGTGTAGAAGAGTGAGAAGTGAGTAGTTGTTTTCAATCAGATTATATAATGAAACAAAGGTCATTTTTATTCTTAGTTTTTTTCAATAACCAAAAAAATATGTTCAAACAAGTATTTTTTTATAATCAATATTAGGCAGCTCTCATTCATCTTTTTACATTTTTAATTGAAAAATCTATTTATAGGCGTTCACATTGGATAAAACAAATTAGAAGCAACAGCACAATGCAGAACGTCTTTTACAAACCAATATAAGTGCTGATAATGTAAGCAAGGATAAGAAATTATGCTGGAGGAAATATAAAAAGAAACACTTTTTACATCCTTAAAAATTCCTAGAAAAAAAACGGAGTTTTTGGCATTTTCTAGGAAATGTCAAATTTGACCGTTAACCCTTTGTTAACGGACGGTACTCTGGAATACCGGATTTATTTTAATTCATATAAATTATATGTTACCATTAAATCTTCTCCCAGCCGGACGATACTCTAAAGTATACTTGAATAGTTACTGTGATTGAGTTTCCGCTAGAGAACATAACATAACATAACTTATCTGTTGGGTGAAATTGTTAATGAGTGTAGTTGCACTATTCACTTCAGGAAACGTTATATACGAATGTGGTGAATTATTATATGGAGTGAATAGTAGCTCTATTATATTATGGTTATTTTTGGTACCATACTCTGAAGTACTGTCAGGCTACAATTCCGTGAAATGGATGGAGCATAGGCGGTATGTTTCTTTCAATTGTTTTTGTCATTTATGGTCTTTCAGTCGACATCAAAGGAAATTATTCATGACAAGTATCAAAAGAATAAACCTCTTACAGATGCAGAACTCCTAACGATTATTGAGGAAAACACTTATGATGATTTACCCAATGATAAACAATATGTAGGGCTACGTTTGTGAAGTATTCCGAACTATGCTACCTTATCATTCAATAAAGAACTATTCCTGATTGATTTCAAGATTTTTTATAATCATAAGAATCCTTTTGAATTTTTATAATTTTTTTTTTTGCCATTTGAAGGTACATCCAAATGCCTGCCGGTACTCCAAGTACCACCTCCATTTTTATTAGAAAAAATATCTTAAAAAATCTAAAATAATTTTAATGAACTCATTCCATAATTTCAATAGACTTGGTCGCAAAAAAAATTGGAATACTTATATTTTTGGTTAGTCAGGCAACAAAGTGTTAAAACATTATTTCTGAAACAACTATTCGCAGATTTGCAGATAAGTTCAATAACAGACATCCCATAAATGCGCATTTCAATTATGACATAGTAGATGTTTTTAACAAGATTTTCCACCGTTCATCTGAAAACGAAACTTTAATTATATCGTCATAAAAATTCATTATCACGTGGGCCGAAAAATTGTATTGATGTAATATTCAAAATTAATGAACTTCGAAAAAATTAAACATTTCGAATGGAATATTTAGGGTAAAACAATTGAATCACTATGGCTTTCTTCCATAGAAGTTCCGTTACATCAATATATCACTGGTTTATGTTCACTGACTCCACATTACTTCTTCCATCAAAACGGAAATTAGTAATATTCGAAAACAATAATTATGTGTCCGATTATACTAATCATGATTTGGAATTACGGGGTATGGACATATATTTTTTCATTAAAAAAGGCGCTGTGGATATATTTTATTTTTTCTGGAAAAGGGCATTCATATCCATACATGTATTTTTTATGTATGAAAATATTGCCAGAGGACATAAAGAGCTAATTTTTTTCAAGTGTAATTTTGATATAATAACTTTATGGAGGGTACTTATCTGCATTTTTTATTTCCAGTTCTTCAGATGATATTGGAAACAACGGATGTGTAACTGCTATCGAGTTAATTAGCTCCTTTGATTGGTCAATTATCTCAACTCTGATCAGTGCTACCGGCAAATTACATACCTCTGAGCAGGTGTTTGCTTGGTAACATAATATATGATTTTTTATCATAGCTATTGAATTTTCCATTATGCCTTTAATTCCGAACCTTCACATTTTGGCATGCATCAACTCGTTCAGTTATTTGGAAAAATTAAGTGTCTGGGTGTATAACGCCGCACATCTCAGTTTTTGAGTTTGTTATAAACAACACAAATTGTTACGAAAATAAGTATATATTGACATCACAGTAGCAAGGGGCTCTGATGACAACCACGACTCTATGGTATTACACACCACTGTCAAACTGATTTTCAGTCGTAAAATACTTATTTTCATTGATGTATACTTTGATAATTAGAGGTATCTACAGCACATAAATTATTAACACGTATTGATGTCGACTAAATGGAGGTTAGTTAGTATGAATAAACTTATTTATAATTAGATTGATCATTGTGAATAAGAGAGCGAAAAATTGCATTAAGATCATTTGAAAACTACGAAAAGACAGGTTATATTCAAGTGTATTATCGAGTATTTCTCAAAAATGTGTACTCTTGCCTAAGAAACTCATTATAAATGCTAATCCCATTATCTAATAGTGGCCTATTTGAAAATACGAAAATAACATCCTATATTACACTTTTTTGCGAATTAAAATTTGTCAACGTAATTTGATAATAATGACTAATTTGATTGACTTTCAACCTCTTTTTAATAGGTTAATTTTCTGAAAATAATTAGGACATGCCCAAGTTTCTATGCTGATTTGTGGTTTCAAAATTCAGTTAGCAATTTGTTTTTGGTAAGAAAGGAAGTAATTTGTTGTCAATTTCGTCAATGTTGCGTCCGTGGTATGAACCTAAAAATGAAAAATAAGTGATAAGAAATAATTAAAGTGCGATGTTTTATCATTTCACACAAAATAGTTATTTTTGACGTTTTTACCACCCTTCGTGAATGTAAGTTATCAAAATTTAGTGCAGTGAAGGAAGCTGCAGCCTTAATAAGCAGGCCAGTAAAGACAGTGTGGTGGGTAGTAAATATGCCTACAGTAAAGAGAAAAAAAGGAAAGACTCTGGTACTTCTAAGAAACTGGAAGTGTATGATATGGATATAATTCGTCGAAAAGTAGGTATATGACATGTAAATGGTCCCTACTCCAAAGACTTTGATGCAAATATTAAAATAAGATGACACAGGAATAAAGTGTTGCCGTGAGACACTCGGAATATGCATTTCACAAAACGGATTTAGAATGAAAAAAATTAATAAACGGCAAATAATTATGGAATCAGCCCGTTTAGAACGATGGAAGATGGAATATTTAATTACAATCTTTGAATATAGAAAAGGCGGGAGGGATGTGACGTGGTTTGACACTCATGAAGTTTCAGATTGAGGTTGGATAGATTCATCTGGTCATTTCACAACCAAAGCTCCATCGAACAAAGGAAAGGATGTAACAATAATTCATGCTGGAATAAAAAATGGTTTTATACCAAATGCTTTGGCATTATCAACCAAAAATATAAAGGACTTCCGGGTTGTCTATCACGACGATGCTACGACAGAATTATTCAAAGACTGGTTTGAAAATAAACTTTAGGCAAATATATCACCAAATAGTGTGATTATGATGGATAATGCGAGCTACCACAGCAGAAGCTGTTAAATAACGTTCGGTGGTTAAATGACACAAAACTTACCATTCAAGACTATATGCTTGAAAATAATATGTATTTTAAAACGATTACACAAAAAAATAATTGCTGGAAATAATAAAATCATTTTCAATAAAAAAACAATATTATTGTGACACATTGGCAGAAAAAATGGGTCATACAGTGGTGAGACTTCCTCCTTATCATTGCATATTCAATCCAATTGAACACATATGGCATAAGTTGAAAGCATCGGTAAGGAGGAATGATATTTTGTCAACTTTAAATTCATGTGTGGTAGCTTTGATTCAGTCAGAAATGCTGAATATTCCAAATAAATCTGGAAAAATTGTTTAGCGCATGTACAAAATGTAGAAAAATTATATTTAAATATAGATCAAGTTGTCCAGAGAAAAAATTGTTGTGAACATTGATGACGATAGTGACAGTGAAACTGGCAGTTTCGAAAATTTAATTCAAACCATACTCAATGGCGTGGTGAAAAATGAATTATTAATAGTTATTTGATCAACTAGTGTATTAATGGTGGCGATTAATGATCGAGATAATTTAACACGAGAGCGAAGCGAGCGCGTTAATGTTCGAGATCATTAATCGCCATTTTAATACACGAGTTGATTACAAAAAAATTCCGTCGACCTCATTCCTGAGGTCAACGTAAAATTTTCGATATCCATTTGCTCCAACTACAATATTTGGATTTTAAAATACATAAATTTGACAGCGCGAAGGTGATATTATTTGACATTTCAATAATATTTGAATTTGTGTGTGTTTAGTTGCCTATACCACAATGACGCATTACTCAATAGAGAAATCGACCATTAATAGGTTATCAATGGTCGATCTCGGTGTATGTTTGACTGCATATATCAAAATTATGCATTCCTTAATACCTTAATATGGGTCATTATGCATCAATTTCGTGTAGATTAAACAGACTTGTTGATACGAGGTCGCCGGAAAATATTCATTACTAAGTTTCTCAGATATATTGGTGGTATTATTGCCTCTTAAGGCTAGCCGTTTGTCTTCATTCGAAATATAGAACAAGCCGTTGAAATGTGATATTAGTGCGTTTTGTGTCACAGATATGCTCTTGTTTGATACTAGTGTTCTTTAAAAATTGATTGGCCATCATTCATGAAAATAATACTAATTTTCTGAATGTATATTCACTCACATATATATGTATCTCAATATATTACTATCATTATTGAAGTATCGACTATATTTCTGTTTTGCTTCTGTAAGAGGTTGGATTATCAGAAAGTACGATCTCTGAAAAAAATATCAATTAAATGACCATTCATAAATATGCCAGAAAGTTTCCTTTGTTTTTTTCAATACATATAGAGTGCTAAATATATAATTTTTCAATGACGAATTTCATTCTTGAACGTTATTTTTGAAATAACTCACGTTGACTTTATTTTCCAATGAGTGAAGCAAGATATCAAACAAGAGTGCTACATTACACTTTTGTTTCATATTAGCAGTAAAAATCCTACTATAGACATGAACTAATATTTTGTTAATCTACGAAATCTACGAAATATGAAACGACATTAAACAAAGTAAGTACAATTTATTCTGTGACCCTCGAGCTCTGAATGGGACCGATATGTATATGGTACGTTCTCTATAGACAGTTAATAACAATTTTGAATACAACTTAGGAGTCATTCAATACACTGACTGTGCCATCTATCAACGCCACAATGAACTGAAATTTCCTATGTGGATTTTAGTCGTACTAAAATTGATAATACACTGTCATTTTAATGTGAAGAAATCATTGAGTACGTGGTAAAAATGATCAAATTACTTTCTTTAAAATATTTTGTTGAGCTACATCATTCTATACCTTGGTGAAACATGGCTATGAGTTACTGGATTCTCAATATTATATCTTCCGTTGGGGCTCAGTTTTGTAATATCTGGTCACTGAATGAATAATTAAATGTAGAAGATGTATCATAGTTGTTGATCAAGCATTTAGATGAAATTAACCAACCATAGGTCTACTTCACCATAACGTAATTCGATGATTAAGAATGAACCAGAGACAAATGATCATGCTTCTGCTTTATTGTATATTGTAGGTATTAATTGGTTTATTATTTGACCTTGCAGGCAAAATGCTATGATATGAATGCATGTAATGAAAATTGACTTGAGAATAAAAGAGTACCATAAAAAAACTCTGTTGTTCCTTCTGAAAGGAGATTCCATATCTGTCCCAGCAGAAAAAAAAATCCTCAGAGAAATTAATTCAATGAAGTCCCTACATTATCTTCCAAAGCAAATTCCATTTGAAACTATAAATGTAACTCAACTTTACTCTGCTTATAATCGAAATCGATGGAGACGCGAAAAATAGTCCTCTCCTAGTTAATTTCAGACCATTCCATATCAAATGTGCGTTTTGTTGACAAAGTTAACGTCTTGAACCTTGAACATAACTTCTGTTCTTATGAAACGTTTCGTATTTGTACCACTCGTTAACCACATGGTATTTGGTTAAGTGACTTCGTGAAATCGGGCCATACACATTCTATTGAAATGGAAGTTCAATTAGGTCATGTAGGCGAAGAAATTATTGGCATATTGAGTATGTCCAAATTATTGTAAAAGTTAAAAACCTTTCTAAAATAGTGCCATTAATTCGAGAATTTATTTATCGATTTTAACGCATTAAAAATGAAATGAACCTACAACTTTTACGAACACAAATTTTGTCTAAAACTTAATCGGAAAAGTCTACGGCCCGAAAACTGAATTTTCCGACTTTGATCGTTGTTTTCAAGAAAATATGGCAAAACTGTCTGTACGTTTTTATGTATTCATCATGTACTAACCCCCCTATGGGGCAGTGGTCTGTGGCAACAGAACTAAGCTGGCTAGTACATGGACAAATATATCGAAAGACTAGCCTGTGTAATGAAAACCTGCCCAACGTTAGCTATAGAGGTAACCCTAAGCCTTACACCCCTCCATATAGTAGTGCAGAGTTAAGCGATGAGGACAACCTACAGAATGCCCAGAGAGGGAACAACCAAACGCAAATTTTGAATCCTTCCTGGAAATCACCAAACCTGGGATATGCCCCAAAATGAGATGACAAATAAGTTTAGCTTCGTGAAAGAATTCAACACAAAGATAAGTAGCATAAGTGAATGGAACAAAGACACCATCCCAAGGCTCAAGAGAAAAAATCCAAAATATTCAAACAATTAAAGGAAATTTAGAAGATTTTGAGAACGGGGGCAGATATCGTCCCCAAAACGTCAATCGAAAACTATAAAGAGAAGTATCTTTGGAATTTTTCCATTTTTTTATAGGCAAATTCAGGAAACGACAACTTACTGACAAATTGAATAATTTTTCTATAGGAAATATAATTTGGTGAACGCAGTAACGGTGTGAACTGATTAGTTTGCCCTTTCTACACTTGTATAGATTTTCTTGATTATATTTTCATTTTCAGACTGTTGAGGGTTACCCAAAAAACATGTCAAGAAACGTTGTTCCTCCACAAAAAATCACATTCCTTCAATATTCTTCTTGAAGTTCCCCAACAAGTTTTCGAGTTCCAGGAACTTTCTAGAAAAATTTGCAGACCTCTGGTTCATAATATAATGCTCTCACTAATCTTGTAGAAACATATAGTAGATCAAGATAAAGATAGTCACTTGATTTATCTCTCCTTGTAATCTACAATACTTTGCTCTCTTACAGTTGATATCATTCAGGTGATGAATAAGTAATAAGTTCCAATGGAAAATGTCATAAAATATAAACAAGAAAGAAAATAAAATGTGCTGAAAATCCTTTTGTGTCTGAAAGCAATTTTTGTTAGGGATTTCCACATTTATTTTTTTCCAATTTATAAATTGGATTTCCATTTTTTCGTGTGAAGTGGAGAAGTAGAAAGTCTAAAGTTCTTTCATATTCACCTATTCTAACATGGTGGTATTCGTGATAGATCTCTTTCAATGGAATGTATTTTGATTGTTTTCTATCGAAAAGATTGAATCACATATCTAAAATCGTGGAAAAACTATTTTGGATTACCTACATAGTGTACAAAATATTTGAATCATTCGTAATTATACCAGGAAATATATTAGAGAATGTTTCATTCGGAAGAGTATAGACTATTTTATTTTTCCATTATTTAAAAATTATCTTGTATATGCTTAATCTACAATAATTGCACTTCGTCATACTAATAAGACCTCCACTGAAGTTTACATACAATTTTTTTAATAAAATGATTACCATCGATTCGGCAATTTCTAGAAATTCTGTATTTTTTAAATATCTTTGTGTTATTCAGTTTCCTTCACTATTTTAGTATACAATTGAACAAAAATGTTAACTTGTATTATGCTTTATGAAAGCCTGATTGGCTGTTCAGTAGTTTTTATATTGCCCCCAATACCCCCAATACCCCCCAATACACCATGTCTGAATTGTATTTGAAATTAGAAAGAATCATCGACCAAAATTTCTGACTCGGAGAGACATGTATCGTAAAATGATTGATGGTTTGTGCAATACACAATAATAGGTAGCGGGTGAATCCTCTTCTCGTGCTGTGATAAGTGATGGGCGATTTGTTCCAGCACTCAGTTCGTCGTGCTAGATACAACGGCGGTTCATAGAAATATGAACAATGAGAATCGAGATGTTTTGAGCCGTTTCCATTATCTTACTGAATGAGCAAGATAACGAAAACAAAATGACGAAAGGCATTCAAACAAGTAAATAAATTACAGTCCAATAAGAAATTGAGAGATATATATATATACGGGGTGACAATGGGACTAGGACCATGCTTATATCTCCTTCACATATTAACCGATTTAAATGAAATTTTGTTTGAATGAGACACAATTTCGGATTGACAGACATATGAAAACATAACGGCCGATTTCCGGTTTCGCCAGAATAGCCACCAACGTCGATTTTTCAAATGGAACACCCTGTATGTTTGATGTTTTTCGGATTCTACGGCTCAAATTACATACGACAGTGCTGCCAAATTTTTATTTTACAATTGAAAAAAAATAATTTCTCAATTTTTTTTAGCCCAGGGGGCTTTGATCAGGTTAAAATCTATAATAATTCACATCAGTAACTCAATAGTCATTTCATCAATAAGATCAATAACAAATCCCACAGCAGGAATTGAAATTTTCTGAACGCATCTTTAACGAAAAAAATCGTATTTTTTCAAATGGTACCTACCGAGGGCTATCTTGCCATTCGATAGAGAATATAATTACCAATTCAACGATATACAGTATGTACCACTTTATTTTCGTTCAAAACGTAGAGAGCCATCTAACAAAATGAAATCAATCTGAAAAAATTAGTAGGTAACATGACATCTATTCATTCTTTCAAACTTTACTTCAGAATGGTAACAATGAATTATCAAAAATAATCGACTTGACAATATGTAATGATCATAATCTCATTACAGAAAATATAACTTTAATATAATCAAACTGTTTCAATAAATCTAACGACTGAGACAGTGAAACATTCAACACACAAATTATTATTCACAATACCATTATCCTGTTTTCAATAGAAGAGTTTTACAACCATCGAAATATCATTTTATTTATTAATGACTAAGGATATGTTAGAAGTGTTGCCAGTTTCCCTCAACACATAGACTAGAGCGAAAGAACACACTAAAATAATCGATAAATATATTGAATAGTTAAAAAATTCTCCTTTCGAAGAAGTTAACTCCTGCAGCTCATTTGCAAACCACATCATCAATTCCAAATATAATTTTGATATATAGAAAGATCTTGAATTCCTTCACGTAGCTAATAAAGGTCACTTGATGAACATTTTGGAAATATTTCAAATAAACTCTTCCTTAAGGGGTCATCGAACACTCTCTTTGATAGAACAGATCAATTTCGATTGTTTACAATTCTTTAACTTTTTACAATTCTTATAATAGATATTCACATCCTATTAACATAATGATTGATGTCAAATTGGTGTTTCTCCTTTTCCTTGTCCTTTCATCCATAATCAACTTATTTTCAAATATTTCAGCGACTAACGAGTACGACATCTGAACACAGAGGTCGCTAGTTTTATATATCATAGTTCAAGTAATACTAGTAATAACATTATATGATAGAGGGCAATTTGACAGTGTCAAATGTCTCAGTCCCCGCTCCACTTTGAAGATTATGTTTTTTCTCATGATAAATTTAATTCCACAGTCCATTTATGTGATTGTGAAAGCCAAATTATGCATTTACATAATCTATTCGCACAGTTCATTATGGTTTACACCTCTAATAAGGGGCAACTTCTCCCCTTTCAGTGCATACCATCCAAGGTTGAACTTTCGCCCAATATGTAGTTTTTTCCTCCATACATGAAAGTTATATAACACCTCATTATACATATTTTACATTAAATATATCTTACAGTTAGACTGAAGATGGACCTATAGAGGTCCGAAACTTGTTTCTGTTTTAAAATAAAACATTTACGAGGATACGACTTCGAATGTTTCTCACGTTAGTTACTTATATTTTGTACTTCCCTGAATAGGTATATGGCCGTATGTGAGGTTATAAAAAAATCCTTGGAAGTTTGTGGGACTTCAAGTAATTTTGCTGGTGAAGTTTTGGTACAATTTCAGCTAATAAATAACTACTTGATGTTATATATATATATATATATATATATATATATATATATATATATATATAGTTGCATATACGTGAATTTGTGGCATGCATTCTTTACATAAAGAGTTTTTGGTCTAAATCATGGGTTTTACAACCTGAATTATAACTTTAAAGTTATAAGGACTTGAAAGCAGAAAGATTTGCCAGAAATACGTAAATTTGCACTCAATAAAGACATTTTGCCCTCTGCTTGGTATAATTAAGTTAGTTGAGAAGACTCCACCACCCGTCATATTGGCAACGCCATCTTGAATTTTCTAATTTTGACCCTCAATGTGTCAACTGCATCCCGAAAAATCTATCAATTTTGGAATAGAAGAGTGAATCAAGAAACATGCCATGTTTGAGCTGCCATTTCGAATTCTTGAATTTTAATCAAAAATTGAACTATGATTCATAAAACTCGTTGCGATCTTGAATTTTTATTGTATGAAATTGTTTGAATGTATCTTTATGCAAACCACGTAGACCTGATTTTATAATAATTGAAATAATTTAAATGTTGTAAAGAACTATTACCGATAAAAATATTCTACCTTTACGAACAGCTAGCGATGAAAAACTTAAGACAACTGATATCAAGCACCACACGGTATTTTTTAAGATAAAAGTTAATTTTTTGGTCAATGACTTTATTCTTATTATTTTTAACTTATCCGTTCAGAGTTCAGAGAGTTCATTCTCTCGGTATTCTTTCGTTCTTTAACACATCATTTATTGATTCTGATAGTTCATCCAGTTTCTCTTCCCATGTATTTTATAAGTTTATGTAGTTTTTGAGCGGTGTTTTCCTCTAATTTCAACTTTGTATTGCCTCTTCTCTTTTATATTCTCTTACTGTTTATATTTCTCGTTTAAGATTTTAATGTACTGTAAAATATTTTGTTGGTGATGTTCATAGTTTTCAGTAATTTTTTGTACGAATTTCTCCTATGAATTCCCTTTCATGTCTAATTTATATTTTAACTTCTTTTTTCATATACAGTGTCACACATAAAGTACGCAACATATGGAAGTTTTTTTCATTAATAGATTTAATGAAAATTTTACTTCGCAGTTAGTTCGTGCTTGAGAAATGAGTAAAAAACAGCCTCTTTCCTTCTGTCATGTGCTACCCTAAACCTGTCAAATTTAACATTTCTTTCGAAAATCCTCAAAAAATCTTATTTTTTTGGAAATTTCGAAAAATGCCAAAGAAAAATGTTGCTCAGTTTCCAATGTTATACCTTTTCTCCAAATTTGGACTCTCTACTGTCACTTCGACTTTTTTCCATTTTTTTTTATTTTTCCAATTTTTCGCTCTGCCGATTCGAACGAAACATTATTCAAATATCATAATTTTGATGAATACGAGACTTCAATGTCATACATGCCTAGAAAATACCCACATTGGCCTGCTATCAGAAAAAAAAATTAATGCACCTCCAGAAATTCGACTTTGTTGTTGCAAAGTTCATCTAGTTTTTTCATTTCATAGTGAAACTGATTAGGATTCTCAATGTATGGACATTAATATGTCAGTAATCGAATGAATGAATTTCTCTTCATTCTTATTACACTCGTATTTCTTTTTTTTACAGATTTGTATCCCGTTAGCTGCAGATGAGTTCGAAATATTCTAATGTAGTTAATACCCAACAGTGTGACTGTTGGATGTAAACTGTTTGATGTAATTTTCGAGCAAATAATAATTTTTCGCAACGTTTCTTGAATTAATTTCATAAACCTCATATTCTTTATTTTCACCATTGGATGTGTAAAAAACATTAAACCAAAATAACTATAACCAAATTCACAACAAAACATCGTAACAGTCATTGATTTATCTCAATAATCTTATAAAGAACCCGAATTCATCATTCAGTATGCCGTCCTTCCGTTCTATACAAATAATAGTCTTTCATTCACAGACTTTGTGGCATTTTTTATAAATAGGGGATTTATATTAGCACAACACTCCCTAATTGTATTCTCCAAATGTTCTTTGTTTGCAAATGGTCTATGCTTATACACTTTTTGTTTCAGATAACCCCATAGAAAAAAGTCCATTGGAGATAAGCCCGGTGATCTTGGTGGCCAATAATCTTCCCAATCTCGTCCTATCACTTTGCCCCTAAACATCTGACTGAGACACTGTTTCACTTCTACCGTTTGGTAGATCGGTGCCTCGTCAAGCTGATACCACAAATTTCGTCAGAGGCAGATTATCCAAAACTTCAGACAACTGATTCATAATGAAATTTATGTACATGTCTGCGTTCAAATTTTCTCTAAAATAATAGGGTCCAATTATTTGGTTGTGTAATAAACCACACCACACATTTGTCTTGAATGAATATTGGTCACGGCATTCTATTACAAAATTTGGATTATTGTTGGACCACCAGCGACAATTTTGGGAACTAACTGTTCCGTTCGACGTGAAAGTTGCCTCGTTTGTCCATAAAATACTGTAGGGAAATGTGATATCATTTTCTTTCTCACCTTGGAACCAAAATGAAAATCCTGCTAGAATATCGAAATCTCTTCCTTCAAGAGTGTGTATACTTTATTGGATTATGTGGTTTCTTGAAACGATTGTCTACAGAGCCAGTTTATTTGAATGTTTTCAATATCCTTCCCACGGTACCAAAGTGAATATTTCTTCCTGGAATCCGGTGATTGAAAATACAAGCAAAATCTGGATATGGCACATTCTCACCACATAAAAGAACGATTTCCACTTTGTCTTGTGTGGATAACATTGTACATAAAACTTATTTGTGAATTATAAATGTAGGAAAATCTGTACACAAAACAACTCGATTTGTTAAATTCAATTATTTCTGGTAACAGGCCAATGTGAGTATTTTCTGGGCAAGATATGATATTGGAGTCTCGTATTCATCAAAATTATGAAATTTGAATCATGTTTCGAAAGATTCGAAAAATTAATAAATTGAAAAAAAGTCGAAGTGACAGTAGAGAGTCCAAATTTGAAGGAAAGGTATAAAATTGGAAACCAAACAACTTTTTTCCTTGGCATTTTTCGAAATTTCTAAAAAAAAAACGGATTTTTTGAGGATTTTAGAAAAAAATGTCAAATTTGACAGGTTTAGAGTAGCACATGACAAAAGGAAAGAGGCTATTTTTTACTCATTTTTCAAGCACAAACCAACTGCGAAGTCAAATTTTCATTATACCTGTTAATAAAAAAAACTTCCATATGTTGCGAACTTTATGTGTGACACTGTATATCTGTAAATTTTTGGCTCTTTTTGTATTCAATGTATTCAAGTATATTTTCCACTTATCTTTTTCGTTCATAATTCTTATTAATTTTATTTGCTTACCACTAGGTATTTCTCGTGTTACTGTTATTTTCGATTTTCCACAGCTCTCTTGAGCTCCCGTCACTATTATCTTTTGTCTGTTTAGTCTGTTTTTAGTTTTTAGAGGTACATTCCTTTGCTTTTGATACATACATAATGGATACATGAGTTGTAAGATAAAATAAAGGTGGTAATCCCAAAAAGCACTCGAGGAGCTTGTCGAAGGGAATTTCCTACTCTATAAATAACAATTACAAATGGTGGTAAGGATTACATGACAATACATAAGTATATTAGGATAATTTAATGAGGTATAATATAATGTAGATGAAAGTATGAAGTTACAATATAAAAATTTTTTTTAAGAATTTTTTAAAACCGCTGAATATATAATATTATTGCAAAAATAGTTAATATGCTGTGCAGAATTGATACATTAAAAGTAGCACAATATAAATAAACAAATAAATAGATAAATAAACCAGAAGTCAGGGATCGATTAGGTTGTGGAAAACGTATCTGTTCATTGATTAGCATATATTCCAGTCTCTTGGTTTTTCTTTGGATATCCTCTTTAGGCTTGTACCATTTCAGTTTTGTATTTACTCTTCTCCTTGTTTCATCATTTTTTTTCAGTTTCATTATTACTAAGGTGATCACTTCCGATCTCTGCTTCTTTTCTAACTTCAATGTATTTTACTCTTCTCCAATTATTTTTACTCAACCCAAAGTACTGAGTAATTTATTTTTCTACGACATCGAAATATGGTCACTGATGATCTTAAATCCTATCATTATGTTTTAGAAACGGTTAGAGCAAAGGAGGTTTGAGAATATGAAACTAGCAACGAGATATTTGAATATTTCATCGGTATTTATGTCAACATGTTTATATCACATTGGAGATAATTACGTAGTTATTGAGAATACATTTCATAATAATGAAAAGTGATACTCATATCGACATTTAATTCCGCAATTCCTCGGAAAATCTTTTTTTTTTTCTTTTCTTGCACCCTCGGTTTCTCCATAGGATCATTCAATATTGATAAAATGCAAAGAACATTCAATTTTTTTCAGAAATCAAATTATTTTCTCAGAATTCATCAATGTTTTATTACTGCTCTCAAATTATAATGTTTAATGTTTTCCCAGTGATAATGAATACAACTTCAATCCCTCTGTCGAAAAACCTTATTTCAATTTCATGAATATATTAGCATAGTAAATAAAACTCGGCAATGCATTCGATTTCGTTTAAAAGGAATCCCCGAGCTAATATGCAAACAGAATACACCCCAAACCGCATTCGGTATTAAAAAAAGTCCCTTTTGTATAGAAGTAGTATGAGAGAGCCACCCCTTCGAATCATATTGACATGACAGCGCCTTAATGATACTTCCCCTCGCGGCCGGCTCAGACTGTGACTTTCCTTTGTCATCGATATGTTTTTATGTCACATTCTAAGATTTCGCCGATGCTGTTTTGTCCCACATGACACAGCTCCGCCGCCAACTGTGTTTCGGACACTGACAAATGACGAACTGTCACCGTGAAAGAAGACTGATATGGCCGCGCAGTTGCTATTCCTCTATGCCTCGGCTGAATTCCATGCGACACACCAGCCATTTTCAAAAATATTTCCCTTCTCTCATGTTCCCAGCGACACAAACGATTTTTTCTCTGTGCAGAAACGAGAATGTATATAAGGCATTTTTCGCCGTAATAATTATAATAGTAGCCTGTCCGTAATATTTTTCAATTTCATTTTTATGATTAAGAGCATTATTATTCATATGGAATGGTCTTATGAAACCACGTAGTGACTGTGTTGTGTGATGAGGGATGATTTGTCGTTTGGGTGGACATTTTTTCAACTGAATCGCCGTCATTCATGCTCCATTCCAATTAAAAATGGGACATGAAATTAATTCTTGGAGAGAGGAGAAAAAATTGCTGTTTTAAAAATGCTTCCAAAAATATTATATTATTGGTTTATATACTATTATGGTTAACTATTTTGACGATACTTTGGAAGATATTTACCAATAAAGACCTTACCAATTTTAATTTTTGGTAGAAAACAGCAAAGAACCCCGCACCAAATACTTGGGAAAATGGTTGTCAGCCAATCTTGAAATTTTTTCGCGAAATTTCAGTAAATGACACTAGAAGTTACACGTGCAACTTTAAATTAGTTTCTATGTCTAGTTTCGAAGATGTGAATTTCTGAAAATCATAAAAATGGCTGTTTTACTGAAACATATCCAAAAGTATTACTTTTTAGATGGTTTAAAGGAAGTCAACTGACATGTCAGTCAGTCGGTCGTTGAGACAAAAAAGCCGCCTACTATACAGGGTGGGTCAAAAATAGCGACAATTAAGTATATTTCGCCAATATTTACATTAGTCCCATTAGTGGGAAAAATGCTCAGTTTTTTCATTAAAAATATATTTATTGGGAGTCTTCTCTTATGACGAGAACATGTTCTTCAAAAGTTGTAAATTTTTTCCAAAACACATTTTTCATGTTTGTTTTTTATCCTTCATGTCTATATTTGATTTATTTGTTAAATGTCTATTATTTTAACTGCATATCATTTCAATAATGTAGCTGCAACCCAATATGTCAACTTAACACTCCACATCAAGTTGATTATAAAATTGTATTACTTCCCAAAACATGCCGACATATTATTTATATATATATATATATATATATATATATATATATATATATATATTCAATTATCTTTATATTTTTTAACTATTTTAGTATTATTATAAATTTTTTGTGTTTGTTAACAAGAGTTAAATTCTCTTAGAAACAATAAACACATTATATCTATCTATACTTCATGTTTTTAACATTAGTCACTTAAAAAAGACTTTTTGAGACAATAAATCCGCTTTGAAGACAAATCTACTAAAGGAAGACTGCTTAATATTATTGGCTACAAAAAGTTACTATCACACTTTATACGGGGGTGTTTACAAATATTAGTTGAAATAGGTTGTGCACCTAATATATATGTTTGTTAACTATTCTTGAATGGACCTGACAATTTGAATTATATTTTCCACTTACACTTTCAAGTAAATTACTCTACACTCGTGAAAGTTTCCTTGATTTTCCTATGTATACATTTTCCTATGTATACATGTAGTTAATAGGAAAATAACAGTAGTTCGTTAGCTGTTAATCTTGTGTTGACAAAACCAATGTATTATAGAAATAAAATAATAATAACATAATTTGACAATAGAATATTTATATATTATTTACCCGCGCAAAAAACTGGACATTCTAAACTTTGATTTTGCAGGGCCCCTTACGAAAACAAATTGTACTGCGCGGTTAATGACTAAATAATAATACCTAACTGGAAACTCAATGATTCCTTATGAGCTAATTGAAGCTTCTGCAAGAAGGGTTGATAATTACTATTTATAGATATTCGTGGAATCGTCACGAAGCGTAGAGTACGACTTATATGGATATGGACATCGAATTTTCGTAATGCAGATGGAAAACCGCAAACCAACGCGTTAATAGCCACGCCGTTAATAGTCACACGGTTTATTGTTATGCGGTTTTTAACGGCGCAATTATTTTGCGCTGCATGACCATATTTATTTCATCAAGAAATAAGATAGGATAATATTTTCCATAGAGTATCAATTTTCAATACCTATTTATATTTAAAAAACATGAAATTAATGATACTTATACGAGTGTAGGGTAATTAACTTAAGAGTATAAGTGAAAACATGATTCCTTACACGTACCTTCAAGAATAATTAACAAACATATATATTAGGTACAAAACTTATTTCAACTGATATTTGTAAACACCAACAGTACACAGTGTGATTGTAACATTTTGTAGATAATCATTTTAAGCAATTACTATAAGTCTTCCTTAAGTAGTTTTGCCTTCAAAGCGGATGCATTGTCTTAAAAAGGATGTTTTAAAGATATTTCTAATGAAAAATGCTCGGTCCCACTAATGGGACCGATGATAAATGGCGAAATATGCTAAATTGTCGCTATTTCTGACCCACCCTGTATAATAGGCAGCACCTTTTGTCTTAACGACCGGCTGACTGTCATGTCATTTGACTTCCTTCGATCCAGCAATGCTATTATTTTGTTACTAATCATCTAAAAAGTAATACTTTCGGATAAGTGAACCTTACTATGTTTTAGTAAGACAGCCATTGTTATGATTTTCAAAAATTCATATGTCCGAAACTAGACATAGAAACTTGCACGCGTAACTTCTAGTGACGTACTACAATATCTCAAAAATATTTCAAAATTGACTGAGAGCCATTTCTCATGTATTTGGTGCGGGGTTCTTTCCATTTGAATAATGATATTTTATTGACTTCCAGAGAGTTTAGGGAGAAAGCATTCTATTAGACAGGGAATTAGTTGGCCAAATGTTTAAAAAATGTCTTCGTCGAGCAGATGCTACAGAAAATTGAAGTGACCGCACTCGATGATATTTGAAAGTGGAAACTAATTGCATTATTGCAAAAATTTAGTACACTCCGGCACAAAATTAACGCAATTATCCAAAAAAATCCATTTATCTTTTTCTTATGCCACTTTTTGAATAGTAGGCTATGAATATTTTGTTTGGTTATTGATGACAACAATCAAAACAATTCGTTCAGATTTACAGTTTCAAAGAATTTTGTGCAATATTTGCGATAGATGTTGTCAGAGTTATGTTGCCAATTTCTTAGGCAAACATCGTTCCACAATAAGTCGTGTAGTAAAACATTTGACTGGAGTAGGAATGCATTCTAGAAATCCAGGGCGAAAAGATGCACTAATGACCGAGATGATTGTTTTCTTAGGCAATATTAAGAAACAGGATTGCCACTCTATGATGAGAAACGAACTTGAAGCTACCCGATAGGTCACAATTTCTTCTAGAACAGTTGGAGGATGGTTAAATGAAGCTGGATTAGACAATAGGAGACCAACCACTGCGCCCTTGCTTACTAGAGAGCACATAGTTGCCAGGTTACATTTGGCACGTAATCATCAAAATTGGTCTATGGATGATTGGAAACAAGTTTTCTTCACAGATGGAACTGAGGTTAGCCTAAAACATCCAGATGGTCGTGAGCGAGTATAGCGAAGACCAGAATAGAGGTTGCCACTTGCAATATATCTGCAAGGATTCCATTCGGCAGTGGCACTGATATGTTCTGGGGTGGCATCTGCTTTGACGCTCGCAGAGAATTAGTTCCCGTCCGTACGAGATCCATGAATGCTGATTACCATCTACTATTGTAGTAGAACACATGCTGCCTTTCGTCCATTCTTGGGCGCACATTTCTAAAGCATGGATTTCTGCTAGAAAAATTGTTGCGGCTTTACCTAGGGGTTTTGAGAACCTAAAACTAGGACAGGCTATCCGTTGCACTCTCTGCAGCTTGATTTGTGCCGAGTACTTTGGATTCTTGGCTACCATAATAATGATGCATCAGTGACCATGGGTTTCATGATTGTTTGGTATGATCCGTATATTATTTTTGGCTTCAAACCGCATATCTTGCCAAATACTATGCGGCCCGTCCAGGTTGCCGTTGTAGCTTGGAAAAGATTACACTGCACTATAAATCAGGGCACTATCAATATATATATATATATATATATATATATAATATATATATATGTTTGAGGGATTTCTCAATTCGTAGCAGGACTCAGCATCTTATTGGCTGTCTTGGAGACACACTACATTTGTGCTCGTCAAATAATAATTTAGAGTCGAGGGTGTTAGTGAATGAGTGCGACAAACTTCAGGGGTGATTCTACATGGAAAAATAATGACAGTTTGCTATATAACTTTTTTCCGCAAATGCTTCGTTTTCCGAGATACGGGGTGTTAAATTTTTTCTTAAATACTGACTATTTATTTATTGCTCTGAAACCGATCGAGATATGCGAATGAAATTTGGTGAGTTTTGAGAGATAGTTATTGCGCATTTTTCGACATGCAATTGAGAATTGTATGTTCATCATTGGCGCGTATACGGGTAATAACCTAAATTTGAAAAAAAAAATGGTAAGCCGCACCACAGATATTCCAACTAAAAATAATTTTTGAATTTCCCGTTCAATTTGTGACAATAAATCTGTCCTGCTTTTTTTCCGTTTGGGGCGCCGTTTTTATGCAAAAAACTAAAACATCTTAACGCGTATTTATCATTACTTTAATACATTATCTAGTAGCGATGCTAGTAGGCTACTGTCAACATTTTGTTAAATACGAATATTTCAACGAAATGTCAAATTTTTAAGCTTTTAGTTTGGTATAACATTAGTAATAATAAGTGATTGATTTTTCTTTTATCGAAAACAATGGAAAATTATACAAATGCGGAATTGTTAGACATGCATTTTGTCTATGGTCGAAGTAATGGAAATTGTCGGCAAGCTCGACGATTGTATGCTGAGTTGTATCCAAGACGTAGTGTACCCCATCATACAATATTTGCTTGTCTTCACCAACGTTTGCGCAAAAATAGTACATGTAAGAAACAAACGGCTGACTGCGGGCGCTCTCGAGAAGTGCGCACTGTGCAACTAGAAGAAGCAGTTCTCGAGTTAATTGCGTAGTCACCTGAAACAAGTACTCGAAAAATTGCCAACATACTGAATGTAAGCAACATCACTGTATTTGAAATTTTTAAAGAACAACAATTGTATCTGTTTCATATTCAACGTGTGCAAGCTCTACTACCTAGAGACTTTTTTCCGCGCCTAGTTTTTTGCCATTGGATTCTTCATCATATCGCTCAAATTCCTAATTTTTCAAATGACGTTTTTTTACTGACGTGGCTAATTTTGGAAGACAGTATATATGAAATTTCCTTAACAATCACCTCTGGGCTGAGGAAAATCCACATGGAATTTCTGAAGCTCATTTTCAGCATCAGTTTTCAGTAAATGTATGGCTTGGGGTACTTGATGATCATTTAATCGGTCCATATATCCTCCCACAACGACTAACAGGCGACTCTCACTTTAATTTCCTACAGGAAAAGTTACCTGTTCTTTTTGAAGAAATTCCTATACAGCTGAGACAACACTTCTGGTTCATGCATGATGGTGCACAGTCCATTTAAGCATTATTGTACGTAATCACTTAGATACAGTATATCCAAATCGTTGGATAGCGTAGGGGAGGTACGGAACATTGGCCTGCTCGATCTTAAGACATTAGTTTATTCCAATCCCGTCGAAAATGTTGAAGACCTGAGGAATCGAATTATAGCCGGCTGGGAGACAATAAGAAATACAATCAAGAAATACGTCTGAGGGCGGTCATTTTGAACAGTTGTTGTAGTTTTGCGCCTATTTATTTTATCAGTGTTATTTTCTGTTATTGTTCTGGTTTAACGATATTGTATTAGATAGTTCCTGATAATGTATTAAAGAAATGAAAAATACGCGTTAAGATGTTTTATTTTTTTGCATTGAAACGGCGCCCCATACGAAAAACAGGCGGGTAACATTTTTTGTCACAAATTGAACGAGGAATTCAAAAATAGTTCACAATTTGAAATATCTCAGTGGCGTACAATCTTTTTCTTTAAAAAAATTGAGATTATTAGCCGTATGCGCGCCAATGAAACTCAAATTTAATTTGCATATCCCGACCGGTTTCAGAGCAATAAATAAATAGTCACTTTTTAAGAAAAACTTTTACACCCGTATCTCGGAAAACGAAGCATTTGCGGACAACAGTTATATAGCAAACTGTCATTACCTTTTCATGAAGAATCACCCCCTGAAGTTTGTCGCACTCATTCACTTACACCCTGTTAATACCAAGATCGTTTACTCGTGAACATTACAGGATATCCCTTTTCGTGGGAACCAAAACATAAAAAAAAAAAAAAAAAAAACTTACTGGAAGGTTTCTAGACTTTGATTTAAAATTGCATACGAGTTTGGTATTAAGGCTGAATTCCTACAGAAAGCAATGAGGTAACATTTGGATAAGTTGAGGTTGAGGCTATCAGTAATCTGAATCAGTATTGCATCATTAGGGCAAGGAAGAAATACTTTCAAATCATCTGCTTACATGAGATATCTGGAAGAATGGAAGCACTCGTTTATAGCATTAATATAAATGCTGAACAGCAGGGTTCCAAATGCGATTCCTGAAGTATAAAAAATTAAAAAATTTATAGAAACTCATAACAGCTGCTCAACAACAATCTCCAACGTAGTCCTGCTTAAAAAAAATCCCCACATAAAAAGACCTCATCTACCTATCTATCTCCTTGAAAATTTTATAGTTGAATATTACTTAATTGGTATTATGTGGTGTAAATACCATACCCTCCCTTCGATTGGAATAGTTGAATGATTCAAAAGGTAATATAAAATATCGTATGAATGTATCACTGGCAATTGGCATAAATTTTTTTCACAAAGCAAGTATTCGATGTTGTACCTTTCAGCAACTTTTAGATATGCAAAAATAATGATTCACTCAGACATTCCAAATAATTACTACGGTATATCCAAGTGCCTCTTTCTCCGATTTAAATTCATTTACACCTACTGAGTAATGTAAAAATGTAAAACTGTTCTGAAATTACGATCTTAACTTACGTCAGTTCCACCTCCGAATAAGGCGGAGCCTATCGGGAAAAATATGGAAGAAATTTAGAAGTTGAAAACTGGCATATCATAACATAAATGAAATAAGATATTCTATAGTTCTGTTGTATTTTTTCGGAAAATATGGCTTTTTTCGACCATGGGAAAATTAAATAAAGATGATCCGATTGCTTATTAATACATACTTCCTCACTTATGGATTTTAGTTTTTATTTCAACGTATTTTTAAAATATTTAAATATATAAATTAAATTAGTTATCTCCGCCTATGCTGCTCAAAGGATACCGCCTCAAGACTTCGAAACTTGTTTTTTAGGCTTCTGCTATTGTAAATTGTTCAACTTTACAAGTTTGACCTATTCATCGACTTCTTTACTCCCTGACCATAAGAACGTATTTGAGGTAATATTTACGTGAATACTTCCTTGGGATTTGGGAGCATGTTGAAAAGGGGAACATTCCCAATTGAATATTGAATAGAAAGTATTTTCTGTAAATTGAGGAATCCACGATAAAAATTAAGTTATTTTTTGTTAATATCTAACAGAAAACAACTATTTCATGATCGCCCTGTTCATATTTTCAAACAAATCATATGAAATTTGAAATTTTTGAGACATTGCGTCTCTCTGTTTGTTATAAATTTGCTATAAAGAAAGTTGGTAATTGATTAGTGGCCGATATCGGACAGCACAACTTGTAATAGTTTCTTTTAGATTATTCGGATTGTCCAAGTCTGCTTCTTAGTATTTTATTGTATTTTCAACAACAGTCTCCTGCTCCTATCTATTTGATAAGGATGATAATTGCCATGTTGCAGAAGTGGATGAAGAGCAGAGAAGGGAGTTTACAGTCCCACTTGTTAAGTGCAGCACAGTGTCTCAAGCTGAACAGAAACTAAATAAGTACTATTTCCACCAAATGCTACCACCTAATTTTTATGACTTTCGTTGTATGTTAAGAAATTTTTTTACATTTTGACCAAGAAACCATCAATCCATATTTTTGTCAATTTTATTGCTATTTAATTCATATTTTCAACTAACAATTGGAAGACAGAAAATTTAATACCACTTTTTATTTTGAATGTGGAGATTCCAACATTGGAGAGACAAAGAGGCCGTAATCGATGAGATTGGATGGGCACAAGAAATGGACTCAACGCAGAAAAACATCAATATCGGGAATTGCTGACCGTGCCTGGACACCATCGAATTCTATGAGAAGACGTATAGTAGTAGTACTCTACATAGACAGAAGCATTGGTTCAAACGAAAGTTCAAAGAGGCCGCCTACATCTAAGCCAATAACGCCTTCAGTCAACCTAGTAAAGTAAAGCGTTGAGATCAAGAATGTACGGAAACCTCTCTTTTTGGCGGACTGCATAGGCGCAAAACTTCACGCACCACAACACCGCGCGAAGAAATCACACGCACCACTGAACATGGCAGAATTACACACACCATTGTATATAGACCTATAAATGAGTAAGTAGCCTTGTCTGTATTCACCTGAAGACGATTACACTTACAAGCATTTGAAACGTCCTGAAAACCTTTCAAATCCATTAGGACGATGGACGTCCGAAACGAGAGTAATCAACCCAACCTTCAAACAAATGGAATAAATAAACTTATCATACGGACAAAATCGAGTCTTTGATCAGAAATCCGGCTTTGTCTTGATGCATGCGCATTTTTTTATGAGATTCTGTTTCGGAGAATCGATGTACAACTGTTTTGGCATCACATAAGTTATCCTTATTAACAATATCGTAGTTAATAAATATATGGTGACCGGTGTTTTTCATTTTCATCATATTTTGTCTATACTAACCAAATTGAAAAAAAAAAAAAAATAGGCGTGATTACTTATATCTGGAAAAATACCAAAGTGTCCAGAACGATGAGAATAGTGTTCGGATTTTTTTTCGAATTTGTTTTAAAAAAAGCAAGGAAATGTTCCTGTTTGAACACTGCGGAAAGCGCGCCAGGATGTGACGTAACAAGTTCAGATCGATCGCCAAGAGCGTAAGATAATTACGGAGTTGTCAAGCGTTATTCATAATATTTTTTACAACGTGAGCAGGTCGAAAAAATTATTACAACACTCGGTATACATACATATTATTCAAGAATAACTAAATCAAGAACAGCTATCAAATGAGAAGTCTCCATTTCAATATAACACATGCTGACACAAGTTCTGTTTCATTCATAGTATGAAACAGAATAATATTTCCGATTGCCGAGAGTGCCAGGAGTTACAGCGTTGCCAAGCGTTATTCATAATATTTCTTTACAATATGAACAGGCCGAAAATATAATAACATAGCACTCGGTATACATACATATTATTTAAGAATAACTGAATTAAGAACAGCTATCAAATACGAAGCCTTCATTTCAATATAACACATGCTGCCACAAGTTCTGTTCGTAGGATCGTAGGATAACATTTCCTTAGAAGTTCCGCAAAATAGTGACACTGGCAACTCGGGAAATTGCCAATTCAATGGACTTATGACGTCAAAAGAAGCAGCAATAACGCTGTGTTTGAATGTTTTAGAGCGGCGTTTATTAGAATATTACACAATATCTTCTAGGAAAAACTATGCATACAAAATATTTCATCACTTTATTTCAACTTCAAGTATATATGAAGCAAATTTGTGAGTTTGTGATCTCGCCTATTCATAACCTTTCAAGGGGTTAGCTAGGTCGATGGAAGATTTATAATTATTCGAAGATAATTATAAATATTTTCTGAACACATTTTTCATGTCTTGAAAGAAATGAAAATATAATCAGCATTCATAGCTATGTTTAGTGACAATGCCTTCATCGCATGTAGCTATATTATACGGCATAGGTATTTGTTAATTACCAATTAGTCATCGAGTGATATTTGCACTCAATCCAGAAACTCGAAACAGCATCTGAATCACCTGGCATCAACAGCGTGTACCCCACTGAAATATAAACCACAGGCAGCCATTCATATTATAGGCATTCCATCATCTGAAATCACATTTGTAACCTTCTAGTGCACATTCCGGTTCCACAATCGTACAACAATAGGGTCCCGTACAGCGCATGGACGTATCACGACTATCATGTAAAAACTACTCTTAACACACCTCTTTTATTGATACGATCTTGATATTAACGTAATTTATATTTATCAAACGTACACTCACCGACGCTTAAGTCGCTTTTTAAGTGGGACAGTCTAGAGTCTATATTCAGCTGTGTAAATCAGACTTTGAATGATGGATATCTGATGATCAATCAAATCATTATTAGATGTTTGAATTGAGTAATACCTTATTGAGTGAGATTACATAACCATATTATTGAGCCTCGAGAGAAATCTGTACTCCTAGAATTAACGTTTCAAGAATAAAATATTCAGACTTTTCAGATTTTTATCACAGCGATAATCGACGAGTAACCATACCTGATACTCAAATCGAGAGTTGGAAATCCGCAAATTACTGGAATGATGTTTTCATCTGGTAAAAAATGTTACTTTTCCGTGCATATTTTCTATATACATGGTGTTCGTATGTATTGAGAGACATTCCAGGTGTTCTTAGTACGGAGAAATAGGCAAAAAAACAAAACATTTGATATGGCTTCCCCTAATTTTTTTTTTATGAATGGCATTTTCTTGGATTCTTCTCCAGTTTTTGAATTTCCCTACATAGCATGAAAATGTAACCATTCTCCAGAAAAAATTTAGAAAAGCCTCAGAACCTTCAGTTGAATTACAATGATATTTGAGAAATGAATCTATGCAATAAATGAACATAGTGCAAAATGTAAAAGAGAATTGTTGGCGTGCAGGCAAGAATTTTTTAATTCTAGAAAGAGATATCCTCGGGCAGAGTTCGAACCCATGACCTCATGATTACCGTCATGTGTTCTCCCAACTGAGCTACCGAAGACGTAGATTCGCATCTGCGATAGGGATATAGCTTTCTAGAATTTAATGCCAGTGTGTTCAGGAAAGTTATGAAGGTGGAAGAAAACTCATTCCCTATCAACATCCTATTTACCTTTCACCTTAGGTCGTCGACATTTTGCGATTTACAGAAGGAGACAGGTGTGGATCTCCGACCATTGAACATTTAAGCCGAATTTGAAAATTAAGAAGGGGATTTTGTGTCTGTAATGTATACTGTAAAAGAGAATTGGAGAGCACATGACTGGTAATCATGAGGTCACATGACTGGTAATCATGAGGTCATGAGTTCCAATCCTGCCCGAGGATATATTTTTCTAGAATTCAAAAATTCTTGTCTGCACGCCGCCAATTCTCTTTTACATTATACATTACAGACACAAAATCCCCTCCTTAATAGTGCAAAATGTTCAGATTTATTTGAAATCTAAGTTGGATTAGCCTTAGCAAAAATAGGTATTCCTTAAGAAAATATAGTTTAGCGATGGAAGAAGACAATACTTTATATAACTCAACAACTAAAAAGTCAGGATAGTTTCGTGTTAGAGTTGATAATGATTTTTATAATTTATTTATGATAATAAATCGAATTCTAGGAAAACACAAAGTACAATATTATAAATTTGTTGTACAGTGATTATGTAAATCTAAATGTATCATTGTTTGAAGCTTAGCTTCTTTGTGCAGAAATATTCATTCTTGATTTTTTGGGAATACTATGTAAAACCAATTGAATGGATCAGGAAATCTATACCAGTATAAAATGACAAGAAAATTATTTGCCTCGATAAGTTACCGCGCACACCAAATTATTTTTCAGGGAGTTTTGCCTATCAAGGAAATTTATTGAATTACCCTCTCAACCTTTCGGGAACTGTATTTGTTCCGTTTCAATAATCTTGTGAACATGCATGAAATTTCTTAGTTCACGCTGTAACTCTTGCAATCTTTTTTTAACGTGATCTTTTTTTTAAGTAAATACGTACATCTTTTTGAAGCAGAATCTATAGAAATACTACCCATTGGGAAAGTCACGACTTACAAAAAAAATTGGTATATATCCGCCGATCATTGTCCTTAGAACCAGTCAGAATCGGTCACATACTGAAAGTCCGGAGGGAGGTTGCAGTGCAAAGTATTATAGCCCCATCAGTCTCACCTCTTTCTCCTGGGAACAATGGAGAAAATAATAGATATATATGAAGTGGTTAGACCGCTTAACAAAAAACGGTTCGCCTACCAAGCAGGCAAATCAACGATTAAAAAACATACTTGATCAAATAAATGGCTCTATGCGCATTCAATGAAAGAGGGTGCTTTCGATAACATCTCACATGACTCCATCATTAGATCACTAGAGGGAAGGAATATAAAGACCTCACTGATCGGATAGATACATGCGATGCAGGAAAACAGAATAATTGTTGCTGCACGGAAAACGGTAAGAATTGCAGCGGGAAATGGTTGCCCCCAAGGTGGAGTCTTATCGCCTTTGCTGTGGTCACTGACCGTGTAAGCTACATGACTCTGGAATCACGACTCAAAGTTACGCTGATGACCTGGTCGTCACTATTAGGGGCAAACATGACGGAATAATATCCAATCGGATGCAGACATTCCTAAATATAATCAGAAGCTGGTGCGCAAAGGAGGAATTAAATGTAAATCCTAACAAAACAGTACTGGTTCCATTCACAAGGGTGCGAAATTACGAACTGAAAGCCCCAAGCCTGAATGGAACTCAGCTAACATTTTCCAAGGAAGTCAAATTCCTGGGCGTTATAATCGACCACAGACTAACATGGAACAGTCATATCAATAACATTATTTCCAAGGCTACAGCGGCAACGTTGTCGTGCCTCAGAGTGGCAAGACATGGGTTGGAAGTCGAAAATGATATACTGATCATATCAAACGATTATCAAACCCATGGTCACCTATGCCTCATTAGTATAGTGGCCAAGAATCCAACCGTGCTCGGCACAAATCAAGCTGCAAAATGTGCATCGGCTATCCTTTTTGGGAATCACAGGGGCAATATCCACGTGCCCCACTGCAGCATTAGAGGTAATGCTGAACATTCCGCTACTGCACTTGTGTGTAATGAAGGACGCGGCAGACATCAAACTTGAAAGCTGGAACACTGATTGGACATCTGAAGATTATGGAAAATATTCCCCTAGAACCCTAGAATCCAGATACAAGCCATCAGATATCATGCCAGCTTGGCACGGCTTTGAAGGGAATAATGAAGTGACTATGAACAACTACCATACATTCTTAACTAATCTAGAAAGGAATGCATCAGTATGGTATACTGATGGTTCCAGAATGGACGAAAGGGCTGGTGTGGAAGTAACTGGTCCTAGATTCAGGTTCTCAAAACCCCTAGGCAAAGCTTCAATAGTTTTTCAAGCAGAAATCCATGCTCTAGAAATTTGCGCCTAGAATGCCTTGCGAGAGACTCCAGGACGGCAGAAATATATATCCTGTCAGATATCCAAGCACTATTGAAAGTTCTAAAGTCATACATTTGTGAGTCTAGACTGAATTAGGACTGCAAACTCCCCCGAAGACAACTGGCTACGAACAATCAGGTCCCTCTGATGTGGGTGTCAGGTCACAAGGAAATCGAAGGCAATAAGGAAGCAGGCAGCTTTACCAAGGAAGGGGCATACATTCAATTTCCTGGCCCAGAATCTATCCTTGGTCCCTCCAAGGCCTACATTGAAAAAGAGTTTCGACGCTGGGAAGCTGACCAAATGAAAAACCAGTGTAGAAAGGTTCCAGGACAAATACAAGCGAAAAGTCTTCTGAGCCCATCTCCAAGGAAAGCTAAACCTCCGGTTGAAAAAAAAGACTTGAAACTGGTAACAAGACCATTCATTGTCCACTGAGGTATCACCTCAATAAAATGAATAGATCAGACGGTGAATTGTGCCGTTACTGCGGGTACTTTGCTGAAACTGCAAAACACCTGTTTTGCGACTGGGTTTCATTAACGCCCTCAGACATCAGGAACTTAGAATCCAGGAAACTTCACAGGAGTCTCGGAATCCTAGGCCTCGAACAGATGAAGGTTAATGTACAAAAGATCATATAGGTCGAGGTATGGAGAGGCTGGAGAACCATATCGACCCCCCTACAAACTACAATCTACATGAAATATTTATTTCATTATTCTGTGTATTCTCAGTTAATCAAACCATGGCCTGCAGCATGTAAAAAAATTTCAATTTCAAGGCTTAAGCATTCGAAATTTCATATTGATTGTATCCACATGTATGTTTTATCCCAAAATTCAAACAATTAATGTTACTTCATGCTGGAAATACCTCATTCCATTGAAACATAATTCCTTCATATTGATTTGTACAATCGAAATCATGCTTAGTTCCCATTTTGAATCCATATTTGTCATTTCAAAGAATAGACTTTCCCATAAAGATACCACTCTGATCAACACATTTTTCTCTAGAAGCTGAATTGTCAGCTGTTGATAGTGTTGGATGGATCAACTAATATAATAATTGAAAAATATTTGAACTCAGTAAATAATCGGGAAAGATTACTTGTTAGCTTTTCTACTCTTCTTCAAATTTGGAGAACCCTTTGTCAAGAAATACCTTCCGTCAACATGAAAAATACCATCATTAATTTCAGTCCAATCTTTGAGATCAAAAGAAGAAAAAATTATCCTTATCAACTGCGAGTTGCTGGCAAAAAATCGGATAACAAAATTTCAGGGAACTCCAACATGGACTGCCCAATCAAAAAGTATGTTAAAGTAAAATTCACACCTTTGAATAGAGAATAAGATTATACATTATGTTTTTTTTTTCATATTTACTAACATGGGAACATATTGAATAAAATTGTATTTTGTATAAAAAGCTGAAGGCATTAAGTGGTAAAATTCACTAATGTAGGGCATATTGTGAGTTATATACAAGCATTTTTTCACCGTACACCTTACATAATTTATAAAATTAAATAAATTCTATTTGATTTTATTCGTTGCTCATCAACTCAATTGATCAAATTGACAAATGAATCAACTTCATATATAATAAAAATATTGTTGTAAAAACACGGTATTTCTGTTCCAGGTGGGTAGAGTCATCCATTTACTTCAACTATCATCCTACATTCCGGACCACGATACTTCATTTCTCAACTGGAACAACACGAATTTTAGAGACAGATTGTTTTCATATAATAACAATGATGTTAACCCGAAGAAAGGAGTTAATTAATAACGCGGAAACTGGCTGACGTTCTTTGCTCTACGCAAGATTAATTCCACATCATCTGATCTCTATCTACGACACTCTGAGATGACAATGATGTCTAAGAAAGATCATTAATATAACTGAAGTGGAAAGGACCCGCATATACCCTCTACCACGAATGAGTTCCCCGAAAGTTTGCTCATTACTCATCGATTTTTAATACGGGTGGAATATTTCTCATTTGATGGAAATCAATCCAACATGAAATTTTGAATAAAACATGTCATGATGTAAATATATTATAATAAATTGTAAATTTTGTTGGAGTAAGGTTCAATAATTGAAACCACTATTGTTTCTTTGTCGACGTTTCGACTTTAATATAGTCATCTTTAGGGCACTACAATGCGGAATGGTAGTATAAAAAATGGAAAAAATGAAATGTTGACAGATTAAAATGGTGATGACAAAATGAGATACATATACAGTAAAAAAATAAAAAAATACATAGATTGTGTATATATATATATATATGTTATGATATGGTATATATGCCAAATAAAAAAGGTTAGAATAGGGCCCAATGATATTTAAAAACTGCATAAATACCTGCTATGATTGTTTTTATAATTTTTTTCTGTGAGTTTTTCTATTATCATCATTATATTTGATTAGTTCATTCAATTGGCACAACCTATAAAAATATACAAATCCAAATTCAGAAATAAATATTCAGAATTCAACTAAACATTATATTTATATCCAAGAAACATCCTGTATACCAAACTAGAACCAAAGGAAACATGACAGACAAATGTCAAATGAGCTTCCTTTTGAATGATCAAAATAATTAAATTTGAGAACAGAAATATGGTACATGTGAACTTTGAAGAAAATTTTGGCAATAGAATTATGTGTAGAAACCAAATTTGAAAATAAAATATGTATAATAAAAAAAAGGAGGAGAAGAAAAATTTAAATGAAAAGGGAAGCATCTTAGAAAATTTGATAATCGATTATGTGTGAAAAATGCCAATAACTAAAGTGTATGAGAAACATTACATGCAATCAGGTCAGAATCAAATCGGAACCAAGGACTCTCAAGAAACTACTTACCAGGAATTGGAGGTAAGATGGGAGGCTGACCATTAGCAAGACATCCACATGAACTATTCACAGAACATCCCAGGATTTGTGTGAGTGCAAAGCATTACACACAACAGGTACTTTCTCGTCATAAACTAAATAAAGTGATAATATTCATCGAACAGCCACGTTGTTTTTGGTTTATTTACAATAATACATAATTTTGAGTGGCAAACTTTCTTCTTTTATTCATCACATATGACTGATTATAACCTATAAATATTTTGCGCACGATCAAGTTTTTGAATGTTTTCAATTTTGATTGGTTGGAAAATATAATTATAATACGTTAGATATCTCAGGTATAGGTTGGTTTTAAGCAATATTTTCAATAAAAAAAAAACAAATATCTAACTTTTTTCTGGACTTATATTTTTCTGGAAATATCTACCTATTATTTGACTATATTACAATCAATATTTCAAACATAAACAGTATATTGACACCAAGCAAAGAAGAAGATGGAGCTGCTGGAATCCTCCTGAGATTGGGAGAATCATGTCTCCATAGGCGTACCGATTGAGCTACAAAAAGGTAAAAAGATAAAAAAATATAAAAGGAGGAAGATGTACAGAGGAAGAGGGTAAAAGCATCATAGCCGGAGTTTTCTTTTGTTATGATAAGTATATGATACGAAAATATAAATAACTTACTAACAATCACATATACGAACACAAAAATATATATATATATATATATATATATATATATATATATATTTATGACACCAATACATATACATACACACATTAACACTAGGTGTTTTTCGTTGACGAAATGTAAAAAAATAAAAATGATAGCAGTATTCACCAATGAGTACATTACCTGGTTGACTTACTATAAAATTTTGAGACATTTTGAAACCATATTGAACTACCCTGTAAAAATTCAAATATTCCGGAAAAAGTTGTTTGTTTCAATGACTTTTTAACTTTTACATTGATTTATAAGTTAAAAAACTTATGCATTTTCCGTTTGAAGTAGTGTGAAAGTAAGCTACTATGGCGAATTGAACAATCCCTCAATCAACATACAACATACATGTGTGGGAGGAGATTAAGGAAATTCTACAACTTGAACAGTCCGCTAAGACCGTCACCATAATGACTCAGGTGATCATCGATACACGATACAAATACAAAATAAAATTTTATTATTTCCATATTGCAGAAAAACTTTGACAGGTACCATTACGTTGGATAATTGAACTTGAACAGTCTGCTCAGGCCATCGCCATACCCACTCAGGTGATCACCGATAAACGATACAAAAACAAAATACAAATTTGATATTTCTATATTGTAGAAAAACTTTGACAGGTACCATTACGCTGAATAATTACATATTCGCATTGTAGAAATACTGCAGGTGTTATGTATGTCCACAAAGTGTATATCACCATTGTTGACAAGGTTACCAACATTTAGTTATGTGATTTCACAATGTATGTTTTTCCAGTGTGTCTTCCGAAACAATATTTCCTGGGCTATAATCATTGCATTTGTCATAGAAATCATTATTGAGCAGTACTGCCCAACCAGTGGCCGGCAAGGGCTAAAATATGGCAGCGAAGTATTTGAAACTTGTATTCGTTTTCAAGAATTTACGTGAGCGGTGCAGCGTTACTTCCCAGAATATAACAATACAGAAGCTAAAGTTAACCAAAAACTGATTCGCAACCCTTTTAGCACTTATCCTCGAGGAGTTGCAGAAAACATCCAGGAAGAGCTCATTCGATTCCAAAATGCTAGAAACTGTAAGGAGGCATTTGAGTATGATTCTCTGGAGTTGAAGAGTAGAAAATAAAATAAACCTTCCTAGTCTCAATAACTAAGCTCCTAAACTAATGTAAGTAACTAATTTTGAGTCGGCGCCAAACAAACAAGCAAATGAACTAGATAAGACATAAAATGATGGTATCGAGTTGCGCGGTGATATTCTGATAATATTTTTGAAGTAATCTAATGATCTTCGTTGCTTGTTCGTTTGGCGCCGAATCAAAATTAGTTACTTTCATTAGTTTAGGAGCTCAGTTATTGAGACTGAAAAAGTTTATTTTATTTTTTACTTTTCAGTTCCGTATTTCGTCGGTTTAATTTTTTGTTAAAAAGTTTTTATTTTTCAATTTTTTGTGGCTGAAATTTACCAATTAATACCTACCTGTTTTTTTATCACTTCCAAAATACTTACTCACCCACCTTACTTCAACTTTTACCAGTTAAATAATATGATTATCTACTTTTACTATTTGTTGTAATATAAATTATTTTTGTTGTTCTGGTTAGTTTATTTCATTACTCCGTATATCATTCCATCCTCTCATAGAATATAATGATTGTGACTGACGTAGGAGAACATTAGCGATCTGTCATTGTCAACTACATATGTGTGCCAATGTTCAATTATTCCCAATTTTTCTACCCGTAAGGGTGGATAATCTCATTCGAAATCAAAATTTGATCAACTATGAGGTATACCCTATCTAATAAAAAAAAGAATCACCAAAAAGAACCCGTACAAAGTTAGCCTGATAGAATCGGTTAACAGACCAAAATTCAGAGGGTGAGTGACTAATATCCTTCATTTTGCTACCCTTAGGGGTGGATTTCATCTCTCAAATTCAAATGGGACCAACTTCGAAGTACACCCCTATCCACTAAAAAATGAATTATCGGAATCGGACGTCTCAGTAAAAAGTTATGCGTGTACATACATAAAACCAAAAAAAATATACGCGTCGACTAGAAAACCGCCTCCTTTTTGGTTTCGTCGGTTAAAAATTCAAGAAATCGCCTTGCACTATCCTATGCTTTTCTCAACAACTTATTTATGCGAACAAGGTTTTTCTGCTTTGCTGGTAATTAAAAACAAGTCCAGGAATCGATTGAAAGTAAGTGATAATTTGCGTATAGCTTTGAGCAATAATATTAGCCCCAGGATCATCGAACTTGTGTAGAAGATGCGAGCTCAAAGATCACATTGATGCAAACTGAATTCACTTTTATACTAAAAATTATATTTTCTATTACCATAGTACTGTTAATGGATGTTCCTTTTGAGTTAAACGATTACGTATGTTGAAATTTTTTATTAAAGTTTATTTTTAGAGCGACGTTTTATTTTTCTTTAACCTTGTGGTCCCGGCTAACAACAATGAAATCAAATTGGTGCTTGGTCGAAGGAAAGGTTGGGAACCACTGCTCTAGAGCCTGGGTGGTAGGTGGTGTTCAGAAAAAGATTAGTTTCACCTTCTATACAAATTTTAACCTATTATTAATTGCGAATCAGACATTAGTCGATAAAATGTGTTTGATTTCACTGCGAGAACATGAAATGAACATTAATTTCTTCTTTTCGGCAATGAAAAAAATATATGAAAAAAATATTTAACTATTTCTCAAAACTCTCATGCGTTAGCTGGTATGTAACCGTAGCCTTCATGGCAGATTTATAAACTAATACTCTGTTCTCTAAAACGATTTTTTGCCCTGTCCCTGTCCCTTTCCATACCAATTATATCCACAATATATGCATGTATCAAGATATGCTAATGAAATATTCTCGAATACTCTTTCCTTATAAGAAAATTACTTGAACTTTCGAGTCCACAGTATGTAAACGTCCCAAAATGTTTATCGATAAGAACTTCTTTACTAACATATTCCCCATTCAGAACTTTCAACTTGGCGGATTCATCTGAGCATTTGACATTAAACAACTTCTGCTTGGATAACATCTCATGAAAGTTTTGTTTGGAAATCTACGTAAATCTCCAGGATATTTATCAGTTTTTGTCGCCCGCAGAACGATTTCTGATCTCCTTTTTATATTCTGCGCCTCTCTTCCGATCTCTCAATCACGCTAGAAGCCTTGTTTCTTTACAACGCCCGCTGTTACATTATTCATTACTGCCTGCTCGCCCCGTTTAGTGGTGTTTTGAGCTGCTGCTGGCAACTTCAACTTTGAGACGGAGATATTGCTTTCATTCCTACTCCAAATACGTTGGAAACATAGTAATAGTTTATGGCTTCCGTCGCCCTCTTTCACCGAGTTTAGTGGTCGATGAAAACCACAACTTATATTTTTCGGCCGCAGGAAAGTTAGAAATAAGTAATAAGAATAACGAAGGTGCTCACAGCAAATTTCTCGCTTTTAGACTAAAAAAGGATTTTAAAATACATAATATAACCCAATGATGAGTATGACATATTGTATTCAACCTATTTCATAAAACCTAAAATTTAATTCTGAACAGTTAATAGAAATATGAGTGAGCAAGTCTGAGCATCAAATATATCCTCAAGAAGAACCCATTTTGCTTTATGGCTATTTTAGTTGTTCAGCTAAGATTTCAGATGAAATCATTCATTCGTCATACGATTTGGTACCATACTACAGTTTATTCAGCTTTTTAATATGTTTGTGAACTGTTCGTATCATCTAGATTTGTGGCGAAACCTTTCGAGTATTCTCAGTGATTAAGTTGTCTTTTACTGAAATAACAATTATAATTTCAACTGTGCATATGAAAAGTAACACATAGCTTGTAACGAATTTCTCGTTACTTCCTTATACATAACCAATTTCTCATAACGTTTCCGATTATGTTTACGGTGGAACGGATCAGTAGTCACTGCTCAGGTCGTGAAGAGTGCGCCTTTGTTGTCGTCTCGTGAAAATGGTATCGTGACATTTCATTTTTGTGTCGATCGGATTTATCGAGCGCGTGGTTTTTTCAAGTGTTTTTAAATAGAGAAAAACCCGAGAATGGTTTTTTTTTAAAAAACAGGGAATTTGTGATTTCGTCGAACCAAAAGGATAATCGTTCTCTTTCTTGATTTGAACGTCGAGATAGGCAGGTGGACTGGGTGAGTTGATTTTGGTATGTGTACGATCTATAAGTTAAATAAGTTTCACTCCTGGAGTTTAATTGAGTAATATTATTCTCTTTATCTTTCAATTAATGTTGTAGCTGATTAGCATTTTCTTCTTTTTCCTTAGCTTGTAATATTAGAATTCTTGGATATACCGCATGGTAATTTTTGAAGGTTAAATATAGATATTTCGGCCATTTTGACAAATCATTCATAGAACATATTGTGGCTAACGTAACATCTGTTCCAAATATTGGGAACTGATTTTTTTCATTGGAAATCAGTTCTACGCTTTTGCATTTTTTAGGTACCAAGTAATTGGTAATTTCGAATGGACTAGAGCTTACTTACCTCACACAACCAGTGGATTGTTCCGAAGATTCTGATAGAAGTGAAGGGCGAATTCGATTGTTCTGGGACAGTGACTAATAGGACGGCTCTCTGGTAAGCAATTTTCTTTATTTCATAACTATATGTTTATGAGAGTAATTTTCTTTTCTCTTGAGAAAGAATTGCTTATGGGGAGAGTTGTACCTCTGGCCTAACGGTCTCAGAACACTCGATTCGATTCAATATATGCCTCAAGCGTAGAGTTGATTTCTGTTTAATAAATTTCTTAAATCTATTACTCCATTCAATTCCCAGTGTAGCTTGTTTGATTTTTGATCGTTGCAGAGTCAATTCACTTCAGTTACTACCTTGTCGCCAAGAGCAGGGATATTCACAAAAATTTTTGAGAATTACCTGTTTATCGATTTGAAAAGGGAATTGCCGCCCTATTTCAAAATTATCTTTATCTAAGAGAGTTGTGCCCACTGAAAGACGTGTGGTCTCCCTCTTCGGTTTATCTTTGGAAATTCTTCAATAAAAAGAATTATTACACTTTATCTTTATCTAAGAGAGTCGTGCTCACTGAAAGACGTGTGTCTCTCTCTTCTTATCTTGGCTGAAGAGTATACTTTTACTCTGACTATTATCTTGGTTCAGAAACCCTATATTTTTGTAGCTTACTAGAGTATTTTGGTTATAACGCTATATTTTCCTTTGGCACTTGCTTTAAAATAGTATATTTTTGCACTGGCAACATTTAAATATTTTGCTTTGAAATAGTAGATTTTTTCTCTGGCAATTTTATAGTGTTTTGCTTTAAAATACTATATTTTTCTCTGGTAAAATTTCAAGGAAATTTTTATATTTCTTTTGGAATACCTTTCCTCATTAATTTTTTTACCCTTCTGGTACATAGAATCACCTTATCAAAACTTACTTGTTTCAAAACTTAACTGAATTTGAACATAACGTTTTGGGTGAGGTTTGTTTTGTTTGGTTTTAAATTTTGTTCATTTTTATATTTTTTTTAATTATTAAAATTAACTTGTAAATTTAATTCAGAATAGCAGATTGGATTGCTATTTATTATCTTTGTTCTTTCACTGTAACTTTCCAGTCTTTTATATAGACTGAGATTTTTATTGTATGCTATCATTTGCAGCTATCTTTTGACTCTCGATTAAAATTTGAAACATAAAACTTGAGGTTCAAAAGATATCCTTCGTTCTCCCCTTTTTGTACATATTTTGATTCCTATCATCTTCTTCGCATGATATATACCACGGAGGGAACCCATCTACGGAGACGGAAGGACTAGTAGCCTGGGAGGTCTTACAGCACATCAATATCAGCACTGGTCCGTGAAGAGCATCTAAATTCACGCCGATAAGGGGGTCTAACACCAACTATAGAACCACCCACGACCATCTTCATCGTAACCGCTGAAACCAAGTTCCTCCTAGAACCCCTAAGTCCAGCTTCAAGAAACTAGCCTTCATCTCTCACTCAAGAACTCCGAAGGTATATTCAGGGCACCAACAACTGGAGGAATCATAGTTGTAAATGTTCGAGTTTTGATCAGAGTCGAAAATACTGGTTTTTTATGTAATTTCTCAATACTCTTATAGTATAATTGTCAACCTATTTTTTTATTGTTCAGTCAATTCCATCTGGAATAAATTTGTTAAGTTGATTTATTGCATATTTATTTGCCTTCCCATACAAGCTAGGTAACATTTATTTAATTTTATTTATCTTTGACTTTTGTCTTTAGCAAGTCTGGCGCCCAACTCTTGAACTAGTCAAGTTAATTAATGTATAATTTTTTTAGTGGCCAAATTTGATTAACTAGGAAAAGTCATTAATTGAACCTTACTCACGGCCTAACCGTATCCATCTGAGCAGCCTATCGGCAAAGTGATTTCACCTTCTTAAATTTGAATCATATAATTTAAAATCTGGGGTTCAAAAGTAAGGGGTGTTGCAAGCTCAACTCCTAGTCAAATGAGAATACAGTTGTGGAAACTAAGTGGCTAAATCCAATGCAATATCACATAGAAAATTAAAAATATAACCCAGTATGTTTTGGTGAGCCATCTATCTGAATCTTGATTACTTTTCATTCTTCTTTTGATTTGTGATTGTTTCCAGAATATATTTCGTTTCCTCTAACATTTCTGCCTATTTTTCTCTGTAACTTGTATAATATTTTTCCTTCTATGTTCACTTCTCAATGCAACATTGTTTTTAAATATCATTAGTTTTAACTGAACACTTTATTATAGCTGAACCCCAAAAAATCGAAAAAGCTGAATTAGTAGCTCCCCTGGTTAGAAATGGGCTCATTAAAAATATTCAGGAAAGAATCAAAAGTTAATAATCAAAAGTAAATGGTTAATAATGTTTATATTTCTACAATTTTATTTCAGATTATTATATAGGCGAATGCTATGGTATTCAACAAATTGTTAGGAGGCATGTCACCTCGTTAGGAATAATATTCTGGAATCGTTATATACAGGGTGTAACTGAATAAGTGTAAAACATTTAAGGAGGTGATTCCTCATCGAAAAAAAGATAGGATCTTTCATATAAAGAAACTTCATTGGAGCATCCCTTGTTAAGATACAGCCCCTTAAAGGGGGTACATAAAATTTGTATAACAATTTTTTTCACAAGCACTGAAAAAGTTACAATATTGAAATTAACCTGACGTTTTGTACTACCAAAAGACACTTAGCCAGTAATTTATTTGGTTTACCCCATGGTTGTAAGGGGTGAAAAACGCAACCCTAAAATTTATTTCCAATGTAACTTTTGTCTTATTATTTGTTTACCATTTAAAATTTATTTCCGATAGCCTGTTTCATTCTAAACAAAAAATGTCTCTTGGGTTTTTTGCCCAAAATAAACCAGTAAGCAGCAAAACATTATTTTACGAACAACTACAGAGATACATCGTCATAAATGCGAAAATACGAAACTAATCTATCTAGTAGGTCGCTATTAGCGATAGTGACAATTAAATTGGTATGACGCTGTCAGTTTGGGAATTTTCGAAATTGAATTAATACTAATTGTGTGTTGTTGTTCTGTTCTTAATTTGTTACTTTAATAATTCACTTGTTAATAAAATGGCATACACAAATGAGGAAATGGCTGATATGCATTACGTTTACGGTCTGTCGCAGGGGAATGGGTTAGAAGCTTCTAGAAGATATGCTGAAATGTATCCTCAACGGCAGCATCCTTCACATAGAATATTTGCTCGACTTCATCAACGATTACGAGAATATGGTTCATTCGACAAAAGAACGCAGGATTGTGGTCGCCATCGAGAAATACGAACACCACAGCTTGAGGAAGCAGTACTTAATTTGATTGAAGAACAACCTACTACCAGTACTAGAAAGATTGCTTTCCAGCTAAATGTTGATCATATGACGGTATTTCGAATTTTAAAGGAACAACTCTTATACCCTTACCATCTGCAACGAGTACAGGCACTGTTACCGCGAGACTTTCCGAACCGTCTTGAATTTTGCAATTGGATGCTGGAAATGATTAGAAGAAATTGTGACTTTCTGAAGACGATAGAATTCACAGACGAATGTAGTTTTTCTCGGGACAAGATTATTAATTTTCATAATTACCACATATGGGCTGATGAAAACCCTCACGCTATTGTCGAAACTAGCCATCAAGAACAGTTTTCTCTTAACGTGTGGTTTGCCATCAAGAACAGTTTTTAAGAGGAGTGCATCCAGTACTGCTGGAGGAAGTTCCTTTGGGCGTCAGAAGGGATATGTTTTTTATGCATGATGGGGCTCCCTCCCATTTTAGTCAAGTAGCACGTCAGCATTTAACTGAAACATATGCAAATCAGTGGATAGGTCGAGGAGGACCACATAAATGGCCCGCTCGATCCCCGGATCTCAATCCTCTCGATTTCTCTATTTGGGGCCATTCACAGCATTTGGTATATCGTACTCCTGTTCGCGATGTAGAGGACTTAAGAAACCGCATCATCGATGCGTGCAGGGTAATCAGAGAGACTCCAGGAATATTTGAGCGAATACGTGGCTCAATGCGCCGACGTCTAGACGCATGCGTAATGTTTGAAGGTAGACATATTGAACATTCACTATGATTTCTACATGTTGTGTGTTTTGTTATTAATAACTTAGTTTTGTTTATTACCCTTTAATCGTTTAATGCAGGTACTAACTACAAAATAACAATAAATCCAGTTCGCATTTATGACGATGTATCTCTGTAGTTGTTCGTAAAATAATGTTTTGCTGCTACTTTTCTTAGTTTTGTTTATTACCCTTTAGTCTTAAACAGGCTATCGGAAATAAATTTTAAATGGTAAACAAATAATAAGACAAAAGTTACATTGGAAATAAATTTTAGGGTTGCGTTTTTCACCCTTACAACCATGGGGTAAACCAAATAAATTACTGGCTAAGTGTCTTTTGGTAGTACAAAACGTCAGGTTAATTTCAATATTGTAACTTTTTCAGTGCTTGTGAAAAAAATTGTTATACAAATTTTATGTACCCCCTTTAAGGGGCTGTATCTTAACAAGGGATGCTCCAATGAAGTTTCTTTATATGAAAGATCCTATCTTTTTTTCGATGAGGAATCACCTCCTTAAATGTTTTACACTTATTCAGTTACACCCTGTATAATACCCCTGTGAAATTAGAAACAATTTACATATAAAATATAAGAAAACTTTCAGCAGGAGGTGTAGATCTTATACCCACCCACCAGAAGGGTGAAAACGCAGGAAGAGAAACAACTGCTGGAGTTGATCTTTCCTAAAAAATGATGTGGAATATTGGTAGGTTGGAAATTTTTAACCGGCAGAACCAAAAAGGAGGAGGTTCTCTAGTCAACGCATATATTTTTTTTTCATGTATGATCACGCATAACTTTTCACTGAAACGTCCGATTCCGATAATTCTTTTTTCAGTGGATAGGGTGTACTCCGAAGTTGGTCCCATTTGAATTTAAAAGATGAAATCTTCTCCTAAGGGTAGCAAAATGAAGGATATTGATCATTCACCCTCTGAATTCTATCATGCATAACTTTGTATTGGGTTCTTCGATTTGGATGATTCTTTTTTATTGGATAGGGTATACCTCATAGTTGATCAAATTCGGTTTTCGAATGGAATTATCCACCCTTACGGGTAGAAAAATGGGGGATAATTGATTTTTCACTTGTGAACATTGGCACACATATGTAGTTGACAATGACAGATCGCTATTGTCATTATTTTTGTTCTCCTACATCAGTCACAATTATTTTATTTCATGAGGATGGAATGATTTACAAAGTAATGAAATAAACTAACCAGAACAACAAAAATAATTTATATTTCAACAAATAGTAAAAGTAGATTATCATATTATTTAACCGGTAATAGTTGAAGTAAGGTGGGTAAGTAAGTATTTTGGAACTAATCAAAAAACAAGTAGGTAGTAATTAGTAGATTTCAGCTACAAAAAAAATAAAAACTTTTTAACACAAAATTAAACCGACGAAATACGGAACTGAAAAGTAAATAAAAACTCTTTAACAAAAAATTAAACCGCCGAAATACGGAACTGAAAATTAAAAAATTAAATAAACCTTCTTAGTCTCAATAACTAAGCTCCTAAACTAATGTTAGTATCTAATTTTGAGTCGGCGCCAAACAAACAAGCAAAGGCGTAAAATGATGGCATCGAGTTGCGCGGTGACATTCTGATAATTTTTTTTTATTTTTTACTTTTCAGTTCCGTATTTCAGCGGTTTAATTTTTTGTTAAAAAGTTTTTATTTACTCTTCACTTTCGTATTCCGTCGGTTTGATTTTTTGTTAAAAGGTTTTTATTTTTCAATTTTTTGTGGCTGAAATCTACTAATTACTACCTACTTGTTTTTTGATTACTTCCAAAATATTTATCAGATTTTAGAAGAACACCTTCGTCGGAAATTTTTCAACTGGCATTGGGCATAAGCGATAGGGCTTGCAAGTAAAAAGGTTAAGTTCACACTCAAGGAAGGTACATTATTGAATTTTGAATTCAAAAAGAAAGGTGAACATCTCTTTCTTGACACTTTTTAGGGATTATAACCCTCCACAATCTGAAAACAATATTAAATGGATCATGCTATAATCCCAAAAATTCCAAGAATGCGTATTCCTCCACAAAAAATAAGCATAAAACAATATGAACATCTCATTTTTGAAAAATTTCATTATTATATTCCTACAATTTCATCTCAGATGATTTTCATTAGGTGAATGCTGTCTATTCAGAAAATGGTTAGAAGGCATATCATCTTATTTAGAATAATATTCTAGAATTGACAATACGAAATCAGAAACAATTCCCATATAGAATCACCATCTGCCAGAAGGGTTGGATTGGGTGCAGCATACATTATTTTTTTTAAAATTATTTATTGATTATCCTTTTCAAAATATCTCACAAAGTGTAATCTTTTTCATTAGGTGCTGAATATTTATGAATTAATAATGTTACTTTGGCGTAAATCGGCTTGTAACCATTGCACGTATTAAATATTTTCGAGGGTTACTTTCACTTCTGTGGCAGAGCCGAACACTTCCAGGTAATGTTGATGGAATATGTTTATTTTATATTTATGATCACAGCTGAGGCGTTTCTACTAGTGCAGAGCGCAGTCGCGGATAACTGTTTGCTTGAGAGTTTTGACTAAGTTGAACTATTTTCTTATACCTCTATTTAACCGTGTTATAAGGAATCTGAACACAATGAAATATGTCATAGAATATGTACTAATGTACTGCTGCCTTGAACATCATTTTTGGCAATTCATATTAATTTATATAATAGATAGATTGCCAAATCGCCAAAATACTGTTAACACTAATATTTTTCATTTATCTGAATCAAATACAATGAAAACCAAATAGTATAATAGCCATTAATAATAAAATATTACCCAAATAATCTAGAGTCCACAAAGTTTTCGCTGTCCGCGGTAAACTCAACATTTATTTATGTGTAAGAGATGGTAATCCTAACACTGAATAAATACAAAACACTGTGAATAATGACAAAAATAATATGAAACTAAACTAAAATAGATCCGTTGGATTTATATACTGAAGAAAATTATTAATATATGACACAAACATTATAAGCAGAAGACATATAAATATCTTGGCCTACTGATATACTAAGGAACGGCTAAAGATAGAAAAGACGGAAAGTAATGGCATAATTTGCTTACCCCTATAAGTATTTCTTTCAATTCTCGCAAACAGTTTTTTTTATGAATTAATCATTGGTTCATTATTCGAAAAGGTTTGAAAGAGACCTTGTATGAGTTGTTATATAATATACATCAGGACTGGAAGCATTTCTGAAATGAAATGTATTGATCGTGCTCCTAGATACTAGGTACCCACTGTTTTAGTAGAATATCTAGCACTAGTTGGATATCGATATGTTTCTAAAAAAAACACTGCTTCAAAGAAGAAGGTTCGACGAATGTAGTATACTTGCTTATTTAAACAAGTGATTAATTTTTACGATATATTCTTGATATTCAATTTGTTGGTATATAATCCATACTATAATTGCATATGTTATACAAAAATGTTAGAGAAAATACAGCATTTTACGGTGATGTAAAGTTACAATTTCAGCTGACTATTCGTTCCGAGTTCTGATTATATTCACAATGATTACAGTAGTTTCGCAATGGTGCGTGCAATTCCGCCATGTGCAGTCGTGCAATTAGTGTTTCAATACGTTCTTGATCTCAATGCTTGGTTGGCTAAAGGCGTTATTGGCTTTGATGTAGACGGCCAGACTGAGACCAATCACCAGCTCCCGGAACTCACCAACCTACAAATTCTCTAAATACCGATACTACAACCCTTACAAGGAAATAGCAGTTCATGCGTCAAGAATTCCAAGTACTTTGTAGACACCATCAAATAATTTGAACTTGGTCCAGAAAATCGCTTCACCAGCTGCGACGTGGAGAGCCTTTACACCATCGTCCCTATGGAGGAATCCCTTAGCATCATCAAAAGAAAACTCGAAGAGGATAACCAGCCATGATCGGCGAAAATATACAGTTTTTTTTTTCCAAATCGAGAAGTCGAGGATTACGAAATGAGTAGTATTTCTATGGAATCTACCTAAAAATATGGTAAGTTATCAATTTGTTTCATTGAAAGATATTTCGAACCAAGATTTAGTTTGCTGAACTTGTGTAACTAAACCTCGACCTGGGGACAGAGAATTCTGCTCCAAGTTCCAATCACTTCTCGTCTACAATTTCGGCGATCTCACAAAAAAAAACCAGTGAATCAAAACTCTAATCTGAGGCCTTGGTGTCGACTATAAATAACAGAAAATTTAAATTTGGCAGCGAGTTGACCTATGCTGTCGGAGGCTTCTGTTGATATAATTCTTGGTTTTGGAATGCCGTCGACGTCTACATTCAGTTCAGTAACAATGAACGGTGTGTGTGGTGGGTCCTCTGTCTGATGGTGGCGAAATTTTTTGTTGAATGGGTTAAAGTATGCATTAAATTAGTAAATTCAGTGTAGATCTAGGAACCTTCCCATCCAAGCAATATTGGAATAACTGCAGAGCTGCCTACACGACTCCAAGAAAAGGACCGATTCCTATCTCCTATCGACGGACTCCCGATGGGATCTTCCCTTTCTCCAATTATCACCAACATATATATGGAGTGGTTCGATGTTTTCTCCTCAAGAATTAACAGCATCAGGGATTCGATGAAATTCACGATAGAAATGGAATAACATCTGCACACACAAGACAGTATCTCAAATACAGAGGCGTGAAACTACACGCACCACCATACCGCGTAAAATCACACGCACCACTGCACATGGCGGAATTATACGCATCATTGCACCGACAGACATATAAATAAGTCAGTAGCATCTAGCTTGCTAGTATTCACCCGAAATCGATTGCAGATATAAGCATTCGAAACGTCATGGAAAACCTTGCAAATCCATTATGACTACGGACATGTAGTTCTTGGGTGAACATTCATAGTTCATATGATTTTTTTGGGCAATAAAGGTATTTTAGATGTTTGATAATGATCCCTAGAATATTGATCCATATTGTAAAATTCACTGTATCAGACCAAAATACAACAATCTCTGAACATCAAATGACAGTGTTCCTCTCAAATTCCTTATCATATGAGAGCATGACACGTAGCTTGGTATATATTATTTTTATATGAGTTTAGTTTTGGTTCAAAACCTGTATTGTGTCTGGGGCTTGAATTGAATATGTAAGTGAAGATCATGGTCTGGGCATATATTTTTTTGGTATGAATCGCATAAAGTATGTTTTTCTAATATTAAGTTTGAGACCATTGTGCGAATAGTACCTATTTATGGAATGAAATGGCATTGATGTTTGTCGCTAGTTGGTCAAAATCCCTATGTGACATCAGAATATTCGTATCTTCAAGAAAGTCGTCACACTTCTTTATAGTAGAGTTGAACATCATGAAAAATAAGGGACCAAAGATTGATCCTTGGGGCACTCCTAGACGTTTCTCTTGACCATGAGGTTAGACAGATATAATTTCGCCCAACTAAGCGGTACCCCTCGGACACCTACAGCTTCCAGCATATGGATCAATAAATTAATCTATTGAGTTAAGGGCGCGGCTTCAATCATTGAATATACATAGTTAGTTTTTCTTATTATTGAGAGAGTTATATAATTACTTCATTGTCGATGAAAATCGAGATACTTGATGTTTTGTAAAAACAATTTGAATTAATTGTAATTTGAAAGTTGTCAAATATAAGTTGTCACAATCAAAGTTTATTTTAGTAAGATCTTGGTCAATATTCAGTTTTTCGTGACATTCATGGTATCTTGAGTAGCGGTGGTAGCAGACTTTGATTTCCCAAATCTGTGCTGAGTATCGGGAAATAGTTTTGAAGTATTCTAGATGTTTTCTCAATCTTTGACAATACGCTAATAAAAAAAAATATTTTGATGCAGATTAACGTGTAGTTTGTGATATCTCTGACTGATCCCTTATTTTAATATTTGGAAATATCCCGGTCACAAAAGGCATATGTATTAAGTGACTCAATGGTTGAGCAATGAGTGGTGGTGGTTGATTATTTTACGATCAATCTCATCAGCATTAGCAGATGTTTTACTTACTATTGAGATTATTTTTCTGGTGTCATCGGTGTCGAGAAGATGGTATATGCCTTTTCAATATGCATATCATAGTTAGGTATTCTGCTGTTCTCATTATAATCTACACAGAAATGATTTATATAGTTAGCTTGTTCAGAGGGAGTATGTCCCTCCAGAAACCCAGCAAGTGCAGTATTTTTCGACATATCATTTTTACTCTCTTTGATTATTCTCCAGCCCTTCGTTTTATTGTGTGAGTTTGAAATTTGTTGGTCGTTCATTGTTCTTTTATGATATTTTATAAGTGTTTTGTACAATTTTTTAAACTGCTTGTATCTTCTGTATACCATGGATTATTCATATCTTTACATAGTTTAATCATTTCTGCATTTGCTTCATTTCTGGACAACCATCTCTCCCTTTTTTTATTTTTTACAAGCTTTTATTTAACTTGCAATGTTTGAATGTTAGTTTGTTTGTTTAGGTCAAATCTTGCAAGTTGAATTACATGAATAACTTGAAATTTGGCAAGTGTTTATAATTCCGGTATCATGCATCATGAAATGTTTGTTAGAGAAAAAACAAAATGGCAGCTCCAATATGGCGGATGAGATTTGTAATTATGTTCCTATACTATTGAAAATTGGTTTGTGGCGATTTTCGGGGTCGGACATTACATTGTCAAAATTCAGACATTCAAAATGGGGGCTCCAATATGGCGGAAAAGATTTTTAATCATGGTCCTCTTCTATTGAAATTTGGTATATGAGGGTTTTGCGGTAGGAGATTATAATCATTGTCAACATTCAGAAATTCAAAAAGGACGGCTCCAAGATGTCGAAAGAGATTTGTAATCATGGTCCTATTTTTTAATTGCATTACAAGCTTTTATTATTATTATTATTAGATTAGAACTACGGAGTTTAATTTTTACTTGTTGGTCCAGTTCCGATGACAATGCATTTTTGAGCTACAGATAAGGGAACTCTTCAATGGTCAACAGCACAGATACGAAATTTTGTGGACTAATTTTATTATGGTAGCCGGTTTTTTAAGTTTCACCATGACATGGTTGCTGCACTCAGGGTTGGGTCCTGACTGGGAAACTCCTCAATGGTTAGCAGCACAGACATGAAATGTTGTAGACGCATTCAATTATGATAACCCATTCTAAGTGTCACCATGACATGGCTACTGCACTCAAAGTTGGCTCCTAACGACTCCTCAACGGATAACAGCACAGACGCGAAATGTTGTATATACATTTAATGATATTTCCCTGCTTCAGTAGAGCACAAATGTATGAAACTGACATACCATTCATCCGTAAAGACTTCGGTAAAGGTTGTTCAACTTATTCAACTCCAATCTGTGCAATTTCCGGCAAAATATAGTCATAGTACTGCTGAATGATGGACGATGCCAATTATAGTATGCTGCGCTTCCACAGTACACAAAATGCAGGCTAGTACTGTCGACCATGCCGTTCTCTATTTAGGCTGAAAGCTGCTGGCCAAGCATACGTGGCCTTGAGTAGAGTCAAATCGCTAGAAGTTCTCCTCATTGAAGAACTAGACTATACTCAATTAACAGGAAAACCACCATACAACAATGATGCATTAAATGAAATGAAGAGACTTGGAAACATGTCCAGCGAAAATTGAAAAATAAATTAATAGTAAAACCATTTTTGAAAACAAGCTTTTATTCAAATGCTCTAAAAAGAAGGAAATGAACTTTAAATTAAATCAAACCCGTAAATTTATTACATTATACAATAAATATGATATAAAAGCTTGTCGCGAGATTTACCTTTGTAAACAAACGAGAATACAATATGTAACTTGATCTTGACACAAGTAAGTCCAAGAAAAAATAATAGTTCAAAAACTAAAGAACACGCTTTAATAAACTAAAAGTTGAAAATAATTTTAAATGAGTTTGAAATAAGAATACAGTGATTAACAACACATGTATTTCATCGTAAAACAGCGGGGGGTGCTTGATGTCAATTGTTGTTAATATTTCATGGACAGATATTGGTAAGAGTAGAATCATTATGAAAATATCTTAAAAAGCACCCCACGCTTTTTTACGATGAAATAAATTTGTTGTTAATCACTGTACTCTTATTTCAAACTCATTCAAAATTATTTTTAACTTTTTAGTTTAGTTTTCTATTAAAGCGTGTTCTTCAGTTTTTAAACTATTATTCATTTTCAACTTTTTAGTTTTGTTTTCTATTAAAGCGTGTTTTTAAGTTTTTCAAACTATTATTATTATTATTGAATTTTTTTATTTATTATTCTCCAATTTTGAATAGAATCGGACCATAATCACAAAACTCGTCCGCCATTTTGGAGCCGCCATCTTGAATCCTCCAATTTTGACAAAATAATCATAATCTCCGACCCCCAAAACCCCCACATACCAATTTTGAATAGAATTGGACCATAATCACAAACCTCGTCCGCCATTTTGGAGCCGCCATCTGGAATTTTCCAATTTTCACAAAAGAATCATAATATTGGACCCCAAAAACCCCCACATACCAATTTTGAATAGAATCGGACCATAATCACAAAACTCGTCTTCCATTTCCGATATCTTGAATTTTTCAGTTTTGACAAAAGAATCATAATCTCGGACCACGAAAACCCTCAGATACCAACTTTGAAGCGAATCAGACCATAATCACAAAACTCGTACGCCATATTGGAGCCGCCATTTTTTTTTTTTTTCAAACAAAAATTTATTGATGCATTGTCACCGGAATTATGTACGCCTGCAAAATTTAAAATCATTCGTACGTCTGGAAGTGGGTCAAAATCGCGCCCAAAGGAGTCGGTTACAAACATACGGTTACAAACATACAAGTGAAGCTAATATAAAGCGTGTAAAAACGTATTTCATAAAATAAATCTACATTGGTGAATCTCACGACAAGCTTTTATATCATATAAATTGTATAATGTAATAAATTTATGGGTTTGATTTAATTTAAAGTTTATTTTCCTCTTTTTAGAGCATTTAAATAAAAGCTTTATTTTAATTTTTTTTTACTATCAATTTATTTACATGTATTTTTCATAGAGAACGCATAATCATACTTATAAATAAAAGTATTGTGAAGAAGGAAAACATTCTCAATTGAATATTGAACAGAAAGATTTTTCTGAAAATTGAAAATTTTATGACAATAAAGAAGTTATTTTTTTAATAATATATAACAGAAAACAACCAATTCTCTGGCTTGATGAAGTTATCTTGAACGATGGAAGATATTGAATAAATTTTATCTTACAGTGGCAGATGATTCCACATCTGATTTTATGAACACCCGGTTCAAATTTTCCAATAAATCAGTATTGTAAAATTACGAAAATGTGTTTTGAAAATTTGTGGTATGATACATTTCACTCCATTCCTCTCTGAATGTTCTAGTCACTTGGATGTCCTTTGTGGGCATATATATTATTTTCGGTACAACAGACTATATTATTAAAGGAACAAATCTGTTCAATACAATATTCACCTTACATTAATTATTTTGTATTTCTCGTCACAATTTTTCAGAGTCTATATAAATGTCTCCAGATATAACTTGAAAATTGTTTTTTTTTTGTAAATATTGTGTAGCAAGGTTTCAAGATGGTCCAGAAATGTTTCCAGGTTTTTGTAATAGGGTGGTCGATACTAGAGATATTTTTATTATTTGTACTAGTTTTGGCCCTCGGTTGTAGAATAAATAATTGGAAAGTAAATTATCAACAACTTTCCTTAAAAATATTCATATTCTCAAAAAATCAGTTAATATTATAGATAGTTGAATGTATCTCAAAATAAAGTTTTCCTAATGTACACAATTCGCAGTTTGCTGAAATGAAGTCGGGTGATATGCCCGCCATTACCACTCCAGCATATTCGTTCAACTGTAAATCGTACGAAGCAACTGCATCCTAGGAACTGTAAATCCAGTTCTATAAATTATTCTTTTTCTGTCTTTCATATTTATTTCAAAGATGCCGCTGTTATGATTGCGGTATGACTTACAAAGCATGCTGACGATATTTTCATGTTAATTAACATTTATATTAAAAACAATCACTGCAGATCTGGATGTATGCAAGAATATAAGTAACAGTTTCTTCTCAGCTGCATAGGATGGAAGGTTTTTGTTGCATTTCATACATACAGGATTGCGTTAATTGCTAATTATGTTAATGGGAAAGTGGGGTTTGTTTAAAAACTATATGGATAATGATGATTTATGCATCTGCACAGTAAGCTGATATTGCAGAAATTTGCGGTATGTAGAAATGGTACGTTAATTAACTAATGTGTTGATTTTTCCGTTCGCTATATTTCCTATGGAAACTACAAATTATTGAACTAATGATGGTAATTATAACAATTATGATAATTCCATAGGCATTTGTTGATGAAATATAATAAATGGTTGGGATACAGGTATCTTGATATCATTTATTTTAAATGGTTATATCATCCACAGTGAAGGGGAAATAACATTATTTCCAAATATGCATACAGTATAAATATTGTGTTATTTCTGGTGGGAACTTTTTACTTTCTACTATTCCGTTTGGTGTAAAAAGTAAATTTTCAAATGGAAATAGAGAGATTGTCAAATAATTAATTATTTTATTGTAGTTTCATTCTCAAGCAGACATCTTCAATAATATTATTTGTTATTATAGTATATCTTGTCCAGACATAAAAATATTAGGGGTGAAATTTCGACCTTGAATCGGTCGGTGTCCAATTTGCAGAAGAGATGTTTACCCATATTGCTTATCTATAAGTCAAGAATCAGGCTATCAAGACCGATACGTTGAAGGCATAAGTAAGTAAAACTGTCGCAATTTCAACCAATCCCTACCTAAAATTGAACTGTATGATTTAACAAATAATTGGAGGTTGGAATAAGACATGGCATCTTCTAGTCATTTTTCAGGAAAGTAATGAAAATTAATCGAATAAAATTGTTAATAGAAGGGAAAAAATGAAAGATTTGGAATTTTTGGTAAGGTTTATGATCCATAAATAATATGTTATCTGGAGGGTTTATTGATACTTGTTTTGAATGAAAACTGATATTTTCTTGCCGGCGTTTCGAATTTTAATACATTTATCTCTAACGACAAGAGAAAAACATAAAGTGACACATATATTGAAATATTTACAGTTAATTTAAAATATTAAAAAGATTTCACCAAAAAGTAGATTGGATGCCATTAAAATCAATGTATAAACAGACATGATAGGTATACTTAGAAATAGTAAGTTCATGGGGAAATAGCTCCCATCTTTGGCAGCGAGACAAAACGAAATGTTTCTGATAGTTTTCTGAATTTCATCCCAGTATTCGTTTTGTCTCGTTGCTAAATGTGGGAGCAGCTGTATCTACCATGTTTGTTTATGAATTAATTTTTATTGCATCTAACTCGACCATTTTTTCTGGTAGTTTACTTTTTACTTTTTGGTGTGTCTTCTCAATATTTCAAATAAACTGTTGAAGTTTCAATACATGTGGCATTTTTTTCTATTTACTTTTATTTTCAAATATTTTCTACCTATGCAAACTCATTATTACAGCACCTTGATGATGAATTCATTTAAATCCGAAACGTCGATAAACGCTCAATTTCTTGGCCCAGAACCCTTTTGTAGTCTCTCCAAAGCCCACATTAAGGAAGAGTTATTGCGTTGGGAAGTTGATCAAATAAAAACTCCCTAAGATAAGTTTCCAGGAAAAAGACAAGCGAAAAGGCTTCTAAGCCCATAGCCAAAGAAAGCTAAACTGTTTTTCGAATTGTACAAGAAAGACTTGAAACTAGTAACGGAACTGCTCACTGTACATTATCCCCAGAGATACCACTTCAAACAGATGGATGGATAATACTGTAAAAATCGCTGAAACAGCAGAACACTGAAACTGCCAAAAGGCCAAAGTTCCTCGAAGAGGTTCCATTAACGCCCTCTGATCTCAGAAAATTAGCTTCCAGGAAACTGATATACCTCCCAGGTCTAGAACGGTAAGGTACAAAAGATCTTATAGTTCGAAGTACTGAGATGCTGAACGGCCATATCGACCTTCTACAATCTACAAACATATACTGAGCACCTTCTTGGTCCGATGAGGACTTTCAGTAATGGCAGTTATATCTATTAATCATTTTATTATGTTTATGAGGATTCGTAACTGAATAAAATATATTTGGAGATGTAAGTTCAATCTTATCCAGTATATTTTGGCAACATTGTGCTCCAACACTACCATTTATAGACTTGAGGCACTACGATGTGAGTTATTGCTATTTCTCATCGACCTGTTTACTGATCATGGTGATCTCTCTCGCAATCTTCCTTGTGCTCACTTGTGAATTTCTTCTTTGGTTTCACACTTCTGTTTCTTCAAACTCCACTCCATATAAACTCCACTTGAAGTTATTTCGAATTTGGAATCAGTTATCAGTGCCATTTTTTGAAAGATAATTTTTGTCTCAACCTAAAAATATTTCACGTACTCAAATGAGAAATGTCAATTATTTCACACTCATTTTATAATTTTTACCCATTTGATTAATCCGAACTTCTTACCTAGATTAGCTGCAAAACTGGTATTTCTTGTCCTCAACTGGAAAGGATTTAGGAAACACATCATGTTTTAAACACTTCCCAAAGAAACCAAATGTTTTGTGATAAGATCGCACATCGTAATAGGAGTTTGAAATACCATAAGGCCAGAAAGCTGGTATTGGCTTGTTTCAAATTTTGAATTGATGAAAATCCATATTAAAGTAAACAAAAGATCGTCACTTCACTAAGGCCCCACAACCTCTTTAAACGCGTTTTGTTCAAATTAAACTTAGATTAAGCTTTCTGCAGGTCATATTGGACTTCACCAGGAACTATAAACCTCGTTTAGTTCTAAATGGCGTTTCCACTTAAAAAGGGCTGAATTTGGCTAGTTACGAAATTAAACGACGTTTAAGTTCGTTTTGAAAAGTAAGGTTAAGAAAGTTTTTGGTTTTGTGGTTATGATATATTTGTTTATGGTTTAAATTGAAATTTGCAAAAAGGGAGAATTTGTTAGCTTTTGAAGACACTGATAGTGAAGAAGAGCAGGTACGTCGCTCGTTGAGCTCGCTGGATAAGAGACAGAGAAGATCATTTTCATAGTCTGGACGATAGCGATTTTGTGACTTGGTGTCGGCTTACTGAATTTGTATTCTCTACATATTAAACAAACTTCAAAACAATGAAATATGCTATGAAAAGATAGGAATATGACAGACCAAGGCAATAACTTGCCCTTAGACATATTAAATTAACGCGATTTACTCAGGATTACATGCTCTAAAAAAGTGCCTATTGCAACGTAGCTGTAATCTGATCAAAACATTGTCACTTTTATCAAGTTTTTTCAAAAACTGAACTTTGAACACCAAACACCTACAAAAATATCACAAAACATGAGCCAAACACGAAAGTTATCGGTTTTCAATTTTTAAGTTATATTGTCACTTGGCTTTGGCTCCTCTACAAAACAACGTAATCTATGTACATATTTTACAATGTTGCCAGCTTTGACTATCCTTAAACTATATTTCAATAAACTCGGTTTAGCTTTCGTCTGTTTGTGTCGGTGAAACTGTATCGAGGTTTATCAAGATCAAAATCTGAGTGTAGTTAGAACGGAGTTTATGAAAACGCCGTTTATCTGTCCTTGTGGTGAAATCGGGCCTGAAATGATTTTCACTAAGTTGGGATTACAAAACCACGACGCGTGTTTCGCTATACAATAGCTTTTTCAAAGTGGAGATAATACTGTATTATCTCCACTTCCTTGTAGATAGATACTCCAAAATTTTACAGAAATTCATCCCAGGAGGCACAACACTCCAAAAGTTTCTTCTGATGATTTATCAAGGCCACGTTACAGATCAATAATATCAGAGAAAAAAACATTGAATTTCAAACTTCATAACAAACTACCTTGCCAAATTACATCCATGTATCCAAAATCTCTGAAAACTAATTTAAGAAAATGCTTCGTCAACATTGTTTCTATTCTGTTGGGGAATATAATCAACATGAAGTTTGTGACTATATCACTCATATTCGTCCTCACATTTTGGTATTATGGCATTATGCATATTGTTTTATATATTTGTTTTATGTTTTATATATTGAACTCTTTATACATTCTAGTAATTATGTCTAGATCGTCTGAGCATATGCTTCTCAATTCTAAATTTATACGACTGCCTCCGAAAATGAGGTTTTGCGCACGGAAAACTCGCTCCTGAAGCGGTACTTTGCTCACGCCGTGTGCAAAACACTTTGCGCACGGATATGTCATCTTTGCGCACGCATCTCTCATTCACTGTGTTTTTGTTAATTTTTCCGCTCCCCTCCTGCAAAGTGCTTACGAGAGAAATATCGATTTTTTTTCGTTTTTACGAAAATTATGTTTTGTTAAATATTTTCTATATGTTTACAATGCTGATAAATGCTGGGAAAAAGCGATGCCACAGTGCTTTGACGCTCTGCGTTACACCGAAAAAAAAACAGCTCATGAAAATGCTACATGAATACACTTGTGGGCGATTTGTGGGTATTTGTTTGAGTTTTGATTTTGTGGGTTGTTTTGTGGTTGCTTTGAGTTTACTTGTTTGTGTAGAGTTTGAGTAAAAAAAATTAATCTGTGTTGTTCTTTGTGTAGTTCGTGTTTGATGATTTTTGTAGACTTTGAGGGTTTTATTTGTGTGAAAGATTTGATAGAAAAGTGCAAAAATAGAAACAATTTGTAGGTCCTCCTGGCCGGGCTCGAACCCCGGATCTTAGGCACATGATGCTCACGACATACCAGCGGGCTATCGTGTCTATTTAATATTGTTCAATTGGGTATTAGTTTGAAGCGTGCGTTTGATATTTTTTCAGTAATCCGATCCCACCACCGGTCACGACGTCTCGGGGCAGTGCAGGGACCATTGTGGATGAATCCACCGCCCCCGGCGGCGGTGTGGATCTCTGGAGGTATTTGAGTGAATATTTCATATAGCTGACTTATGATTGTGCATTTGTTGTTAGAATGTTGTGTATTTCGCGCAGCACTTCCATGATTTGAGGGGTGTTTTGAATTTCTTGAATTGGGGGCAGGCCAATTCCTTCTTCCAAGTCTTGGGATTCTTCGGGACTTTTGTGTGTTTCTGACCATGGGGTTGCGTTCCCACCCTGGCCTGCCAGGGAGTGGGTTGGCGGTCTGCGATTGCTGACTCTAGTCATGGGGGGTTGCATCCCTCTACTCTGCAGAGCTTGTGTGTAGGCTACACATCCCCTGTAGTTGGCTGGATGCTTTTGACTGCAGTTTGAGCATTTTGCAGGTGTGGTACTGCTTTCCGTGCATTCGTTTGTTGTGTGATCTTGGGCACATTTCACACATTTGAGGGGTTGTTTGCAATGGAGGGCAACATGTCCCCATTTCTGGCAGTTTCTGCAAAGTGTTATGAGAGCTTCTGACTTCTTCGCTCCCATGACACCTTTCTGTCCTGATTAGTTGAATTTCTTCATTGAGTTTCTCTTATGTAGTTTCTCACTGATTATCACTAGAAAAAGCGGTCTAGCCGTTCTTCTCACTTTATATATGTTTTTCACACTCAAGTTGTACTCATGTTTGAGTTTTTTTTCCATTTCTATTGGGTTTTCTATATCGTCCAGCCCTTTTAGCACATGGGCATTTTATTTTTTCCTCTCTTGGTGGTAGGTAAAATAACCAATTCCATAGTTATTAGAAGATACCGAGGTCCTTTACACTTTCAGGAAACCTTTACACCGTCCTGAAGGAGTACTGTGCTCTCCGCCCTCCCAATCTGAAGATGGGCAGGTTTTTTTTGAACTATCAAAACGGAAAATGTACAAGGCAAAACATTGGCATCAAAAATATTGGCAACATGGTTAGAGAAATTGACAAGTTTTTGATGTCAGAGGATCCAGAATCTTACACGGGAGACTGTTTTCGGCGTTCATCGGCCACAATGTTAGTGAATTCTGATTCAGATCTGCTAGCTCTCAAACGACATGGAGGGTGGAGATCCAGTACAGCTGCAAGGGTTATGTTGATGACTTTTTGGGAAATAATAATAATAATAATAATAATAAATGGTCTTTATTCATCGAAGTTTCACATTGTTACAGAGGTATATTCAGGAATACGAATTTACTTTGATGAAAGGGCGAAGTTCAGCTCAAGCTGCTTTTCAACTTACAATGTAAGTTTCAAAAAAGATAGAGTCGCCAGTGTCTTCTGCTCTCATGGAACCAGAACAAGGATCGTCTGCTGAGTTACAACAGGAAAACGACGACTATGCTTTGAAGAACGGTACTGATAACGCGCCACCTGAAATATTCTACTTAACAGGAAATAAAGTGCAGAATAATACTGCTTTTCCTGGCGTTATTTTGAAGGAATGCTCAAATGTTACCATACGTATTAAATACTAGTGTTTTTGTTAGTTTTAGCAGTTTTTCTTATAAAAACGAGTTTTATAAAAATTAAAATATTTGTGTGGTTTATATTTGCAGTCGTTAAATTTATCGTAAAGAACTCGTTTGAAAACCTCTTTGCACACTCGCTCGGCTTGTGGACTGAGCCGAATTTGTCCCGCTCGTGTGCAAAGAGTTTAACTGTATTTGCGTGCGGAAAACACTTTGCGCACTTGTTAGGAAATTAACTATTCTAGTACTACGTTGAATAGGTGACACGCCAGTTCATCACCCTGTCCCTCTCGAACTTGGGTTTCGAATGGGCTTGCAAAATCATTCTGTTGGTATTATAACCATTCCAGGAATTTATAACCCTTTTTTTTACCCATATATTTCTGGTCGAAGGATATTATCATGGACTACATCTAAGTATTCGACGTAAAATGAGAATTTGACCCGTGGTTTAACGTCCTTATCTTGATCTACATTGGTATGCTCCAGGCCTAGGTTCTGCATATGCTACAATTTTGGTTGTTAAGATGTCGGAGAGTACTTTTTTGTTGTTGGTCTCTTTTTCTTGCAAATGCGACATATAAGCCCCTAATTCCAAATATCTGACATGCATCATTCGGGCCAGACTTCTTCTTCTTGCCTCAGCAGCTCTGAAGGGATACCATCACATTCTGGAGATTTGTGATTTTCGAGTTTTTGATTGACTCTCCTATATCTTCTATAGTAGTAGATCTACTGGATTTCCATCCATCATAATTAATAATGATTTTTGTTGGAAATAGAATGTGTGTTACCACCGAAGCTACTCTGCTTTCCGTCTGAAATGGACCCACTACTATTGTATTTTCACAGCTCCATCTCTATTCTGATTTACCACAACATGTTCTTAATTTGTAACATATTCTTTCCCATAATATTTGTCAAACAAAACATTACATTCGATAAATCGACGCAAAGACTCTCAATTGAAGTTGTTTCAAAATATTCAAATGACTAAGCTACTTCCTGAGCATTGATATTTTCTAAATTTTCTGTTTGCTCCTAATTATTGTCTTCGTAATTTTTCTCACCTACTCCTGCATCTGTCTCATTCTCCTCATTTTTCTTATTCATTTTCACTTTCTCATATGATATGATCAACTGAATGGAGTAATCTCACCCAGTTTTTCCCAGGACGTCTTCTTTCAACTTGGAACTGTTCGTCTACGAATTAATAATGCTAAACCCCATTCGCTTGCTGAAGATGCTATACTTCTATCCCGAGAAGGTAAACGAACCGATCATCGTTCATAGTATTTCTAATCCCAATTGGACCGACATAAAAAGTTTCGAGAAGGAATTCTCTTCCACACGACAGAACTTCTTTATGATTGTACCAGGAACGTTTTGAAAGTAAAAAAACTGGTAGTATATAAATTTTCCATTTGCCGGGCAGTGCACTCCTTGTAGTGCTCTTATTTTTATTGCCGTTCCAATAACTATACTTCCTCAGGCTTTTGGCAATGTAACCATATACAATGCTAGCCTCCACTTGTTTCGAGTGTATGATCTCAGTCTACTACGCTGCCTAAGATTTATGTGACATGTTTAACCCATCTTTAAATGGTATTGTCGAATATAGGTATGGTGACAGTACAATTTACAGAAATTTATTGGTTGAGAGTGGGAAATGAAAGAAAACTTCATTTGTTCTCATTTGTTTCTCAACATATTTCTGAAGGACCTCAAAACCTTGAAAAAAAATACTGACCCAAACTCTAATACATAATGATAATATCAGATTATTTCAACAATACCAAGTTACACTACAGATTTGTTACAGAGAAGATTCATTTACAATTTTAATCCTCTTTATTAGAATAATATAAATGGAGACGATATATTATTATTACTATCTTATGGTTGTACCTTGTCTGATATACTTTATGAATTCCAATTCAGTCATAGACACTATTATGATTTGAACTATTGTCTCCGAGAAAAAATAATTCATATCCACCACAATAAATCTTTCCTTGGTATTTGTTTCGTTGAAATTCATACCGAACGTCGGTTAGTATTCAGCTATCCAGGTGTGGCATTTCGAACTAGGAGAGAGAATGGGTGAAGCTGATAGTTGAAAATTATACATGATTAATGAATCCTCGGTATGCTTCGGCACCGCATTGTGATAATAGAATGGCAAACAGTAGGGAATCAATTCATCAAACAAAATCGAAATGAAGTGGAACAACCTTGCAAACAATAGCGAAACAATGGCTTGATCGAAAATTAATTAACAGCGTCCCGTTAGATTTATATTCGCTGACAATTGAGAACAAATTAAAATTGATGGAATTATGCACGGCATTCATCAATCAAGTACGTAATTTAAGAATAACGGAGATAAACTCCCATGAATTTCTAGACAGTGGTGGTGTCTGAAAAGGTACATACTTGGTAATATTTTCCCCATGGAAATATGCTGAAATTTATATACAATAATATATCCTTCCCAAAAAAATACTTACAATAAATATCTGGTGGTCTATAACACCAATCAATGTTTGCATTCCTCATGTTATATAATTTCCAACGAATTCGTTATCATCTTAATAGTGATGATATGCAGTTATAACTCTGTGACATCAGTAATCCTTGTATTATCACAACATTCATACTTTTCCTCTAGAAATATTATGAATACAAAGATTAAATAAATATCCCCACTGTTAGTATTTTTCCTTCTTGTTAAATCGTGAACAGAAGGTGAAATATTTTAGGCAAATAGTGCTCCACGAGAAATTGCCCTGTAATGTTGCTGAGAATATCGTGGTGTTTGGGAATTGTTAAGTCAGATGAGGCATTCGAAAGAATATCATAGAGGCAGCTAAGGAAGGAAATGGATAAACGATGAATCACGTTATACTTATGGATTGGCGATATATGAAGTATATGTTAGGGAGAGAAAATTGGGGTTATGTAGTAAGTGAGAGAAGCATACATCTATTATCATTACTCTTGAATGTTTGGAAGTTGTAGTCGTTGGGAAAAACAATGATGTAAACTCCAAAATGCTGACGTGCGACAAAAATGATTCCGAATAAAACGAAGGTACCAACGTGGGTGGTTTTTCTGAGAGAAATTTCTCGAGATGAAATAAGGGATGTGATTTCGGAGAAATTTCCGCCATGTAGTATGTAAAACATAAAGATGTCAACCACTTTTCCGCGATGTTCTAGAGCTGTTAGAGTCAAAGTAGAATCGTCTACCAAACTGTTCTTCTCCGAAAGGAATACAATTGCATCAGTGTTTGCTTGGGTATCGATCATATATATGGGAACAGTAATCTGGAACGAGCTTTATAAATAGTGAGACGCCTCTGAGACATTAAATATTACACTGCAAGAAAGAGAAAGCAAAATTTTTGTGAAGCTGATTTCTCGAATGTATTGGAGTACTCGCTCCATTCCTAATACCCACTATAAGCATAGTTATTGACGATCGTTTCATTGGTTAGAGTTGAATAGGATTATCTGAGGAAAACACAAGCTTAGGTTCTCAACTCTGCCAGGCTATCCGATCCACATTTCAGAATTATTTCCTGATCCGAATGGGTGTCGACCCTGTATCTTGTTATACAACAAGCTCTCCGACCAGGAGTCATCGTGCTCCATAAGAGATTGAGACGAAGTTCTGGAGGAAGAAACAATAACAGTACACCGTTACATATACTTCAGGTTTGCCCTTCACAAAGTCGGCTCTGAAGAACCAGGATGGCTATTAGGCATACAGAAGTGTCTACTAGAACAACATGTTTTACCGGTCTTCTAAAAATGCTCTCATTCCGAAGGGAAAAGCAACGCAGGAAGCAAAAATGGAATGGAGACCCATCTGCCTCCTGAACGTCCTTAGAAAACTATATGAGATTCAAATTAGAGACAGACTGGAAGAAGCAATTAGGCAGAAAGGAGACCTCACCAGAAACCAATTCGGCTTCCGGAAAGGTAGATCTACCGTGAATACCACAAATTTTGAAATTGGCCAAAAGCACAAGGCACGTGAAGCTGATGGCATTCGATATAAAAAATCTTCAACACTATCGACTGGAAGGTGATTATGACCCAACTATAGAAGATGAACCTCAAGAATATAATGAGCGAACCTCTACAGAATAAAAGTATGCCTATAGGCAAAAAGTGATAGGGCTAAGCGCGGGTGTCCCACAGTGCTGGAGCCTACACTCTGAATAGCACAAATGACTACTTCCTGAGGCTAGATTTTCCGGAAAACTCCATGACGGACACATTTGCTGACGATATCGCCTTGATTGTGACAGCTAAAGATAGAGACGATCTTGTCTGTATAGTCAACGAAGGCATCGAGGACACTATTCGGAAATAATACAGAACATCAAACAGTCCAGCAACAAGACAATCTATATTTCTCAAAGTTCCAAGAAAAAGGGGGGGGGGGCAACGCCTTCACTCAATGAACCAATGAATCATATTGAATACCTAGAGATCACACAGAATAACAACGGCAGTTTGAGGCAACATACAAGAAATATAAACGGAAAGCCTAAAAGAGGGTGACGGCAATAGTGGTGAAAGATGCCAAACATTGACGGTCCGAAAAATCTAAAGGATAAAAATACTTACAATCTATCTTTACGGCTCTCCCATATGGCACAAAGCCCTCAGGAACGAATCATAAAGGATAAGATAGAAAGGGGCTCATGAGTGTAGCTAGTTCCTACAGAATGAATGAAAATAAATGGTTTCGTTAAAAAAAAGAGGAAAGGAAAGCAACGCTGAAGATATAGCAAAAGGAATGGGGCAGAACTCTAAATAGAGCACAATGGACGAACATAAAGGAGTGGATGGAATGCACGAATTATTTTCTAGCTCAGGTACTTACAAGACACGGCTATTTCAGGAACTATCTAACGAAGATTTATATGAAAGAAGACGGCACATACATACATGCATACTACCATAGACCTCACACACTGTTTGTATGCCAAAGATAGCTAGAACTACGGCGACAGCTGCAATTCGAAATAGGACAATAACGAAGACAACTTTACTAGCCTAATGATAACATCTGAATCATACTGGCAGAAAATATCCAATTCCATCAGGAATGTCATAGGCACGAAAGAACGTGGAGAAGAAAAATAGTGAGCAGCTATCATCTAGTCCCAGCAGATCCAACTGTAAGCATGTATAATCAATGTGATTCTGGTGCATATGGAGAAAATGGAAAGTGAAGGTGGGTCCAAGTGGGTATTCGGAGTTCGAGACTATCAGGAGAAGGAAGCACCTGTTCCTGTTATTCATAAAGAATTTCATACCTGACAAAAAAAGGATCCTCGTTTACAGTTCCCATATGTCTGTTTCGTGAATTTGGAATGGTGCCGTGAGAAACGCCTGCGTTGATGGAAAAGATGTTGAACGATAATCCATATATGGACTTCATTCATCGGTCACACACAAACACATATTTGGAAAGGCAGGCTCTAGAATGAAAATTTGGACGTGAAACCTTGGTATTAACTCTATAAAAAACCATGGGGATATTAGGGCTTCAGCAAAAGCTCGACTGAAACCTGCTATACAAGAGCCGTGTAAGCTTGGCCTCTGCTTGCCCATCGCTGATGATACCTGATCGTTCAAGATTAATATTGATAGATCTTTCCATCACTTTCGAGATGACAGCTAACAGGACGATAGGCATATAGTTTTTGGGAAAAATAATTCCTTTCTAGGGATTTGAAGCAAAGTTGCCGACATGGTACGATACCATGAAGAGTCGACACATGCCTGGATTTATTTCGGAGGCACATCTCTTAAGAACCATGCGAAAACTTCGTCGGCCACTATAGGTTTATTAGTATGGAAATTCTTCGGCTAGTGGGTTGGCTTTTTCTTCAGAAGTGCACTCCTACTTTTGGTGAGGGGATATCAGAACTGGTGGTACAGTTTATTTCTATTCCTTATGCAAATGAATGAATGAGACAGACCTGTTTAGGCAGTCTGCCAGTTTGGATCCTACTCTGGCAGAGTTCATTACTTCGGTATACTCTGTTTTAATACCATAGCACAGATCTCTTCACAAAGGATGAAATGAACTTCGTTTCATCATTAGAGCTGTTTTGAGGAATAAGCTATTTTTCATGGTTTATGAAATGAGTTCTCTATTATGTCACAGATTTCTCTCATGCTGATTTTTATCTTGATATTTCCGATGCCATTTGTCGAGTATTGTCGTTGCAATCGTAGAAGTAGAGATGGGCGTTAGCTAGTATTTTACTACACTTTGTTGATGAAATCCCACCGAATACTAAGAATTGGATCGTTTCATTCAGGTTCACAGACATCATTCATTGTCTGTTTGACCTACCCTGTTCTAATGAGGAGCAAATAACCCGAAACCGGTACACAGCCCGCATGAAGTGGTTGATATTCATCTATTTCGCAACAAACATTCGCAAAGTAACCTTATAGAACTTTGCACGATTATCCGTTGAAAACAAAACAATGTTCGTCGAAGCATTAGCTAGGAGAGTAGTTGTTTTTTCATGGAAATTCGACTTAATATATACCTATTAATTGTTATAGGTAGTAGTAGAGAGAAGTCTTGGTTAATAAGACATTTCAAGGTCTGTTTATGAAATTGTTAGAATACAGTTAATATTCATATAATCAGATAATGGATATTCATATAATCAGATAATGGATATTCATATAATCAGATAATGAAAATAGCTATTTGTATATTGAGAGCACAAAGTGATGGATTGCCGCTCGACAAAGAGAGTTTCCGCGCGGTAATCTCTCGAGAGCGGCAATGACACTTTGTGCTCGAATTACACACAATATTTTTTCGACAAACGCAGATTTCAGATAACGAAAAAATACTCGATACATTATTGAACATACCTTATTACCTAATAATAATAGATATTGATTTCATTTACTAGATTATAATTGAATATACAATTTTGACAATTAAAAATGTTTGCATATTTTCCGTGGTAAATGTTTTGGATTTTTTTGCTTTATATCAACAGATTGTTTCTTGAGAATGCGACAATTGGAATACTTGTGATGTCTATATTGTTTTAACATTCAAGCATCGAATCATAGACCAAATAATTTTTTTGTATTTTTCTCCAAAATAAGCCAGTCATACGTTTTCTGAAAACTCATTCACCTTCTTCGATTGGCACCAAGTTATGAACTTATTGTATTGTAATTCATATGTTTGCATCGATTTTTCAGGAAGGAGATTCATAGTCACATTTTTCGCACTTTCTGCCACATCAGGAGGTGTGTTAGATAATTACTATCACTATTTTCCATGAATACTTATGTATATTCAACAGTACCGTACAAATGCGAGCGTTTTTTCGATTTTTTCGCTCTAGAGCGGCAACGCTGTTAATTAAGGACATTCCTCGGAAAACCAACTTAGCATTGAGATTTGAACGCGCCAAAGCTTCTTTGTTATGGGGTTGTCGAAAATAGATATTTATTGGAATTTATAATATATAATTTTTGGTTTTGGAATATGTCTGAAGATGAGATAAGTTCGTTCCAAAATATGAAAGAATGAGTATATGTATAATACATACCCATATGTTCGATGGTGGGGAAGTAGATTTTATTAAAAAAGTGAACTAAAAGAGGCATTTGAAAAAAAATCTCCAATGCATAAGTGAATATACATCACTAGCACCTATAGTTAATCTATAAACATTTAAAATTATGTTCATTTGTTTTTTTTAAGGTGAATTCGTTTGGGACCTCTTCTATTATTTTCAATTGCTCCACCAAAATGCAAAGCTCATTGATAAACTTTCAGTTCTACACCATCCATTGCATATCAAGGTATGTCCTAAAATTTAATTCGTTTTCTCAAAAATTCCTGAGGGAAAAAATTTGAAACTTGGTACATTAATCGAGGCTTATCAACGTGCTTATTTGAAGTTCTAATTTTTTATTTTCGTAAACCAGTGCTCATATGTTCCTTCATATTTTCTTGGGACAAGTGAATGGCCAAATTGCTACATAACATTCTAAAAGTGGAGGTTTCTGAGATAATTGAGAAAAACTGAAGATATGTCCTCAGTAGAGACATTATTTCCTATGTGCAATATAGGAATAATGCTAATTTCTCAAAACATAGCGGAATATGTGTCAATCATTTTTCAATGTTGAGAGAATCGGAAACATAGTACAGGGAGTCAGAATGAGATCGATAACTTCATTTTTTCATTCATCATATTATTTGATCGAATCGATGTCGTGGATTCACTGATATGTTCCCATACTTTCTTGCATATGATTATTTTGACAGATCAACTGACAAACGAACCCAATCTCAAATTCATAATACTCTGAAATAATTTCAGTGAAAAACTCTTGATTTGTTGAAGTTTGTGTTGGAGTATCATTATCAAAGCCATTTCTGATTGAATTATTTAGGAAAATATCATCCAATCAACATGTTTTTGATGAAGAACAACAATTATTGTGTATTAATATCTACTTAAATGATATAATCGGTTTAGTGGGTACACAACATAGAAACAAGAAGGCATTAAAGCAAATTTTCAAATGGACCACCATTTTGTTCAATACACAATTGGCATCTCCGTATCATCGACTGTTACACGCTTTGGAATATTCCTGGTGTATCCTGTATTAACGTACATGCTGCTAAAATTCTTGCCGTAAAATCTTCTACAGATTCTACAGGTATTTCATACACTAGGGATTTAAGATATCCCCACAAAAGCAAGTCTAGTGAAGTTGAATCTGGAGAACGTGCAGGCCAATGTATGGGACCACGTCTACCTATCCACCGATCATGGACTGTTTGATCAAGAAATTGACCAACGATTCGTTGGAAATGGGCCGGTGCTCCATCATATTGATACCACATTCTTTGACGAACCAATAGAGTTACGTCTTCAAGTAGCCCAGGTAAAACTTATTCAAGAAATACTCGGTAGTTCTGCCCATTCAAACGGGGAGGAAGAAGACATGGTCCAACGATACGATTTCCGATAATTCCTACCCAAATACTCACTGAAAACTTTTGTTGGTAGCCTTTTCGAAACATTCCATGCGGATTTTGTTTATCCCATAAATGGCTGTTCCTACTATTGAAATATCCATCTCTGTGAAACATGCTTCATCCGTGAATAGAACATATCAAGGAAAGTCGTTTGCTCCTCCATATATCCCCAAAAAACATTCACAAAAAAATCTACGAGGGCCATAATCACCAGCATCTAGGGCCATCACCTTCTGTTGGCGAAATGGATACAAGAGTTGTTCACGTGCTACCCGTCTTACTGTTGATTGTGACACTTGTAACCTATACGAAATAGCCCGAGTGCTGGTAGAAAGATCTGCTGCTAATCGTTCAAGAATTTGTTTTTCCGTAACATTATCTCTTCTTGTTCTAATCGCACCACAATGGTGTTTACTGCATTTAAAGGACCCCGTTTCCTTCAATCGTCGATACACAGCTATAAAAGTAGTGAAATGAGGATGATGTCTGTTTGGATATCTGTAATGATATAATTCAGCAGAGGCTCTATCATTTCCCCCTGTTTCGCCATAAAGTGATGGAATGCATATCTTTATATTCTTCAAATGAATAATCCATATTAACGATGTTCACTGACTGAAATGTTGACAGATGACTTGACAATGACACAAACTGTTTTGGGTTACTGTCAATTATGTCTAATTTAAGTATCAATATATCAGTGTGTTTCTCCGAGAACAATGAAAAAAGGCTACGTTTCTTTTTAGTTCCAAATTTCGTGTATGTTGTATGCGTTGATCAGTGGTGTACTGAACAGCTTGCTACAAACTATTATAAATGGCTCAACTTTGCAACTAGTTATCACGAATCGAAAGAATTCATTTAAGTAGATATTAATACACAATAATTGTTTTTCTTCATCAGAAACATGTTGATTGGATAATATTTTCCTAGATAATTCAATCAGAAATCGCTTTGATAATGATACTCCAACATAAACTTCAACAAATTAAGAGTATTGATCTTCAGTTTTTCGCGAAAATTATTTCAGACCTTAACTCTTATCTAAGTGGAGTATTATGAATTTGAGGTTGGGTTTGTTTGTCAGTGGATCTGTCAAAACAATCATTTGCAAGGAAGCATGGTAACATATCAGTGAATCCACGACATCGATTCGATCACATAATATGATGAATGAAAAAATGGACTTATCGGTCTCATTCTGACTCACCCGTACTATTTTTCCGATTCTTCCAACATTGAAAAATGTTCAGGAGGTTGACACATATTCCGATATGTTGTAAAAAAAATTGCATTATGCGATTATTGCACATAAGAAATTATGTCTCTACTAAGGACATATCTTCAGTGTTTCTCAATTATCTCAGAAACTTTCACTTTTAGGCACATGGAATATCGAGTATCGATGAGCCGAACTGATGTCAAACGCTCATTTGTCCATTCACTTGTCCCAAGAAAATATGAAGGAACATATGACTATATACCATCGGAACTACGCCACTGGTTTACGAAAATAAGAAATTATAACTTCAAATTAGCACGTTGATAAACCTTGATTAGGGTACCAAGTTTTAAATTTTTTCCTTCAGGAATTTTGGAGAAATCAAATTAAATCTTAATTGTTTTCGTACTTTCGACTCCCTGTATCTCAGAGGGGATGCATTTTAGGACATACCTTGATAGCAACTTTTCACCTCAAAATGAGGTGAGGAATCTGTAGTCGGAGTTTGTCAGACTTATTCTAACTCACCTTGTATACATACATACAAATTTATCATAGGTGAATTCAGTGGAGTGGAACTATGGGCAGGGCTTGGTTTGGCAGAATGGCGAGAAAGTAGATGTTTCCAAACATTGGGTAGGTTGCGTCCATCATCGCGTTTGTTGAGGCAGTTCAGGAGATTCTCGATCTCAAGTGCTTCACGAATGACTCTCGCTTGCAGTGTTCTCTCAGTGAAAATGGTCCTGGTGTGGTTGAAATCCATTCTGTGGCCTGTCCCTTCATAAAGCTTGGAGAGTGGCGAGGAAGGGTCTAAGTGTCGGAAAGCAAGTTGATGTTCGTAAACTCGACTGGTGACTCGCCTTGTAGTTTGTCCTATGTATGTCCTAGGGCATTCAGGAGCATGGTATTTCATACCTATATTCCTTGAGACTCATTAGCTACGTTATCTTTAGTAGACATGAGATTCTGCCAATTTTGTCGGTGACACCTTTGATATAGGGAAGGAAAGCTTTGTGTGGTTGGTTATCTGTTGGGTTTTGAGAGTTTGGAGAACGGGTTTGAAAATGGCGGATTGATCTACAAATTTGTGTGTTATTATAACCGTTTTGAAGGAGAGCGGTTTTGAGTTTGTTCAACTCTTGCGGTCTGTTGTAACTATCGGTAAGTTGATTAGATCTGTGATGAGAGAGTTTGAGACGGAGTTGGTTTGAGCTGGATGGTGATGAGAGCTAGGGTTATGACGCGTTGATTGCGGTATGTTTTTATTTTATTTTATACTTGTTTATTCACTTTCCACAACCAGGCATCATAACAAAATCTATAATTTTTATGTTTACTTTGTTTTACTATATTTTTTTTTGTTTTGTTTCACTTTGTTTCACTATTATTTTTTTACTATTTCCAAAATCTTCAAACTAGTTGTCCTTTGAATTTAATTTAATATATATTGACAAATGATTACCCATATAAATATTTAATCTGTCCGGCTATGCATTTTTACCTTCTTTCCATTTGCCCTTTTACCTTATTTCCTTCACCTCAGCTAACTCAATCGGTACGCCTATGGAATCTCAGAAGTCGGTTCTACTGTGGAGCCCTCTGGTCGTTTTCGAAGTCAATTTAAGAAAATGGCAACTATTATTGCTCAAACATTGAAAATAATGCAGAAATTCATCAAAATTATAATTTCCTTCATTCAGGAAAAACTTACTGCTACCTATTCTGCGATAAATAACCCAATCAGTGCTTCTTAGCAAATATATACAGGAAATGTGAAGTTATGTGGTACTAAGAGTGAAATTTAACCTAGTTTTATAGGTTATGCGGTCAATATATTGATTCATGAAGAGTTCTATCAATAAGGTTCTTTAAAAGTTTCATTTAACCTGCACTGCAGTAACTTTTTATGGTTTCAAAAATACCTGTGACTTCTGGTAATGAGAATGTTCAGTGTTTCGCATTTCTCCCGTTCTTGGAAACTGCACCCCTTTTGTCGCACTGTGACTTCGCCTGGTACTGGTAAATCTCAAATGAAAAAGGTACGATCAACTCTGCATCTGGGATCTTTCATCTGCTATTGTTCTTTATAGTATTTCCCATTTTCTCTTGGCAAATAACTGTTTTTCTAATACATATTGATCAACGTTTTAACGACAAATAAATATATCTACCAGCATGGGTGGAAATATGCAAGGATTCTACCAGTCAATAAGGCAGAACTATGAAACGCAGTTTATATTCTAGATACGCTCATAAGTTTATTAGTCACAACGTTTATGTATCCTGATGAAGACGTGGGGACCCTAGTCGAAACGTTGATTTTTCACAATAAACATGTACTAGGCACCTCCTAGCAGTCATATTTGAACCACAAGACCCTTACAGAAAATAACATAGAAAAACTTACATGTTGATGAAGGAATAATTGAGAAGCAAAGCAACATAATATATTCTTCATAGAGAAACCAATTTCATGACAGAATGAAGCAAATATTTCTTTAAATAGAGGAATTCAAAATCATTGGTCGATTCAGAATTCACAATATTGAGTTAATCAAATAATCGCATTTGTTTCAGTATTTTTCAAAACATGTAAACTGAACTCAATTCACTTCATTCGACACATCCGTATTTGAGAAAATTTGAGAAAATCAAATATTACTTAAACCAAGTATTTATATTTTGAATGAATACACATTTTTTATGCTATAACTTATTTCTTCTTTGTTTATGCTTTGAGACCTGTCTCTCACTTCTGGCCATTGAAATTTTAATATCTTGTCGGAAAAGAGTTTTGAGTTTATCATGACCCAATTTGAAATACACTCATTATTTGAGTAAAACCTATAAATTCATTCCAAAAATAGCTTATGATTACTAATATCATTATGGATGTAATTTCCATTTTTTATTTCACTCTCTATACCAAACATTTTATTCGTTGTGCACCACTGGCTAGCCTTCGTCCACCAGCTACCGGGTTCAGATCATTCCGCAACATTCATTATTCACCCACTGATGGACATGGACGGAGGTGTTACTTTGAAAAATTGAATATTATTAGTAAATTGCCAAGGGATGTAATTCACTTTAATTATTTAACTCCCCAAACACCCAGCGGACTTCACAGTATTAATGATTCTGAAATGGATTTCATGTTTGAAAAATTACACGGTATTCTTTGTTTGAATGAGGACTATGCGTGCACTTTGTGTATCTGCACATATGGTGTCAGGAAATTAGCACTTAGTGTGTATGGGACTCAAATATTATTTCAACTGAAAAATAATTTTAAAACCTATAATTCAATTTTTTATTTGATTAGTCTTATAGTAATTTTTAATTGATTAATATATGTATATATATATATATAATTTATTAGCCTTTTGAATTACATCAATAAATATAATTAAAATGCAAGAGAGTAAATGAATACATTGGTAAGCCTACAGTAGATCTGTGCATGAGGTATGATTAGAGATAAATACACTCAGTCTAGAATTAGTAGTAATAAAACATTAGAACAAACATATAATCAGGTACAGCCTGCATACTTGATAACTAATAGGAGTTAAAATAAGATAACAATAATGAAGATTGTAATAAAAACATTAATAATAATGGATGGTATGAATTTAAAAATAAAATCTCTATGATTCTATGAATGTTTATTCTGGTGTGTTTTTCAATTCTTCTTTGAATGGGTTTCGTTGAAGCAGATATTCAAATTTTGTAGAAGAGAGTTAAATGATAAAGGTTTGATAAAACAAAATGAAGTTGTATATATTTTTTTAATAATTCGAAGAATTGCTCTGTTCGAAATTTTATCGGTTTTTGGAAGATGGTTTTCGATGTGTTTTTGTTTGAAGAAGATACTGAAATATGGCTCTTCTAGGTTATAATTTTTTAGGTTAAGTGGCTTTCTTCTAGTGAGAAGTATATTATATGTAGCTGTTGAGTATTATAGATAAAGGTTTTTTGTACAGTATCGTTCTTGGTTTTTAATCAGAAAGTTCATATGAACGACCATTTCAGGTTGTTTTTTGCATATATAGCAAAATATTTTATACTTATTACTGAAAAAATATTAATTTGATGTTTGAGGTATTTTCCCATATCCAAAAACACTTATTGATTACGTATGTTATTGCGACACTTATTTCATTCAAATTAATTTCATATGTTTAGCTCTCAAATTATCTGGACCTGGCGATTTTCTATTTTTCAATGGGACAATAATATCACGTATTTTAGATTCGTTTACATCTTCCAAGAATGGACTAGATATATTTTGATAAGGATTTCTTATCTGTTTTGTTCAGAATCTTGCTTGCTAATTTTTTTCTCTGGTATAAAAATTCATTGAATGTTTTCACGATATCTGTTTTATCATGTGCTATTGGCTCATCGTTCAGTTTTATTTTTGTAACAGATTTATTTGGCACCGTTTTATTGATTTATTGATTTCCATAATTTCGATTAATTCGTTTTATTATTATTTAACATTTTCTGATAGTATTCTGCTCTAGTTTCGATTACAGATATATCTTTATTATTATACATTCTTTTTTGTCTGTATAAGTTTTTTTTCCTATTGCTTCTCTGCTGTTTATTTTTCTATATTGCTTGTCTTCTTTTTTTCTGTGGACTCCACTTGTCATTCAAGGGTTCCGTTTTATTTATAATTTTTTTATTCTTACCCGATTCGTACTTTTCTCCATCATATTTTGCATTTTCGTATCAACAAATTTGTTGCATTCTATACAGTGTCATCCTCAAAGTATGCACCATATGGGAATCTTATTTATTAAGAGTTTTTCGACAAAAAGTTATTTCTGATAAAAGTTTGTGCACCCCCTAAAACTCCACATGCACCAACAAAATATAGTAAAACACACGTGATATACGCCTTCAAATATTTGATTTTGAGATAGGAGTTAAGTACCCTTATTTTGAAAAATCTCGGGAAATGTTATTCAGAAAAGTTGTTCGGCATTAAAAAATAAATTCATATTCGAAGTCATGGCCATCTAAATGAAGTTTTATGTTTTTTACCCATTTTTTTTAAATGGAGACTACGAAAAAAAATATGCTAAAACGATAAATAGTCAACATCCTGTATACGACGGTCTATTCAAAAAGCCTGTAGTAATACAAATTACAAAACTATTGTGTTAACCACGGTAAATTTTTTTGAAGAGTAAAATAATTTTAATAGTTTTTGGAGCAAAGTTATTTTGATTTTTTTTTAACACCGAAAATTGCTCAAAATCATACAGCATTGTAACAAGAACTTGATATTCAATAAATTAAAAAAAAAAAAAATTTGGAAAAAATTTTTTTTTGGAGTTTTTATTTTTCAAAATAATTGTTATAATTTGGCCTTTGAAAACAAACGAATGTTTGACATCAAGTACTTGACATATTTACCAAATATTCATTACGTAGTTATTGTTATTGCTTATTTTGTTAACGTTTGATAATAAGTACTATTTAAATGATATTAAGATGCTTACAAAAGAAGAGAAAGTTGAGATTATATTGTTGTGTAGGGAAAATACTCCAAGCAGATAAGTTACAAAAATTTTTAATGCCAGGCATCCTAATCGCAATGTAAATCACCCTATTTTAAATAAACTTAAAGAAACAGGCAGTATTAATAACAATTTCAAAAACCTCACACAGCTGCAAAAGTATCAATAGAAGTGGAAGAGGAAGTGTGTTTAAAAGTTATTGAAAATGGTAAGACATCAATTAAACAAATATCGACATCGACCAAAATTTATAAATATTTTAAAAGAAAGGGATTTCATTCCAAGATTTGAGTTTCCAGCATGGTATCAGGGAAAATACGAAGAAAACGCACGGTACCCAATAAATATTTCATGGACTGATGAAGCAAATTTACAACTAATGTACAGTAAGTCTCATTTCACTATAGAGTGTAAGGACCAATACTCATTTATGTGGACTGTCAAACAATACTGTGATTGGTCCCTTCTTCATTGATGGAAATCTTAATGCCAACCGATATTTGCAATTTTTACAACAAGATTTATTACCAATTTTGAATCAAATGCCGCATAGACAAAGAGACATAATTTGGTATCAGTTAGATGGAGCTAGTGTTCACTGTAGTGTAGCAATACGACAGTTTCAAAATGAAACATTTAATGTAAAATGGATAGGACGTTACTCAGAGTATCCAATGCCAGCACGCTCACCAGATTTAACCCCAATGGATTTCTTATTTTGGTTTTCATTGAAGAACGAAGTTTACCAACATCGTCCTCTTAGGGATAGAGAACATTTGAAAACTGTGATTTCTAATTTTGTGAGGGCCATAAAACCGGAGCACATTTCGAATGCAGTCAACGATTGTGTAAGAAGAACCGAACTGTGCATGTTGCGGGATGGACATCATACTGAAATGTAAAATACTTCTTTCGGAAACATGCTTTTGTTTTGAAAGCGAATATATGAATTATTTTAGACAATAAAATCTCCAGAAAATCAATGAGTTTGTGCCGAAATACCTACTTAGTTTATTTTGATGTTGTGATTTGATATTATTGATTAGAAAGTTCTTGTTACAATACTATATAATTTTGAGCAATTTTCGGTGTTAACACAAAATAAAAATAACTTTGCACCAAAAACTTTGAAAATTATCTTACTCTTCAAAAAATTTTACCGTGATTAACACAATACTTGTGTAATTTGTAATATTACAGGCTCTTTGAATAAACCGTCGTATACAGGATGTTGTCTATTTATCGTTTTAGCAATTTTTTTTCGTAGTCCCCATTTTCAAAAAATGGGTCAAAAAATTAAACTTTACTTAAATGGCCATGACTTCAAATCTAGATGTATTTTCTGATGCTGAACAACTTTTGTAAATAACATTTCCCGAGATTTTTCAAAATAAGGGTAGGTACTTTACTCCTATCTCAAAATCAAATTATTGAAGGCTCCTCCTATACTACGTGTGTTTTACTATATTTTGTTGGTGCATGTTTAGTTTTAGGGAATGCACACTTTTACCAAGAATATCTTTTTGTCGAAAAACCCTTAATAAATAAGTTTCCTATATGGTGCATACTTTGAGGATGTACACTGTATATCATTAGTGGAGTATACTTACTTGGAGACAATCCCCTCTTGTACATATTTCAATAATTTTTCCAATTATAGATATAGAATAAGTGATCAAGATATTCAAATAATCATTGGTAATATGATAATTAAGTGTTATAGCTATGTTGATATCACCAATTAAGATATGAACAATAGTATATTACATTGTTTTTCAGTGTCCATACAATGATCTATTGCATAAGTAAATTCATTTCCGAGTATTTACAATTTATCAGGATGGATAGCGGGTTTAGTATCTGCAATATTTAAATCAATTGATATTATTTCTATATTGTTTTCCACTGTTTCCCTCTTCATAAATAACATTGAATCCATCGATATCATACAGTGATTTATCTGGTATCTGCCAAGTTTTCGGTAAGACTGTGGAGGAACAACGTTTCTTGACATGTTTATTGGGTAACCTTCCACAGTCTGAAAATGAAAATATAATCAGGAAAATCTATACCTACAAGTGTAGAAAGGGCAAACTAATTAGTTCACCCCGATAAGTTATTGCGTTCACCAAATTATATTTCCTATAGAAAAATGATTCAATTGGTCAATAACTTGTCGTTTTCTGAATTTGCCTATCAAAAAAAAAAATAAAAAAAAAATCAAAAGATACTTTTCTATATAGTTTTTGCTTGACGTTTCGGGGACTATATCTGCCCCCGTTCTCAAAATCTTCTAAATCTCCTTTAATTGTTTTAATAATTTGGATTTTTTCTCGCAGAGTCTTTTTCGCTTTTTCAACTGACGGATGATAGGCAAATTCAGAAAACGACAGGTTATTGACCAATTTAATCATTTTTCTATAGGAAATATAATTTGGTGAACGCAATAACTTATCGGGGTGAACTAATTAGTTCGTCCTTTCTATACTTGTATAGATTTTCCTGATTATATTTTCATTTTCAGACTGTGGAAGGTTACCCAATAAACATGTCAATAAAAAATAGTGTTTTGGTAAACAGTATATTTGAAATAAATGCATGTACATATTCTTATTGACCTGCACCTATAGTTCTTATTAGAAAGATAGTCAACTTTCTAGTAATAATTCTCAGTTCGCCATACCAATAGCTATCAGATAAACAGAATAATTGATACACTGTTTATAACCACCTAGTTATTACTCTTGGATCTAGGCTTGGTTACTAGGTAACAAAATGAATCAATAATCCTCGTTGGTAATGATAAAAAAAATTATCCTTGACATCAACAGCAAGCAGAACTATATATTCTTCGATTTAATTAATCGATATTTGGAGAAAAATTCTTTACCAAGTCAAAATTTATCTCAGAACCCAAACTCGACTGATTCCAGTGTGTAGTACATAATTGAATTGCCTAATTCAAAGAATAACGATAAAAATAATGTCTTGAATATGTTTTTCTTCCGAATATCATCTTGATATTCCAAAGAATCGGATTTCCTTGGAATATATATATTTTATCCAAATTTTACCCTACCAATTCACATGAAATCAGTTCTTGCTCACAAACATTTTTAAGTGTATCTTAATTTTTTGATACAATAATCATAAGAAATGTCCCAAAAATCCACTATCATATTTAAATTTATGATGTGAATAACTTCTAGAAACAAAAGCCATTTAATATTCAAAATACTTGAAGTTTTTTATTCAGTTTCTTTTTTTTAGAACTGCTGAGATGCAATTGGTGGAAAACAAATTATCCTTATTTGGTCCGTATGCTACTACCTATGATGAATATTGTCTAGATTTTCAGCCTGTTCTCGTTAATTCATGACCTTTTTTTTGTTTTCATTTATTTTACGAATTGCCATTCCTATTTTCATTTTCCAAATCATATTTCCATACTTTCGTTGGATTCCTGATATTTTTCAGACAGGCGAATTAAATAGTTGTTGATGCTTGTATTCCATGTTAAAATTTCTCGTGAGTTTCAGCAATCTGGCTGACTTGTTTTCAGAGAAACCAGATTCTGATCAAGGTTACCAATTTAAACTTTATATGGCTCTATCATGTATGATGTAAAATAATTAATGGACTAATCGAGCCTACCAGCGTATTAATTGATTATTAGCTTCGTTTATGAAGACTTCAAGTTCCTCTCAAGATATCTGATATACAATTCAGCAGAATGCCCCTATTTCTGAAGGTTGTGACGGGAATGGCTACTATTTTAATATAAACCTACCTACGATCAATAATCATAAAACTGAGATAATGAACAAAATGGGAAATCCCTAAAACAACAAAATTAGGACTGCTTTCATTCATATTGTACGTGAAAATGGTCTCCAAACTACGATATGTTTATGTATTTGATGATTTTTTCACTTTTTGTTGGAGTTTCATTTACAACACAAATAACTCATAAAAATTCATCACAAATACATACATATCAACGTATTTATTGGATCCTCAATTGTATCATAAGTTACAATTATTTATAAACTATTTTCGGCAGAAATTCATCCAACTGAAGTTTTACTAACCATATAATTAAGAGAACGTTGGATGGCGTGTTATATTATTACTCAACTAAGTTTAATAACTCGTAACTAGGGGATACCAAGAACTATACCTAAGGATAGTGGGATATGTGAAGGATGGAATTACATTGGTAACTTTTGAACTATAAGCGTTAAAAGGTCGGTCAAATGGAGAAAAAGTTAGGAATTTAGCAGCCTGGAAATTCAATTCTTAAGGATATTTTATCACATGAGTGAAATTTTCTAGATAACTATGAAACATAAATTGAGGGTGTACGAAAGAGTAAGCAACGTTGAATTGAAAATGTATTACAAGGGGAAAAATGATATTTTTATAAATAATAGGAATACTTAAAAACAGAAAATTAAATAATGGTTTTCTGTTTTTTTCCAATATCACAGTTTTATCCAATTCCAACAATAGAAAGTACATCGTATTTTTTCTCCATTCAACCGAAGTTCCTATTCTTAATAAGGCTCAAAAGTTACCAATACAATTACTTTACTTGGTGGCTATTCTAAGTGTTGTAACCTATACATTTCATATCGGCGCTTGTTTTTTCGACCTACGCCCTCTGTTGTCAAGTGAAAATGGTCAACTTTCTAGTCATAAATCTAAGATTATTATCCATGGTTTTGGACCATTCAATAATTTTTTGGGAAATACATAATAACAAAATTATTGAAAAACTCATTATGTTGTATATGACTGTTAGTAAGTTTCTCTTTTATTTTAATTTATTTCAATTCTTGTGACATATACTAATCATAGAAAAAGAAAACTCCGGCCATGATGCTTGAAAACCATTTTTTCCTGAACACTGTACCTCTCCTCTTTTTTTTAATTTTTATTTTACCTTTTTCCAGCTCTGTCGGTACGCCTATGTAGAGATTCTCTCAATCTCAGGAGGATTGCAGCTTTCTTATTCTAGTAATACCTACTTTTCAACTAATCAAAATTGAAAACTTTAAATTTGCTTGCTCATGCACAATAATAGAAATATTCCAAAATAAATATTTATAGGTTATTTCAGTCTTTTTGATAAACAGGAAAATATTTTCACTCAAAATAATGTGTTTTTTGTAATCAAACCGAGAATGTGACAGTTCGTTGAATATTCCCACTTGATTGAGTTTATGAAGATAAAATACCTGTTATGAGTATTTCTTGCACTCACACGAATCCAGGAATGTTCTGTGGTTAGTTTGAAGTGGATGTCTTGCAAAATCTGGCCTCCCTACTGCTAGTGAAGTGAAAAGTTGGGACTCTAACCTCCAATTCTTGGTGAGTGATTTCTTAGTAGATTCTGCTCCTGATTTGTTACAAAGTTGATTGTATGTATGAATATCTCTCAAATACCTCAGTTATAAGCATCTTTCCTTAAAAACTGATCATAGAAATTAACAATTCTGCTTCATTTTTCATTTTCATTTCTCGACTCCTTATTTTTCATTCTCCTTGGTAACCATCACTTTTTGTTTTCTTTTATCAATTTTCACTATTAGCACCTTTTTAAAAACACATTTTTCATCTTCTTACCTATTATACTTATGTTGTTTACAAATTTGATTTCTTCACATGGTACTATTGACAAATATTTCTTCAAAATTGAAATTTTTCATTTTTCTATGCTCAAATTTTATTATTTAGAAGGAAAATAATATGACATTTGCCTGTCATGTTTCCTTTTGGTTCTTAATTTGTAAACAGGATATTTCTTGCATATAAATATAATGCTCAGTTGAATTCTGAATATTTATTTCCAAATTTGGATTTGTATATTTTTATAGGTTGTTCCAATTGAATGAACTGATCAAACATAATGATGATAATAGAAAAACTCTACTGCCACCCTCTTGAATTATCTACGACGACTAGAATATGGCCAAAGGTTCTCAAGATGCAAACCGTACAGAAAAAAATTATGAAAACAATCATAGCAGCTTCAATATGCAGTTTTTAAATATCATTGTGCCCTATTTTTACTTTTTTTTATAATATATATATATATATATATATATATATATATATATATATATAAATTCGATCGATTAGGTAGACAAAACTTCATAGGCAGGCTTCATAAAGTCAATAAAAATTCATAAACTATAGGTGATAGTTATTGTTAAAATAATATAATAGATATTTTAGAAAACAAAACTTTGCCATTAAAAGAAATAAAAACGTTGAAGTAGGAAATATCACACATATTTGTAGATGCTTTAAAATTAATATTTTCGCAGCATCAACCTATAGATCTATGAAATAGGTATTCAGTCTGGTTATGTATATCGAAGAGACTAAGCATATTTGCCATTTATAGATAAAACCCCTATCACCTCCTCACAATGTTTATTCGAGAAAAATATTCATGGACAGTGAAACTTTCCGATAATTGAGTGATTAATCTCCACTATTTTCAACTTCTCTCTTTAAGCTACCCGACCCCGTTGTTTTGGCAGACACTGCATCTCGCGTAGGTTGATATTTTCAAGCCATTGATTATAATAACTGATAACTAATAGCTTCAATCGAATTAGAGATATATTTGTTTTATAAATCATGTCAAACTTATTTATATAACAATATTTTATAATTAGCGGAACATTTATCTAACCCAGTTGAAAGTTCAAATAAGTTGTGATAATTTATAAAGTACCAGCCGATTGAGTTTATTCAATTAACGGCAAATTATTGCTCGGATGTTGATCAATTAATAACGTGTATCATTGACATCTCGAGAAATATCGTTTTTATATTCAAAATTTTACATTCCCGTTTATTCATTTATAAAGCATGTGTTGAAACTTTGAATTATATGTAGCCCATTAGTTTAATTATTATATCATTATTCACCATTTTGTGCGCTAAATTACATAACGAATGATTAAAAGGTGCCAATGGTATGTGAATGCTTTCGATTTCATGAATTGAAGTAAGTCACATCAATCATTATTACTACGACCTTCATGAAAATCTCCAATATCGGATTTTTTCAATATAATTTTTTTATCATTTTTTCCCTCGGGTTAAACAGTCATAAATGTATGCAAAAATATTGCAACTTGATTCCGTTGCCACTCACATGAAATTATTGCAGTTACTCTGGACGAACTTAGGTACTCTTTTTTTGATATATGAGAAACATGACATAACTGACGGTGAATTAAAAACTAACCTTTCATGTATATATATATTATATATATATATATATATATATACATATATATATATATATATATATTTAATTCCTAATGAAATAAGAGTTATTTTTCAATTGAAACCATTTTCTTATGCTAACAGCGTCATGAGTAATGGCCACCTAAATTTAAATATATATATATATATATATATTACAGCAAGCTATTCTAAAGCTTGTTTGATCGCATATTTTCAGCTTAAAATGCATTTCTATTACTCATAGTGGAATAAAAATTCTTAACATGATAATTAGGTATTAGAATAATTTATCTAATTCCAAAAAGTTAAAAAACCGATGGCCTCTTTTAAATTTTTGATACCAATAATGTTTATTGATGTTTTTCAATTTCATTCACAATTGCGATGCAATTTTTCAGCAAATACCATACATCTTTTGATTTTTTCCCAAATTTTTCCAATAGGTACTCAAAAAGAAAATCTGGAGTTAAACAGAGAAATATAAATTATATTACTTCAAAAAAAGTAGAAATTGGGTAATTAAATGTTTTTCAGAAGTAATATAGCAGGAAGAGTAGCAATTTTTCGAAAAAAATGTTTCTTTTTATGGAATATTATTTCCCAAATAGGAAAATATGTTATCACATTTCCATGTTGGTTGATCTTCAATGTATTCTACTATAGTCTTGTACGATATCTAGACTGAAACTATAATATAATATATATATATATATATATATATATATATTCTTCGACTACAGTTAATTAATAAAAAAACATGAAATTGTAGGTAACTTTCTCTTCATTCCATTGAAAATTAAATTGTAATTATTCTCGTTCTTGGCAGTTTTTGTTGTTCCTCCATCAGAAAGAATTGGAATGAATCTATTCAATTTTACCATTCTACACTTGTAATAGATTTCCTGAATCCATTCATTTTTCTTCAGATTATAGAAGTTTATTAATTCCAGAAAGAATATCAAAAATGAGTATTTCTCCACAAAAATGAGATTTAAACAATGATTATTCTCGTGTTTCCATGTTCTATTTTACCTTTAAGTATTTCAGAAGTAGCTTCTATAATTAAAAAAATACTTTCTATGGTGAAATACTCTCTTGATACTTCAAAATAACAAATAATGGTTTCCTATCGCTTGTTTTTATTGTTGTCAAATTATTATTGTTAATTCCAACGACTTCATTTTTGAAAGCTTAAGCTTTCATAAGTAATGTACTGAATATGTTTTTTTTTCAGATATAAATTACATTCAATAAATTTCATATAGTCAAACATTTAGTATAGGTATATTTATCAGCAATGTATTACTACCATATTTCAGCACAATATAATTTTGTTCTGTTTATTATTGAGTTCATATTTAACTCAGCGTAGTCTTTGGAAATCACTTAAAAGATATCCGAAACATAAATGGCTTTGGTTTCTTCGAATTTGAAATTGATTTAAAACGGAAATTGATAATCCAAATATCCTCTTGTGACACAAATATAAATATTTTTCATTGCCGAAAAATAAGCCGTAAATACAACATAAATTGTATCTTTCCATAGTATCTTAAGTTAGTCCCAATGGATATCAAAATTACAATTTTTCCTTTGGGGTGACAAATATTTCATATCTCAATAGATATACTACTGAATAACGAAAAATATGTGGGACGAATACCAGCTAGTCTATACTAATATTATAAAAAAATAATCTTTTTTTGTATGTATGTAGGAGGTTCTCTGTGGAACTAATGAACCGATTGGAAAAAATCACTAATAAAAAGCTTACTATCCCTGAGTAACATAGGCTATAATTTATTTCGATAGAAATCAGTTTTTAGTTCGAAGTTCTTTGCTCGAGCGTCACGCAATTTTTTTTTCTGTTTTGTGATTAGATTTAAAAACTGATATACATTTAATCTCATTAAAATGAATGAAATATAAACGACATTTTTTCACATCCAAGGGCAACCTTTATGAGGTGAGCTCCCATTTCAAGTATATCTTCCATTTATGTATATATATATATATATATATATATATATATATATATATATGAAGGGTTAAAGGCTTATAGGAATTAAGTGATAATGGGATAATGGGACAACAGGAAAACGGAATAATGGAAAGCGGAAAAAGGACAGGCATAAGCTACAAAGAATATCACAAAGTAAAAACAAAGGAAATAGGTATACAAATTCCACTCGGACGAATTTGCGGGTACCAGCTAGTAGATGATATATATTTTGGAAAATGAAAGCTTGCCAATAAAGGCACTAATAAAGATAAAATGGGAAATATCACAATCAAATCATTTGTGGGTTCTTCGCAGCATCAGCCTATAAATATGTAGTTATTTATCTCGAAGAGGTTGAGCAAATTTGCCATTTATAGTCATCTCACCTTTAACAGTCACATAGTTTATTATTATAAATTGCATCTTCCGTTATAACTTATTCAATAATTCCCTAGTATCTTAAGTTAGTACCAATGGATATCAAAATAGTTTTTTGGGTGACGGATATTTCATTAATTTAATAGATATACCTACCTACTACCGAAATTGAAAAAAAATGTGTGGACGAATACAGGGATTTTTTTGAACTATTTTTGAAATATTGATTGTTATTCCAGAAAAAACATATCTTGTTTATGATTAATTTTTCATTATCTGATATATTTTACCTAGTAACAAATACATTTATTGCCTTTTCAATTTTTGTGATAAAAATTCATTTTGAAAAAGAATGCATAATATACGATATATTGAAGAAAGACCATACCTATGAATACTTATTTGAACCAAAATATTCTTTGGAATGGAAAATTCAACTGAAGCTCTTTCATTTCACTTTATGTTCATCATTTACAACTTTTCTTTAATCAACTAAAATGAAAAAGGATGATCATTCATAATATTGATTTCTCATACACTCGTAAAATTTTGATAATAGATAGATATTAGAATTACAATGAATGACTAGATATTATTCCTATGTATTAACATTGAAACGAGGTTCTCAAAGAAGTTGAAAATAATGATTGTTCTTTTAACCATCAATAGAACTGAATTCCATTTAACTTGTATCCTGTCTTTATAGAAATTACGATTGCAAGCTATGGAAAAGTCGGATATCTTTTCATCGTTACTCATCAACTAAGAATATTTAGAAATTGCATCAAAATAATCTCAATCATCTGAAACGTCTACTTTATCTGCATAGAACTAATTTGTATGCAGTTTTAGCTTGAAAATGTACCTATCATCCAATAATTGACTGAGAAAAAATGTAACACTGCATACTTACTGCAAAAATTATAATTTGTTCGCACTTTATAATTTCTAATTATGAATTTTGTGAAATAGGTAGTCCGAAAAAAGGAATTACAATCAAGTTTCTTGTTGCGCTAGTATAATACTTGACCATCAAACAAAGAATTATTTAAACACTCCGTTGAAAAACAAACACCTGTATGATTCAGATCCTACAGAACCTGTTTTATTTTCCAGGAATCCAAAATAGACTCGGCCCCGACGGTTCAGGATACGAGATCCAACTGGAACCTGCGAATGTAAAATTACATACCTTTCCGTGCGATCCTAACTTGAAGGCATCAACTAAGTAAACTATTTAGTTCAGCCTTCGTCCGTCGTTGGAAAAAGTGTCGCTACTCCACAGCGACGTCCTGTATATCCATCTGGTTAATCACTCATCATAACCTCGTCCACCAATCGGCTGTGCAGTAGGTAGGCAGAGGCGGCGCTAGCGGTCCTTGATAAATCTGGGGGTCGCTCGTTTTTGACGTGAGCTTGACAGCGACTAAGTAGTTTAGGTGGAGCCACGCAAGTTCTGCCTTAATCAGCATGGCCCCGCTAGGCGCTAAATTCAAATTTGTTTTAGCCAGATGATCTGTTTCATGTGTAGTTTGTATGGAATTTTATGGGTAGTGTGCTTAACGAGAATTTGATTGCGGCTTGTACACCTACTTGATCAGATTCGGCATTGGTGTACAGAGGCACGACAGGGAATTTGCAAAGTTGAATGTATTGGAGTGCAAGTCGTGACGAAAGTAATTATTTTTGTACAAGGAAGGATAAAATACAGATTTGTACCCTATGTTGAATCGAACAAATTTTCAGGAGTAGCGAAATTAATCATACGAGGTGTTTCGTAATTGAAAATTCTGATGCTATTTTTTTCTAAAGTATCATCATACTTTTTCACGATATCAGTCCATTATCAATCTTTTTATGTGAAATATGAATTTAAATTCTATATTGTAGAAGTGTACTTGTATTGAAGAATTAATATATTGCAATGAAAAAAAAAACATCAGAGTTGGTAACTATACCAAAACTAATGTCTGCGACTTCACCAAATAAATTATTTTCAGGCAATTTCATTACCAGAAACATGAGAAAATTATGATACAAAAAGCATATTTACATACATGTCGATCAGAGCTCTGCTTTAGCATTATCATTTTGTTTGAGCATTATCATTTTGTTTGACAATTGCAAAAAAAAAAAAATGTTGTTAACATATATGATATTTTTTCAAAGTACTCAAGAATGTCAAGAACGAAAAAATTCGCGTACCTCCAAACTTCCCAGAGAAAATTGTAAAAGTCGAAATTAACCAATTGATGTAGGTAGGTATATAATGAAATTATAGTGAAATTAGCACCAGCTTTTTGTATATTTTATATATTTAGGTAAATTATCTCAGAATTGAAGATCAGGCCATAGTATATATATATATATATATATATATATATATATATATATATATATATATATATATATATATATATATATTTATATATATATAAACAGTGGGGAATAACGGGGATCTTCAGTCAGCATAAGTGTTAAAATATGAAAAACTCTTTAATACTTTGGACCAAGCTTTCGTTTCAATTTTGAAACTTCTTCAGGGTCCTAAAATATGTAAATTACATTATTGAGAAAAAATACTTAAAATGAAGAAAGTACTTGCAGTAATGTGAGTGGTTGATTGATGAACATTAACTTTTAGAAAAAGAAAACGTAAATATGAAAACATTGGTCGTAATGGTGTTATAGCTTTGACGTTTCAAGTGACATTGAAAGATTTGAAATTACTGCCTATTATGATTAATCGTCAGAAAAATATAAAATATTGTAGTGGGTGTGTAAATTTTTATTCTTTGAAAATCATCAGTTTTGATCTACTTGTAAAAGATAACTGTAGATTTTACTAAGTTTCGATATTTTTTTTTGTTCATTTTTGATTGGATTTATTAATTTCAATATTTAAGAAATAATCTTTTTAATTTTTTGAATTTTGTGCTTTTTCGAATTATATTTTATGGCCTGTTTCAATAGCATGTTGAGCCAATGTACATGATTTCTTGTTGAGTCTCATATCACTTCTATGAGAGATAATAGGGTTATTTAAAGTTCTTGAACTTGTACCAATATAATTCAAATCACAGTTGTTACATGGTATGCTGTAGACAACATTTGATTTCTTCAAATCTGGTGTGGTATCTTTCAACCTCGTATTTAAATTTCCAATAGTCTTGATATTTTTTTGTGGGATTTTTATGTTACTTTCATTTTTGGATAATTTAATTATATTTGATGATATAATTCCTATATTGGGAATTGAAAAATAAATTATCCTTTTATTGTTATTTTCTAAATTTTGATTATTCGTGTCATTATTAATTTGTCTATCAGAGTTGGTATTGAAAAGAATTCTGTTAAGTTTTTTGGGGTAAGAATTATCTATTATAGTATTTCTGAGAATTTTAAAATTTTTGTTTTTTAATGAAGGATGAACCAACTTTTTTGGCCCGTTTTTTAAACGTGGTATATTGAAAAAAAATAAATTATTTTTGACTTTTTAGTCAGTTTTATAAACTTGGTATAAAAAAAATATCTAAATAATTATTCATTTCATTCAACTCTGTGTCGGTCATTGTCCCTATTGAATTTTCCCTTCTGTGTATCCGGATTTTTTGGGAGTGTTCTTCCGTTCTATGTTAGGGATTTTTATATGCTCGTTTCTCTAGCTTATTTTCTGGAGCACTAACCTCACTTTCTCTCGCGCGATGCCTGTAAGGTCGAGGATCGCAATAGAGTTCGCTATCGCGAAGCACACTCCAGATCGCAAAACAACATCCGCTTGTCACTGGTATGGACAAATTGTGTGATCCTAACCTCACTTTTTGTGGTCCGTAAAAAAACAAACAGATAGACAAGAAAACGAGTTAATATTGTATTGTCATCCAGTTCTGAGCCATTTCCGAAGTTTCAAGTCTTTATTAGCTCATTGGGGAAGTTATTTTAAAAGCGATTGCAAGATTTGTACCGGACAGACACTAGCTAATTAGAACGTGGTGGAACTATCATGATTTGTATAGGTGCATTTTGAATTTGGCGAAATTATATCTATGAGATTTTTTTTTAACAAAATGTTTCGGAATACGAAAACTCTTATAACTCCTGAATGGATCAATTGTTCCTCCCAAATTGATAGACATAATTTCCTGAAGCTGATATGAAGAGTCAAAATGGCAGACTTTTAACGTAAAATTCAAATTTCTAAATGGAACACGAGAGTCATTTGTTTTATTTTTTAAAAATATTTTTTCAATCGTAGAAAGAGCTACTCGGCCAAAATTGTTGAAAATCTGTCGATAAATATGCTTCCAACAAAATTTTTAAGTATAATTCAATTTAATTATAGTTATCGTAGATTGGGGCGAAAAATAACAAAACTTACAAAAAAAATTATATCATCTTGTTGAGGGTAAAATTTGTGGCAACGAGAAAATTCCTTCGGTATGACATGAAAATATTCTAAATTTGTAGGGATATAATATTGTGTGTGGTTAGCAGCACCGAGAGTTGGATTTAGTGGTACAACAACGTGATTTGGTTTCAGCTTGCTTTTTGTGACCTTTTTCTTGTAAGTACCCTATTTTTTATACCTTATATACTTACTTATAGAAGATATTACATATTTAATAATGCAAAAATAATACGATTTTCCTGTTTCATTTCTTTTTCGTAGTTTGGACACATATTTAGGATGTGGGGCACGAATAGAAACGCAATATTTTGCTGTTTCTACTCACCCCACAAATCACAACCCAATATTTTAATAGCAAAAAGGCAATTATACAACAATAGTTGGTCGATTGAGGTGTTATATTTAACAAAAACTATAATGTGGTAATTTCTCTCAGCTTCCCAAGGAATTACAAACCACTAAACAAACCGTTGCAGACATAGTCAATGACCTCAGACTTCGAATTGCAGCGAGTCATCAAGATTATGCCAGAACTTCAAACGGGCTAGAGCATCCATCACCCCAGGAACGATAAATGAATTTTTGACAGACTTGAGGCAGAACATGTAAACATCAAATATTATTAATAACGATGAAATAATAACTAAACGAGGATGCAAGTACCCTGAAAGAGTCATGACCTCTACCAAAAGCTCCAACTCTATCATGTTTTCTGGAACTGGCGATGGTCATATGTTACCCACTTATATAGTATAGGATTGAGGCCCTAATGGGTTCAGATATAGTAGGAGCAAAATTGGTTGGTTTGACAACTACTGCTTTTCTGAAAATATTGAAACCATAGCCCTTCCATTTCTTAGACGATTTGATGTTAAAAAGTCCGTGATTGTAGATAACTTATATAGTCACGTGTCATTAGATATCATCCAAAAATGTGCAGAGAGCAATGTTCATTTCATATGTTTGCCAGCAAACTCTACATATATCACACGCCACACGCAAGTCTCCATGATCGGAAACAAAGACCTGGCCGAAATGAAGCTAGCAGTTTATTCCTAGATTGTTAAAAAAAACTGTGAGAAGCAGGCACATCACAAAACATCATTTCTGGGTTTATAAAATGTGGTATTATGCCCCTAGATCGCAGTCAGGTCCTGAAGATGCTACCATCAACATATGTCTCTAGCGAATCCAACCAACCCTCTGGAGCCACAACTCCAGTTCAATCTTCTGTTGCAGCAATTCATAACTTCTTCGAGGAACTCTTGAAAGCTCCCAAACATCAGGAAGTAACTGAACCTCGGAAACATCAAGTGAAAGTAGCTGTTGAGCTTAGAAAAAGAGTTTTCGTGATATATTTTGCAATTCCAGCCGATCCAGATTATGTCGAACTTAGCATATCTGGTACCGGTACGAACACTGACAATGCCAGTACCAGTACCAAAAATCAAAAGTTGAGTGCCTCTAGAAACTCGTAATATTCTGTTCAAGACAGCGATCCATATCTCATTTTATTCGACTCTTCTGGAGATCATGAATTTCTAAACTGTTTTCAAGAAATCACAGTTGCCTCCAACCTGAAGATTTTATTGGATTGTGAAAATGTATGGAAAATCTAAACATAAAATGTACATTTGCAAAGTCACTCAGCTTCGAGACGACGGGTATGTTGGACTTTTTTACAAGAAATCACTTGACAGCGATACATATCCAGCAACTGAAGAAGAGCTTTTTTTCTCCAAATTAGTTCATTGGTGATCTTAGTGATTTCACAAATTTAGTAAGTTTATTTGGCCAGCCATGGTTTAATCTGTAATTTTATCATTTTGTATTCACTCATTTATCGTTTTGTAATTTTTGGAGGCCGATTACATTACATATTTTTTTTTCTGTTCAATCATAATGATGTTTCTATCTTCCCCTCAACATTATTGTTTCGTTTGGCCAAACAGATTCTGTAATAGAATCAGACAAGAAAAACAATTTTCCTATTGACTCAATTGATCAATGGGGCGTATAGAAACAGCATGTTTATAATTTTATTTTATTTTACCTTGCGCTTAGAAGGTAAATCAATGTTGTAGACTTGTAGAGGATGCAAGACCCATTAAACCGAGGTAGGTTTCGATTCCATATGTCTAATAATACTTGTCGATATTTATGCTCAAAGTTCAAAACTTGCTATTCACCCCAATCTACGTAAAGTATAATATACCTAAACTTGGCGCCCAATTCTGCCAATTCGGCAAAGATTAATTTTACTTTTATCAATGTTGGAAAGAGTTTCTAAAGATTTAGAATTCAAAATCTGGGATATCAAGACATTTTGCGCAATAGGTTGAAAGCACGAATAAGTGGAATTGACTTAGTTCTGGTCCATTCTACCTTTTCATCACCTGAAATGAACTGCAAGGAATTGGAGGTGAGAATAAGATAACAATTTATTGTGTACCTATTACAGAAAAGATATGTAATATTCTACGAGACCAACTAGAGATTTTCGAATCAATGAGCACTGTGAAAAGTACATACTAAAATTGAGTGGACTGAAAAAGATGAAGAATTATCACAACAAATATAAAAAAACAAACATGCATATGATAGGATTATATCGTGGTAACATAATAAATATATCGTTATGTGTGGTTCACAACCGAAAAAATGAAACAATACTAAATCTTTGTGGGAATTATTGATGTTCAGCCCGCCGAAGTTTTGGGTTAATATAAAGAAATGGAGAACATCCAGAGTGCGGGTGGGAGTGAGACAGTTGCTTTCACGTTATTGATTTATGAGCGCCACCCCAGCATTTTCCATAAAGCTGTTTGCGGTCTCGACGACGATCCCTGAAATATATGGCCAAACAAGTGTTTAGTATGATCATCTTCAAAGTGGTTCTCGTTTATTTTTTATGTAGCAATTTTTTCTGGCGATATTGCTGAATCGCAACAAGATAGTTCATTACTTTTTGTTTGTATTATTACTGGTATATTTTTAGAAAAAACAGATGACTGTTTCCGACTCGATATTTCACACGCTCTAGATAAGTTCCATTTTGGAGGTTATTTGTCTTATGTAAGGCATATTTCAACTAAGTTTTCGTTTACTTATCCGATTGAATCAGAATAAGGTTAAGCTCAGAAGGTACCTATTCATGATACACTAAAAGACTTAATAGAATCTCCGGGCGATTGCTCGAAGATGGCGAACTAATTTATCATTTATATTCCGAATTGCCTCAAAACCAATATGTGGAGGGTTCATATGGAAATTTCGATATTGTTCTAATATAATGGATGAATTAATCGATATTTGAGTAATGCTCGGTGTTAAAATGTTCTGTCAACATATACAACAAGCAGATGAATGAAATGTTTTCTTGAAGGAGTCCCGTTTTACTCTTCTTAGTACAAAATGGGCTGGTTCCAGGAAAACCAGTGCACGTAGGCCTCTCTACTTGAGTCCATTGTGCGCCCAGATGGGATTCAACTGAGCATGACAATTCCCCTGACAACTATCAGTTGTTTCTTCAGCTGAATCGATTTGACATCCTCTGGGTTCAGAATAATGGTCCCGAAATTAAGCTCCCTCTGGTGCATCAATGCGGAGCAATCAGTGAGGATGTGACATCATGTCTCGTTATCTTGCAGGCTCCACCTGGACATATGTGATTCCGATGAGCTCCATGTGCCTGTTTAGGTGATTGTGTCTGTGTCTTGAGTAACAACATTTCTGTCTTCAGTTTCTTCGAAAGCCCATTTATAAGGAGCTTCAATTGTCTCATGAATGGTGTCTCTCACAATGTTGTAATGAGTTGCTTCTGTAGTAGTCCCTCCGTGACAACCATGCTGATGGGAATTCTCAAGAATGATTCCAGCCCGATTCCAATACTCTCTTGGCTAGTCTGTCTGCCGCTTGAGTGTTCTGGAACCCATATTAGGCTGACCCTATTTTTGCCAATTTTTCCATGGCATTCCTTTACTCGAATACCAATTTGGGTGCGATTTTGTTTGATCCCAACGCTTTAATTGCTGCTTAATTGTTCAAGAAGGTAACAATAGGCGAGGTTTAGATTAGATTTGTATGAGTATAGCATACACTTCAGTCTGGAAGTCAACCATATTTGCATAGAGGAACTGAGATTTCTCTCGTTATTCCTTCTTCATAAACTCCTGCACCAAACATTCCTCCAAAATATTGATTCATCTGTATGCCAGGTCGGTGTTGTGTCTTCGCATTCTCCTGCCGTGAGAATATAGAGGTTGGGTACTTTTTTCGCAATTCATAACTGGAGTGAACTTGTCTCTTTCCTTTAATAGGATTGGACGGCCCTCTTTTGCCTTGTTCCAAATAGCGAAGTACCAATGGCCGATGCATTGGTTTGCGTCTTCGAGGAATTTGTGCTAAATGGCCAGGTGCATTTTTGAAAAATAATTTCACTTTCAAGTCCTCATAACATAAAGCTAACAATTCAGTATGCAAAAACCATAATTAATACCAACAAAACTCCTTCATAATCAATCAACTCTATAGGCTAAAAAATACTGTCAGAAATTTCCCCTCCAAAGTTGATCGACCCATATTCTCCTGATCAGGGTTAGCAGGCTCATATGTTTATCATACTCATTTTGTTTTAATGTGATTCAACCTCGAATTTCTTGGGATTGGATCACATCGAACAATATGTGTTAGATATAAAACAATGTTGCTGGCACTATCACGAGGTTAGTGGTTGAAAACCATTTTAGAAGTTACCTAATTCTATCTCGAGTATAGTGATATAGCCTGTACAAGATGTACCTAACTGCTGAGCTGCCCTATTGGCAGCATTGTAAATATAGTTAGAGGTGTGAGTATAATTGTTGTACATATTTATTATATCATGTTGTTGCATGTTTGTTCTGTTGATTCTGAGTTTATAATTTGGTTATCACAAAAGTTAGGGTCAGGTTCAGAAAAACAACTAGATATTATATTCATCATACTGTTGAGTGAGTGCACTGTGAATGAATAGCAGCATTGTCCTCTATTGGTTAATGTTTATGTTATTTCCGATAACTTATATTTACGATTTTTTTGTGTATGCGTTATCTGAGTTATTAGGTATCCCTATTTCAGCGTCCCACTATTATTAGTTCATTTACTTCTCTTAATAATGTCAAAATCGCTTTTGTCACTGATATTTCCATTAGTCCATATCATTTATCTACACAGCCAGCCGCTTGACCCTAGTGATACTAACACTGTGATATAGTGTATCGATTCATTGGAATAAGTTCCGATAAACCATCGACATATTGAATAATAAATGTTATTGCTTTTTTCCAATCCTCACAGACGAAGTACAATGATGACGTATTTCTAATAGATTCAAATATCATTTCTCTAAAAATCATTTCTAACTAAAAACCAAGGCAGGTATCACACATCCCCATAGCCTCAAGGGGTTGATATTTATTCATTAGGTAAAATTTCCCCTTACGTTCACTAACAGCATTTCTTCAAAATTTACGATAATTATTAACCTAATTATAACCTCAAATATGTCATAAAATATTTTCTTCAAATTTTACCCATATTCATATTAGTGAGTCGAAAGGGAACCTATAGGTCCACCGTGAAATAGGTTAGAACCGTTTCCTAGAAGATTTCCACAAAATTAACTCCATTAGGAAATTTCACCTATTTGGAAAAATATCTTAATATATTTCCGACTCCCAAACCTGACGTAAAATTCACCTCCGTCAAATTTAACGCCAAACTTTGACGTAACTTTGACCAATAATGTTTGTTGATTTGAAAAATAATTTGCAACTCATTACTTTATCGTGAACGTTTTCATCTTTGCTCATTCAAAACTGAAAATGCTGATGATTCAGTGCACGACTGTTAAAAATCGTTTAAATAGCTTTTTAAAGCATTTTAAATAATTATAAAAATATAAGTACTCCTAACAAAATTGGTAAAATTTTTACCATGATTAGTCGGATTGTGAATTACCAGTATTTAATTAGGTACGTGAAGTTTGCTAAAATGAATTTATTGGAGGTAACAAAAATATATATAAATTTGCCTAGTATCCTTATTTGCTACCTAGATAGAGCTTTGTAGTTGATAATATGAACGCATGGCGTTCGGAAAATAACTTTCAATCAAACCTCACCGAGGGAATGAAATTGAAATGAGTATAATACATTATTTTCCACACTTATTTCTATTATTTCAAAATATGTTAATTGGGTTAATTTTATTTTTCATATGTCCAAATTGAAATGTTGTACCCATTTAAAATTATAGAATTACGTACACCTTGAAGAGAATGTTCTATAAAAACCCAAGGTTCAAGTCCATTTCTCAAAATACACAGAAATATTCGCAAGTCTAATTATTCAAGACAAATTGGAGTCATTCAATAAGATGTCGTAGGCAACCACTCAAATAAATATTGGTTCAAATGAATCAATGTATATCAAGAAATGTACGCTGTCAATTCACGTACATCATTGAAATAATTTTCACAGATATTTTGATCAATTAACGTTCGAAAAACTTTGTTTACCATGCAAAAAACACTTGGGAGATCATTTTATATATGATGCAGTAATAGGTCTGAAATATTCATTTCTACGAAATCAATATAATGAATGAGGATTTATTAAGAATACGTTTTTTTATTGATGATGCTAAAAACTGAAATGACAAAATTATTAACCTAATTGGTCGAAATACATCTGAATCCATATAGTTTCATTTCCAAGCATGTATTTCACAAAACTCTACTCTCAATCAACAGCTTCCTATTTTCTTAAAGGATCAGCAAAATAAAATTATTATATATTTTTGACATGTTTTTGTTCATGACAGATTATAAGAGTTGAAGAATCCGAGGAATCGATGGTAATTGGTTTTCTGGATAGGTTGCTATAATGTAATTGACAATAAATTTTAACCGACTACCACAAAAGGAAGTGTTATGTTTCTGCAGTCTATGTATATTTGTATTTACGTATGTTCCACAGCGCCTAAACTACTCATCCGATTCTGATGAATGAGGTGTCAATCGATACGTTAATATTGTTCGGTGACATTTTATACGATGAAAAACAATATAACGCATGTTAAATCCAAAAAAATAGAGGTCTCTGATTTTTTTTTCTTTGCTATCGTATCGATTTGGATGTCAAATGAAAGAGGAGTCCATCAATAATAGTATAGTACAATATTAAATATATATAAAATATACCTATTCTTGGTATTCCTTATTCGCTGTGTGCAAGACTGGTAATGCCCTCTAGTGACTCGATAGCTAAAGTTTTCCTGTTTTATTTCCAATACTCACTATGTAATAATTTTTTTTTAACAATTTCTGAATAATCTACCACGATGTAACAATTTCATGCTCACTGCTAGTTCCAGATGAATCGAAGTTTTTTTCTGACAAAAAAAAAGTAAGTAAATGATACAAAATATGTGTATTGATACGATAGTTCACCTCATTTGGAGGTTATCCATGTGAAGTTATGATATTTTGAATATCATAAAGTAATGCTGCTTCTTTGTACTTTTAGGTACGGTAAGTAATGTGCTTGCTCGTTGTTAGTTTATTAAGGTCGCAGGCTCATAAGCTCTTGAGTACATAAAAAAGTGAGGGAGCCAAGTAGTTTAACAAATTAAAAAAAGTACCCATATAACCCTGGCTAGCTTTAACCTGATGGGAAACCACTAAATAACATCAGATTCTACGCAAAACTATTCAATGAAATTCTCAAATAATATAATAATCAGAAAAGGAATGAGGTTCACAATTGTACCTGAATGTGGGATCCCACTTTTACCCTTGCAAGGATGTAAGAACGGTCCTTAAATAATACAAACACGTTCAACACTATCTAACACGTGTAATTGTCAACAAAATATTGGGTATTGCTTATACAGTACTTGTAACGATGTTTACTCTCAGTACTTGAACTGCATTACATTTAACATTAGTTCAGATGTAAGGCCAATTGTTTTTGTAACCGAAACCAGTTCGTGAAAATTAAAACACAAATTAATAATCATCTGCGAGGTACTTTGCCCTGATAGAATGACGTGTTTGATAGACAACTTGGAAAGACATCAAAAGTATCTCTCTTATCTGTTCATGAGGCTGATCAATCAGTTTAAAATACCGTCCAGGCGTTCCCGAACTCGCAGTTTAAGTCGCTATTTGCTTTCCATCATCGGTTAACACCGTCCCACGGAATTTGTTTAGTACTTTTACTATCCACTTCTAGACGATCAAATAGAAAACATCTCAAATATTTATCGAATGAAAACCTCACGTCCCGGAATTAGACTTTGAAGTATCGTGGAATAACAGAACATTTATCTCTTTGCTGCAGTTTTTGTGATGCAGTTGGAAATGTATAAAATTTACACGTACTATTTTTGCAATCGATTACACAGCAATAGCGAGGGCTCATTGTTATTATATGTATGATTGTTATTATACTACCCAACCGTGACCGTTGCCACTACGATAATAATAATGTTTATTCATCTGAAGTATGGTACAATATTTTTAAGGGATTTGTGAATAAACGGGGAGACCTCAGAAACTGGAAGTTTCCAGCTTGTGCTTGTGATTAGTGATTACCAGGATCATTACCTATTTCTGCCACCATGGGCGCTATCATAGTTTCATCTATCCCCTCCAGCCTAATGCACACAGCGAATAGAAACTTATGTGATTTAACCATCACTTGTTTCGAGTACGGAACATAAATTTCTCATTAGGTTATTTTTTATTAAGTTATTAATCTATCAATAGGTATTAACATAATCAACTAGCTGACCCGACAGACGTTGTCCTGTCCAAATTTCTATATTCTCTAGAAAATATTCCGAAGAACCCTCGTCCGCGTAGAATTTCTTTTTTTCCTATGTTATTCTTTGTGTTGTTCCATCTAGGATATGCTAGGTTATGCCCGCTTTCCGTTATCCCGTTATTCCGTTTTCCCGTTATCCATTTATCTCGTTTTCTTGTTATCCTGTTATCCACTTATCCCGTTTCACGTTATCAACTTATTCCGCGGGCCCGTTATTCCGTTTTCCATTTATCCCGTTTTCCCATTTTCCCCTTATTCCTTTTCCTGTTATTCCCATTATCCGGTTTTCCTAGTATCCCGTTTTCCTATTGCGGAAAATTAATTGATTAAATTAATTAATTTTCTATATATTTTTTTTTTCATTAATTTTTCCGATATTTTATTAGTTATTCTGCTATTCGGGGCGGAGACGAACAAACCAGAGATCATTGATATCGGCCCAGCCGTTCTTGAGTTATAAATGGTGTAACTAACCCGACTTTGTTTTATATATTTAGATACATTATCAACTAAACAACCATTATTCGTCATTTGTACATTTTAATTGTTTCTCGGTAGGTATAATTACCCGATTACAGCAAAGCCAAAAGGACAGGTTATGATTTTAGCAATCTATGTATGTGTGTATAATTTAAAATTGTATTAGTTAGGTACAATTAAATAGTAACGATTTATAATGCCACTCTAAAAAGGAAAAAATAGAAAAACTGTAACCCGACTACGGAAAAAAATAACTATAATTAAAGGAAAAAGATCCAAACCTTTCTCCCGACTAGGCATGAATAAAATTAACTGAAAAGTGAAAAACAAGTTAGGTGCCGATTGCTATCATCGTCTTATTGAGTAAGACAAGTCTTTTGATATGTTAGATATTCCTGTTTATTCAGTTCTATCGAAGTCTTCTGGCAGTTTCACATTAATAACGTTATAATTCAATCCAAATGCCGTGGTCGTGCGTCGTCAACTACAAAAAGCAATTGTAATTAGATAGACAAATTGAAACAACGGAGATGCCGCCAATAAATGATACGCACGACCACGGCATTTGAAATGAATTATAACGTTGATAATGTGAAACTGACAGAATACCTCTCACTCTTGTCTTACTCAATAAGACGATGACAGCAATGAGTACATAAGTTGTTTCTTATTTTTTAGTTTATTTTATTTATGCCTAGTCGGGTGAAAGGTTTGGAACTTTTTTCCTTTAATTATAGTATGTTTGTCCATATTCGGGTTACAGTTTTTAAACTTTTTTTTATTTCAAGTAATCTACTTTTGGGGATTGAAAAAGCAGAATCAATTAAAAGAATCAGAATTTCAGAAAATTTTCTACATTCCGACTATCACGAAAGACGTCAATTTCTAGGGCTAAAAGTGCATACTAGGTTCACACTTCACGTGAAATTAAAATATTGTAATATACACACTACACACACACATATATATATATATATATATATATATATATATATATATATATAATATATATATATATACTATTATCTAAGAAACAGAGAAATCACAAGAAACAGAAAAGAGTATATCCCCTAAAACCTAGATCATTTATAATGAGACTTCGAGAATAGTAGAAAAGTCAAATTATTTAACAGCCCCAAATAGATTTTATTATCGATAGAAGAAAATAAAAAAATCAAATGAAACTTTTCTGTGATTTATGTGGAGTAGTTAGTTAATAACACATATGATTCCTCTAAGAGATATAGTTACCCATAGAGTGCTTCATTAAAGATTTCTATTTTTTTTTCAGTCAATCGCATCATTCCACAAGCAAAATCCTTCTTTCGAAATCCAACAATCCACTCTGATTCTGGCATAGTATAATGTACATGAATCAATGTTCATAATGGAAAAAAAATTCACGGTATCAATGCTATACATCTATACAGATGAATACATTATATAAAATCAAAATAAAGTACATAGTTTCTTTTAATTTTCCCCTACCTCTCAATTTCATTTCACTATACATTTCCATCTCAAAAACAAATACAGGCTGATCTGATGAAGATGCACAAATAAAATATACGAAGACACGAACTTAAATACGCAGTATTCCAAATTATTATTGGATGGTAGGTATTCTGCCCAAGATGTCTTGCAATTAATGCGATATGTTGAGTCCACCTCTGGAACCATATATAACGAAGGACTGAGTAACGAGTACCTCACAACTAATAGCGCACATGTATTCAGAGTTGCCTATCGATTCCAGTTGATGCCACTAACGTGTAGCAGATACTCTATAACAAATTCACACATTTCCTATGTAGACGTATATACTAGTGTTGAGTAAATATGGAACAGAAACACTGAAAATACTGAAAAAGAGGGATAATTATTATTTCTACGTTAAGTAGGTAGTGATTGGATTGGATAGTTAGTAGGTATATAGGATAGCCAACTTAGATTAGGTTCTGGGTGTTCCCAAGAAGTTAAATAGTGACTGAATGCGAGTAGTTTCAAAAATCATAATAACCGTGGTTATTCTAATAAAACGTTTTTTTGCGCATTACTGAAACACCCCTCCTCTACATTCTATGATTTGTATGGCTCTTATTTTTTTGACTATATACAACTAAAACTGACTAGGTAGTACTTTAATACGCGTGGTGGAATAATAACAATTAATTGCTCAGATTGCTCACACACACTAGTATATATTCCTCAGATGGGCAGATCACACATGTGACTGCTATGCTGATATGGACTGTACCACATTGTGAGGAATGTGAGGTCGTAGACATGAACGTTGTTGAGAATTGTTCCCTCGTATTCCACTTACTTTCAGAGGCCTAATCGGTCAGAGAGGAGCTCATCTGTAATTGTTTGTGTGTAAGCCAATCTCCATACCTCATTAGAAGGGATATAGCCTAACCAAACTTGCCTAGACGCGAAGATGCTGAGGGAGGAGATCGGAAACAAATTCATTGCCACCTAGTCCGATAGTCCAGGGGCAATAATGCGCCCAGAACACATCAGGTCAATTCTAGACTAGTGTAAACTGGGCAGCCACGATAGAGTCAAACTGACTTGGGTGACCGGACATGAGGGATACCTGAGCAATGAGGAGGCTGACTCAGTAGTCTGGGAAGAAGCGATAAAAATGGGATACGAACTTTCCTTGGAATCTCGGAAGCGAGTTTGGAGACATCCATGAATGAGTCGAATCAAAAGAACGGTGAAATTAACACCCCGGAAAAAGGAAGGTGAAATTGTTAATTAAGAGACCCTTGCCAAATTCACAGCAGATCTAATTAGCCACCATCGTGAGTTATAGATTGTAGAGGGGTCGATATGGCTCTCTAGCCTCTCCGTACCTTGACCTATAAGGTCTTTTGTACATTACCCTTCATATCGAAGCTTATCAGTTTCCCGGGAGTTAAGTTTCTGATGTCCGAGGGCGTTGATGAAACCTTTTCGAAGAAGCCTTTTGCAAAGAGCGCTTGGCAGTCCAAAAGCAGGTGATCTGCAGTTTCAGCGAAGTTCACTGGATCTATATTTTTTTTTTGAGGTGATACCTGAGCAGTTCCGTTACCAGTTTCAAGTTACTTGTCCAACTCGGGAAGCTGTTTGACTTCCTTTGGCGAAGGGCTCATAAGCCTTTTCATTTGTTTTTGCTCTGGTACCTTTTTCCAGTTGGTTTTAATATGGTCAGCTCCCCAGCGCCGAAACTTTTCTTGGTGTGGGATTTAGAAAGACCACAGAAGGGTTTCGAGCCATAAAATTGAGTGTTTGCCGCTTCCTTGGCAAGGCTATCTGCTTCTTCATTGCCATCGATTCCCCTGTGATCTGGCACTTACATCCCACATCAGAGTGACTTGATTGTTCGTAGACAGTTGTCTTAGGGAGAGTTTGCAGTTCAAAGTCAGTCTAGACTCACAAGTTTGTGATTTTACAGCTTTTAATTCTGCTTGGCTGTCTGATAGAAAGCAGATCTTTGCCACCTGGTGACTCTTTCAAGTCATTATTGAGCGCAAATTCCCATAGCATGGATTTCTTTCTGAAAAATTTTTGGGGCTCTACCTAGGGGTTTTGAGAGCTCAAAACTGAGACCCGCTACTCACATTCCAGCACTTTCTTTTATCTTGGATACATCAGTATACCAAACTGATGAATCCCTTTCTAGTTGAGGCCCGTTCGTTGAGCATATTTGGTGGCTGTTTATAAATCAAAATGCCCCTCTTCGAAATCGTACCTATCTGATGGTTTGTACCTGGATTCAAAGAGAATACTTTCCAGAAACCTCAAGTGTTTAATCAGATCACCAGTTTTCAAGTTTGATGTCTGGTGTGGCCTGAACGCTCCATCGTTATTCTGTAAGAATAATGGTGAGTCTGCTAACGAGGCATTGTCGCTCGAAAAGCATGTGAGTTCATTAAGTCTAGCTGTAGAAACCCAATGTAATTTCTGCTGGGAAGACACCGCAATTCAAGAATTATGCCATTGCGAAGGCCCTACAAGGCTAAGGTACATGCAATGTAATGAAAAGCGCTGCGTGTTCTCAGAAGGAAGACCAAGCTAGACAGTATCCAAGAGGTCCACAAATGTGCCAAGGTCACGGTGAATCAGGCCAAAGAGCCAACTCCCAGTTATTCATCAAATTTAACTGAACTTGGCAAAACTAGTTTAGTTTTTGTTATCTCAATGAAAGATTTGTTGGAGTGTTCTAGCTTGAGCTATTGTGATATTCCGAATCCTGCTGAAATCAAATCGTAACAAGATAGAATGAAAATGATCTCTCATAATCTCACAGTGCTCAGAGTATTTCAATAATAAATCCAGTAATGCTTTTAGTTCGAGATCTTCATTATACTAGAAGCAAAGGAAGTTCGATATGTTCCACTGATGTGGTGGAGTAAAATCTTATATCTAGAATTCTATTTTGGATCTCAAAGCATGATTTGTTTGTTATGTAGGAAATCCCAACGGTGAATATGTGATCCCTTTCGATTTTCATAAGTACACAGTTTGAACAGGAATCAGTGAGCTTCCCAAGTAACAATTCAAATGACATACACTTTTTTGACTCATTCGATTTATATTTCTTCGTATAGTTCCTACGACTGCGAAGGTTTGAACCGCCGCCATATATGCTATGTATTCAAAGACTTTATCTTCTAACACCTTATTTGAAGTTCCTCTACAAAATCGACCTCAACAAATACTACACGACAATGACTGTTATTTCGTAACCTTGACAGCAACACTTCCTTAAGAATCATACAGTGTAATAAACAAATCGCATAAATTAAATTGGAGGAATAATTAGTGCAGAACATTACAGTATCCATCTTAGTTCCATGAACTATTAGTGGGGTTTGACGGTGTTTAATTCGATTCATGGGGGTTACTTTTCGTATTGGTTATATCTGATGAAGATCCACAAATATAAAAACTAAATCACATTCAAACAAAATGAGTATGATAATAAAAACTTTTTAACAAAAAATTAAACCGACGAGCTCCTAAACTAATGTAAGTAACTGATTTTGAGTCGGCGCCAAACAAACAATTATCGAAGATCATTATCTATGAAAGAAGTCATCAAAACGCAGCCGTGCATCTCGCTGCCATCATTTTACGCTTCACCAAATTCAATTGCTAGTTTGTTTGGCGCCGACTCAAAATCAGTTACTTACATTAGTTTAGGGGCTCAATTATCATTTAGACTAAGAAGATTTATTTTATTGTTTGCTTTTCAGTTGATTTTTTCGTCGGTTTAATTTTTAGTTAAAAAGTTTTTATTTTTTACTTTTTAGTTCCGTATTTCGTCGGTTTAATTTTTTGTTAAAAAGTTTTTATTTTTCAATTTTTTGTGGCTAAAATCTACCAATTACTACCTAATTCTTTTTTGATTACTTCCAAAATACTTACTTACCCACCTTACTTCAACTATTACCAGTTAAATAATATGATTATCTACTTTTACTATTTGTTGTAATATAAATTATTTTCGTTGTTCTGGTTAGTTTATTTCATTACTTTGTATATCATTCCATCCTCTCATAAAATATACTGATTTTGACGGAACAAGAATAATGTCAGTAGCGATCTGCCATTGTCAACTACGTATGTGTGTGCTAATGTTCACTAGTGAAAAATCAATTATCCCCTATTTTTCTTCCCGTAAGGGTGGCTAATTCCTTCCGAAATCCAAATATAAGGTATACGCTATCTATTAAAAAAAGAATCATCCAAATCGAAGAACCCAGTACAAAGTTATGCCTGATAGAATCGGTTAACGGACCAGAATTCAGAGGGTGAGTGATCAATATCCTTCATTTCGCTACCCTTAGGGGTGGATTTCATCTTTTAAATTCGAATGGGACCAAAGACGAAGTTCACCCTATCCACTGAAAAAATAATTATCGGAATCGGACGCCTCAGTAAAAAGTTATGCTTGATCATACATAAAAAAGTATGATGGAAAAACAAAATATACGGGTCGAATAGAGAACCTCCTCCTTTTTGGTTTCGTCGGTTAAAAATATAAAAGAGCACAACACTGAAATATGCAATGTTCCAAATCATCATGGGGATGGTATCCTGCATATTCTTGCCATAGTCCGCATCTGGAACCATATATAAGGAATATCTGAGTAATTCACAAGTAACACTAGACGGGTCCGCACAGTTGCCTGTCGAACCTAGTAGATACCACTAAGGTCTTGCAGATACCCAACAACATCGTCCTATGTGGGAGTGTATTCTGTTGTTCAGTAAATATGGAACAAAAGCAGAGTTAATCTACAATAACGCGAAAAAATGTTCTTTCTACTTTAAGCAGTGGTTAGCTGATATACCGGGTGACAATGGGACTAGGGCCATGCCTATATCTCCTTCACTTATCAACCGATTCAAATAAAATTGTGTACATACATAAGAGACACAATTTCGGATTGACAGACATATGAAAACAAAATGGCCGACTTCCGGTTTCTCCAGACTATCGATCAATTATTGAATTTGTACATTATATAAAATGCCTACAAATTCCAATGAGTTATCGTTTAGGTTTGATGAAATGAAAGGTAGTCGTGGAATCATGGAAAACAGTAGGTAATTGATGTCATGTCAAAAGTGAAATGCCAATTTTACTTGTCATCTCGTTTCGTTTGTAAAAAGTTTTTTATGAAATGTAAAATAATAATCGTTATTCTCGAAACGAACAAATCGATATGATATTGATATACGGATAATGTCAGAAGAACGCTGTCAATGATAGTATGCTATACGCTGTTCGTTATCCGTTAGCACGGCACACATCGAGGACTTATTTCAGGAAATTGGAAATGATGCTGAGGAAAGAACCAGCTGATCAAAACCACATCCACTTCATCGTCAGTGAAGAAGCGGACACTATATGTTCATTTTTCTCCATCTGCCTCGGTGCGAGAATTGGAAATTGAATATGGGATCAGCAGGGAAACTTCCAGAAAAGAATTGAAATAAACATAAACATCGCTCCTATAAATACAGTTTGCATCAGCATCTATATGAAAATGACCCATAACGTAGACTAACTCATTGTAATTGGCCTTTGCGTCATCATGATTTGAATAATGGTTTTGTCTTTTGAAGATACTGTTGAGTCTAAATTTACGGATAATGGTATGTTCAATAGGAATAATACAAGGTATTGGGCTCAAGAGAATCCTAGGTTGCTGAGAGAAGGTAATTTTTAAGAAAGATTTGGATTCAACGTCTGGGTAGGAATCATAGGGACAAGGATCAGTGGCCGAATCCTTTTCGATGGGCCTTTGGCGGGCCAAAGATATCTACAATTCTTAGAGAACGATATTCAGAATAATATCAACGATTCATCTGAGAACATCAGGGAAAATATGTTTTTTCAGCAGAATGGTGCAGGACCATATAATACTGATATTGTTCGGCAATATCTCAGTGATACCTATGGGCAGATATGGATTGGAACAAATGGTCCAATCAGATGGCCGCCAGATCGCCCGATTTAACCCCTAATGATTTTTATTTATGGAGTTACATAAAATCCAAAGTATACTCGAAGAGACCAACTTCTTTGGAGGACTGAAGAGTTAGTGGACATCGAAATGTGGAAAAGAATAGCGGATATGGAAAGACCAAACGCTAATAACTACCAGGATAGAATCATTATCAAAGCTCATAAGAAAGCGGAAGATGTCAAAAATGAAGTGAAGGTAATTGTGAACACAGAACATGTTGGAAATAGAGTCAAAATGTCATGGATATCCGGACAAAAGGGGTTTCGGAGCAATGAGGGGGCTGATGCCTAGTCCAGGAAACAGCGACATGAGTGGGATCTTGAAAACGAGTATGAAGAAATCCATTAATGAATGTTTGCCTGCCAGGCGAAAGAGATCATTTGGGGACATTCGCCCAAATTCACAGCAGACCTGAACAGCCACTTTCGCAAGGCCGTAAGAATAATGGTGGGTCTGATAACTGTCGCTCAAAAAACATATGAGTTTACTAGGCCTGGCAGGAAGAAACCCAATGTAGGTTCTGCCAGGAAGACGAAGACACCGCATTGCGAGTGCTATGCCATTGCCATTGAGAAGAACAAGCTGATATTCTCATATATTAAATCTAAAAATCTGAGGAACTTGAACATCTTACGAAAAAAATATCCAGATAATGTTGAACTCCAAACTGAGTATAAACAATCAAGCCTATAACCATCATATAAACCAAGCAAAATAAAATTATTACATGAATCTCATAGACACTTCAAACAATAAAAGTAAAACGATCTGGAACATACCCAAGTAGCACACAGAGGTCATAATTCGGTTGTACAGACGTCTACTAGACCTTTCGCAAAAGTCCATGACTTATGTCTTGTAATATGCTGAGACGTCGCTATGTATGCCAATACGACAAAAAGGCACACTCTTGCGACGTCACATCGACGATATGAAGAAGTGGTAATGACTTGCCAATATAGACTTATATAAGCCAGCCGCAAAAGGGTCGTTCTGTGGTCTTAGTGTAGTCATTATATCATTATGCATGAAGGTCATAATCTTTCTAATATAGTAATGATATGTATAACATATCAAAAGATTTCATATAATATCAATATAATATATAAGTCAGCCTTCCTTTACATGTTCATGATACTCTGTGACCATGATAGTTATCGAGATAAAAATTATTTTCATTAATGTGTCTTTAAGAATTGTTCTGAAACTCTAGTGACCAAGCAAATCCATTTTTAGGATCAAAATCCAATTCTACTCACTTAAAATTCATGCGCCTCGAAAATGAAGAGAGATATATATTTATTTTCATTTCAGAAAAAATATATTTCATCAATTTTTCTCATTAATCGTTCAAATATGTAGACCATATTACGAAAGATACTTGATTAGCACACCTCCAATGATTTTTAAATTTATATAACACCCAGGGTCCCATTTTTTTATTTTAAATATTTTTGTTCCAATATCGCTACCAGAATGATGTTATCAATCAATCGAAAAACATGGATGCCGTCCTTCTAGTGTAGAAAAGTTGTAATTACTCCGGTATGTACTATCATAGAACAGTTTACGAGTGTCTCAAAGACATCGCAATATCTTACATAAAAAAGTTGTAATGTAGTCGGTATGACTACAAGTAGCAAGTTTTGTTGTACTAACTTCGTAACGCTATCAAAACAGAAGAAGATATACACTGAGTGCATAAGCATTCCACTAGTTCCGCCTAATGGATAACCCTAAAAATAACTGACATTTACAATAGAGGTTATGTTGATGTTAAATATTTAAATATTTTTTATTCATCACTCGAAGTGCACATTGTTGTGAAAACAATTGAAGGAACTGAATGAACTTCATTTTTTTGCAGTGTCCCGATAGACTGATTATATATTTCAGATGTTAATTTTGAGGAAGGCACTCATCCTTCCTCTTTATATTTTTCTATGCGCTCCAGTTCTCTTGTAAGGCAGATTGGATTTTTGTTTTGGCATTTCAATCATTCATACGGAACTGAATATTCTACATACATAACACAATATACCTATCCAACAAAAATAACATAAAAAACTAAAATAATCTAACCCTAGATACATAATGTTATCATTGCGGCCAAAGTTCAGCAGTTGATAAAACTACATTACATGAGAACAATATGTAGTCGTAGAAACGTTTCAAAAATCTATTAATTAGAACCACATATATTCATTGTCATAATAACCTCACAGCAACTGCTCTCAAGTTCTACTTAACGACACATACAATTTATTTACATACAAACCACAGTACAACTTCATCTCGAGAATTCTTTATTGTACTCTCGTTATATCTATTACATGACGTCATAGCAACGCCTGAAGGTTATAAAACGCACATTAACTTTTTGGTTCTAAAACATACAAATAAGTGGTCTTTAAGACGGTATAAGAAGTCATTATGTTAATTTTATTACTCTGTGCTACTTGGGTAGTAAGCTCACGTCTAAACGAGAAAAAAATACAAAACTTTATTGAACTTAAACACGAAAGAGATAAAATTACAAATGAGAAAGATATATCAGACATTTTTGATTTTTTTTTAATAAATATTGTAAGTGATCAACTGAAAATCCATTTCGGAGATGATCTGTCCACGAAATTCACTACATGTCATTCTCAGCAGATACATTCTTTTTATTTTGAACCTTTCCCAGCTACTGAGATTGAAGAAATAATAAAAAACAAGAAAACCAAAGGAATTGATGAAGTTCCGGTATATCTAATAAAAAAATGTTCTTCAGTCATTGCACCATATCTAGCATTAATCTTGAATAAATCAATCGAACTGGAACAATTTCCGAGTCGTTTAAAAATATCATTAGTATGGCCCTTTCATAAAAAGGGAGACATATTCTCACTTATGAACTATAGACCAATTGCACTACTGTGTATATTGTAAAAAAATTTGGGAAATGGCATATTTAAAAAAATAAATAGCTTTCTGAAGAGGTTCAACATACTATTCTTTGATCTGTCCCAAGAGTTTGACACTCTGAATTTTGATTTCTTATTATCGAAAATAAATGTACTCGGACTTCGCGGAAACCTTTCGGAATAGATCCGTTCAGTTCTGGAAGGGCGTAAATTGATAGAGAAAGTCAACAAACAAACTTCTGACGAATTTTCGATCGATTATGGTGTTTCCCAAGGTAGTATTCTCGGCCCTCTAATTTTTTTATTGTTCATCAACGACCTACCAGAGCATATAGCTCATGGAAAGTTCTATATGTTTGCAGATGATACATTAATAATAGTTTCTAGTACAGATATGGATGAACTCGTTACTAAAACTACGAATATTCTCCTTCAATTTGACAACTGGTGCGAAAAAGAATGCCCGATTCTAAACTATTCATTTCACAAAGTCTCTGTCAGAAGGAATCGACATTGAAAGGCTACATATAAACAACTACACATTATCTTTTCAGGGAAGCTGTAAATTTCTAGGAACCATTATTGGTAGTAACCTCAAATGGGAAGAATGTACTAATATGATTTGTTCCAAATTAAATAAACATTACTTTGCGACTAAAAACCTGATAAGTTGTCTTGATGAAAATTTAATTAATTCCGTGTACTATCAGCTACATCATAGCATACAGTCTTGCTATTGATAGCAATAGAGTTTTTCTCGTTCAAAAAAGAGTAGTTCGCGTTATTTTCCACTTGGACTATCGAGAGTCCTGCAGAAATTACTTCAAAGAGAAAAAACTTTTACGAGCATATATCTATATAAACTCTCAACACATATCTTAATTCCCAAGAAGCAGTATCACTCAAAATTAAAACTTCCATAGTTATGCGACACGCAGAAGAAACGAATTCAGACTTGAATATGTATTGTTCTTGGCTTGTCAATCCAATGAAAATTGGTGTGCGACCAATAAATATCTATCTATTTACAAGGAGTCCTCAGATCCGCCAGAGTCGTGATGGATCAGACCATGGAATCAGCTTCCAGTTCTTAATCTCAATGGAAGATTTTTCAACAGGTACTGGGTTGACGCTAGTGCGATGTTTCGAGCACTTCAAATCCAAATTTCAAAAGATAGAATGAAAATGACCATTAATAATTTCACAGTATTTATAGTATTTCAGAAATTAAATGCATTAATGCTCTCAGTTTGAGATAATAGGAGCATAGGAAGTTCGATATGTTTAATTGTAATTAAATCACTTCACTGATGAGGTGGAGTAATCTCTTCTATCTAGATTGAGCTTTTGGATCTCAAAGAATCATTTTTTATGTAGCAAATGCCAATCAACAAATATGTCATCCTTCTCGACTTTCATATGTGCATAATATGAACATGAATGATAGAGTCCTTAAACACCTCCCAAGTTTGATTTCAAATGTGTATTAATCTTAGTTTTGATAGTGATTAAGCTGTGGCTTATTCGATTTAAGGAGGTTATTTATTGCTCTGATTATATCCCTAGAACGAGTAGATTAGTGGGCAGGCTCTGAGGCTCTTCTGAGTACTGAAATGTGCTGAGTACCATGAAATTACAGTATAATCGATAACATATAGTGTAGTCCTGAGAACCCGCTATAAAATCAATACATAAAACTATTTTACTACAATGTCAGATGCTCTTATGATCAGCAATAATGAATCCAAATGATTGTGAAGTATGATGATATCTTCAATTGAACGTGCCTATACACTGACTACTGACCAACTGATTGTGGAATCAGGTTCGGGATGATGGATTTGAAGGTTATGAACAAATTGCGTAGTTTTTTGCATGAATATATTTTTATACGAGAAAAGAGAAATGAAAAAGCCTAATGTAACTTTTCTCGTCATTGTATATTCGAATGATAGCTAACATATTCGTAAGCCACACTATATTCGTTTTATCGAAGGACAATTCTACTACTTTTGGATGTGATGATTTCTGGGAAATATTTATTATTATCTACTCATTAGATAGAAGGGGATATTCGAATAGTCCTGCGAGAAAATTCTTAGGAGTGGGCGTTCGTAGAATTGTGGCAGCTTTATGAAAGTGTATGGATATTGTTACAGGAGAACACACTTATCAAGGCTGCTAGTGATTTAGATATAAGGACAACATGAAACTTAAATTGTTTCCTGAGCTCTGACGATTTGCTAAATTCAAATTAGATTGTAGAAAAACAAGCCCTCTACAAAGGACAGATCTAGATTCACCCTTGGAATGAATAATGAAATGAAAGACAGAGTAAAAGAGGTCATAAGGAAGAAATATTTCCAGTATGATATCACCCTGGGTAGACAAAAAAAAATATTATCCAGTAACTATGGCATATATTAAAAAAATAATCGTTGGGATCATTGTTTTTTTTTTCAGTTTTTGAAGTTATACGCACCTTGAGAAATATATCTCCATCCATGTGTCATTTCTATGTGTTAAACTTTCACTGCATTTTGCATTTGCTCCTTCACAAAATAATCCAATGGTTCTTCGCAGTTGGATACGTAACCGTTAATGTTACAATCAGCAGATGAACAAACCGGTTTTCCTTCCTAGAGAAATAAAGAAAAGTAGTATTATTATCCCTTTGAATGGAGAAACGGATACGTGAATGAAATGGACATTTCGAAACATTTTCTCTGTAGCAGCATGAATTTCTAGAGGTAAGTAAATATCTAACATTCATCAGTTGAAATATTTCATGCATTGATGGAATCTGCAAGCACTTTTCAAACATGTAGACTTAGACTCATTACAAAAATAAATCCAAGATTGAGTTTTCTGGAGTACAAAGACATGAATTCAAATATGTAATGTCCAGTTTTCTGTTTCTCGACACATATTCGGAAACTATATTTACTATTTTGAAAAACCTAGAACAATAATAAATGAATAACTAGACACTGTATTCTTTGAGGATTGTGCGTACGACATCATTCACTAAAATTCCAAACCACACAAAAGACCAACATTATCTTCTGAAATTACGAAAATAATATAATCCAATCAAAAAACTTCCGTGCTAAAAATCAAGATGAAAAGACTTCAAGGAGATATAAAAGTATATATTAATAATAAATTATATTCAAAACAGACTTACCAGATTCAGCTAGAATACTTACAAAATCTCTCATTTATTTTTTTATATCACAAACCAAAATTATTATTTTTGAAAGTTGTTAGTACATCAATATATTGACATAATTTTAATAAATCATATGGTTCACATATTTATGTACTTTGGGATATTGAATACGTTAATTTTTTCTGATGCATTCAAATTGTTAGTTACCGATCCCACTTATGATAGAAATCCTAAAGACTCATCGAAGAGATGCTCGTTGCGGCAATGTTGCGGCAACCCCAAACAAAAAGATTCAGATTTTTCTCAAATTAAAAATAAATCGGTGCATCTTTGTTCTAGGATGCGCTTTGTCAACCTACTGAAACACAGAGAAAGTGTTTCTTTGTTATTTTTATTCTTTATTCCTTTTGAAAACATAAAAGATATCTCAGAGAAAAATAACTCATTGAAATGAAAATATACTTGCAAATGAGCAGTACGAGACGTCAAAATTTCAAAATAGTTCTTGCCCATGTACTTGAAGATACAACAAACGGTGTCCGGAAAGTGAGAGATTCAGAAGTCAACGATTGTGAAAATAATGAAGGAAATCCAGGAGGAAATTACAGACACTGTGACTCTCATTGTAATGAAATTGAGAAACAAAATTTAGGTCACCTCACGCCAATATCTAAGGAATTTATCTTCATTCAGTGTGGGTCCAGAGGATTGACTACTCTTCATTTGTCAGTTTAAAAATCGACCACCACCAATGAAGGAAATCTGGTAAGACTTCAGAAATGCCTTCTTCGTGGGTATGCGAGATATAATGTTAAGCTACTGCTGATAAGTGACCTAGAAACTACAATAGAATATTCGGAACTGAACTGTGGATGACTTGAAATTGTAATTTCAATGCCGATAGAAAAAGTGAAGGCGATGTCACCTTTTAAGGAATAAGGGATGTGAGAAAAAATAATGGAAACGACAAAGTCAATTGGTCTCAGATTCCAGACTATGCTGCTATTATGGAGCAACGAATATGTTGAATTTCCAGGCAATCGCCAAAATGTCCAGATCCAACTATATGTATGGAAAGACAGATGAATAAAGATGAGTATTCCGCGAGAGAGTGCTACATGTTACCCTCCAAAACAAAGTCAATAAGCTTGAATACTGAACTGTTTCAGTTACCTGATCTTCTGATTACCTTTCGACACAACAAAGTAGTATTTACCAATGACATTAAGGTGGAGATAAGGAAGGGAGACAGAACAGCTAAACGCTTCTTTTGAACAGGGCAAGAAAGAGAGGAAGATCCTGGAATTTACAAGATTACTTGCTGCTTCTTGTTCTCCGTGTCTGCTATAGTACATACCGTAGACGAGATGTCACCCTATGGCGGATTTCATCACCTCTGGTCATATTTGGTTTTGTTAACTGTAGGTTCTCTCTATTTTTGATGCCATGATCTAGAAAGTGAAAAAACTGTAGTTAACCTTTATCAAAAGATGGCCAGCTGTGTTACAATCCTCCCTAATAAGAAATGTAGATGTAAAAACTCAATTCAGTAATGCTTATTCGTTTCTGAATGGTGGAAAAACGGCCAGACGGTCACGAGCAGTACGATTTTAGCTTGAATAGCTCGCTAGGAGAATCAACAGGAAACTGCTTCAAGTATGATAGGAGCGGACATTTCCAGAAATATTGCACGGAGAGGTTGCCTTCACGTTCGTCATCACCTTGGAGGGCACCTGCACATTCCCACTCACCGACGAGGACTGGATTATCTAGTGAGTCAACAGAGTGAGGAGAATTACTGATAATCCTCCCTTCACGGAGGAGCCTAAGCAGTATCATGCTAATACCAAACATCGCCTAAAACAAGTGAATAGTAATGCACATTAGAAGAGCACATCCTAGAGCATTCGAGCAAAATCAGAAAACATGGTCCCGCGTAGGAGTTGCCGGCATCAGACAAACGAGACTATTACCTGAGGATGACTGGACTACCGCACAAATGAGACAGGACCAGGTAACCCATCCAAACATTGGGGACTCTCTACATTGGAAAAAGGACGGAACTGGTAGACCCTCCTGCAGAGATATTTCGGACAGATATCCCATCTTCAAGGCAATGTGGACACAATGGGATTATCTGGTCGTAGAAAATGGATTACTCAAATGGGTATGGGAGTCAGCTGAAGGTCCCCAATTTTCCCATTGGTTTTGCCCAGGAAAAGGATAAGTGAAATTCTTGAAGGAAAATCAAGAGGACATCTGGGAGTCAATGAAATTTTAGACAAGATCAGGCAGAGGAAAACTCGTGCAAAAGATGTTCAGAGTGCGCCGCCACTATAGGTCCTGAGACTGAAGCCAGGGGTGAAACGAAGAAATACAACGTAGGCGCACCATTCGCCATTGATGTAGCTGGACCCATTCCTATGATGGACGATGGCAACACATGTTAACAAGGACTATTTCAGCAAATGGCATTCCAGACCAGAAAGCCTATGCCATTCCAGACCAGAATGCATCCACAATAGCCAAGAAATCGGTGGACATTTCTCAAGATTCGGAGTACCGATGGAGCTACATTCCGACCAAGGAAATAATTTCGAGTCGAAGTTATTCAAGAGATGGGTTTCGAGGCAGCGGGAATAGGACACAATGAGTAGTCTGAATATCAAATTGCCGACGTATCGACGTTTATTTGGCGTATTTATCAAGGCTGAAAATACATGAAATGTTTAATATCTCATGTTGATGAAAACATGAAAGTTAACACATAAGGGAACAAAAATATGGTAAAAAACAACAAACAACTATCACCAAATGGTCACAACATATAAAATAAAATATAACGAAATACGAGAAGTGACATAAACCATTAATTAAAATAGTAGCAAATATTCAAAAACAGTAATACTTCCAGAAGGTTATATAATCGTTTCTTTAGATGTGACTTCCTTGTTCTCCAATATCCCATAAAAACTAATATTGAAGATAATAAAGACTCAATGGTCTTTTATATCCGCTTATACTACAGTAGATTACAAGTTGTTTGTCAAAATGATCGAATATCTATTTGAGTCAAGCTATTTTTCTTTTAATGGTAGTATAATCAAAAACTTGATGGTACTGCAATGGGCAATCCCGCCAGTCCAGTTCTGGCTAATTCAGTAGTGAATGACTTGATCCATAGTTGTCTTGAATCCCTCCCCTTCAGTGTCCCCTTTCTGAAAATCTATGTGGATGACACGATCATGGCAATTCCAAACAATAAAATTACTAAAGTTCTACAAGAATTTAATAAGTATCACCCTAGTCTCCAATTCACCTCAGAAATGTAAGTCGAAGCAACGATTCCTTTTCTTGATACATTATTAATGCGATAACCAGGTGGTAATCTGACAACAAATTGGTATACAAAACCCACAACCTCGGGTAGACTTCTGAATTATCTTTCAAATCACCCTTTACAACACAAGATCAGCACAGTTAAAAATCTACTTTACAGATTCCATCACCTGAGCAGTACAGACTATCAGAAAGATAATGAAACCAAAGTTGAAAAAATACTAAAAGACAATAATTATCAAATTTCTTTAGTCAACAGAATTATAAACGAATATAATGCAGATTCAATATATCAAGCTAATAGAGCCAACAATATCGGTATTCCTTTCCCATACATAAGAGGATTATCCGAAAAAATAATGAATTGTTTTAAAACATATAACCCTTATGATATCAAAATAGCATTATATCATATAAATCAAATCAAAACCATATTTACAAGACTGAAAGACAAAACACCAACTTCCGATTGCTCCAAATTAGTATATAAAATAAACTGCCACAACTGCGAAAAATGTTACATTGGAATGACCAAATAACATCTAAAGACTAGAATCCAACAACACAAATATGACTGCAGGGAAAAAAATAAAGACAAATCCAATAAAACGGCACTAGCACTATATCATTTCACTGAGAGACATGAATTCAATTTTGAAGAAGTCAAAATCGTGGACAGAGAAAATAATCACTATAAGAGAAACATCAGCGAAATGGTCCAAATATTCCAGAACGATACCGTGAAAATGAGAACGGATACAGATAGATTGAGCGTTTGCTACAACCATCTTTTTAAACAATTTTTCCGCTATAAACCAGACTAAAGGGCCCGTCTAATTCCATGACTTCTTGTTCGAGAATACCGTACTACGCGACAATATGTGCCTATCATCTGTTGTTGCCTTTTGTGTTTTTTTCCTTGGGTTTATAAATAGTTGTAAGTTTTTATAAATAAAGAAATCTCTTTGGTGCTCATCTCCGTACTATCCATACGAATTCTATTTCCGACCATAGTGTTCCAGAAATTTTATTCACACCAACAAATCCGTTATTTGATAAACCATGTGGATTTTCAGTGAAACAATCGATCTATTGGAAAACAATTTCGTCTGACCCATTGAAAAGTTAGATTTGTATTTGCCTTTATTTGTTATTATTTAAATTAATGGTTTATCTCACTTCTCGTATCTTGTTATACTTTATTTTATATGTTGTGACCATTTGGTGATAGTTGTTTGTTGTTTTTTACCATATTTTTGTTCCCTTGTGTGTTAACTTTTGACAATCATGTTTTTATTGAGATATTAAACATTTCATGTATTTTCAGCCTTGATTAAGACGACAAATAAACGTCGAAACGTCGGCAATTTGATTTTCAGACTACTCATTGTGTCCTATTCCCGCTACCTCAAAACCCAATCCTAAGTGAAGGACGCTAATACTACAGAATGTCATTCAAGAGAATTTGTGAGCTGATGGGTATCAACAAAACCAGAACCACGGCGCTCAGCCCCGGTCGAATGGCATGCTTGAAGCATTCAAGCGAACTATGGAAGAGCATCTTCCCAAGGTAGTGGAAAAACATCAAAAGAATTTTGTGATGGCATACAGAGCAGCCGTCCAAGAATCAACCAAGTATCAGATCATCAAGCAACCAAGAGGTTGGCGTGCAGGACTATGTAGATAAACTGAGGGGGATAGCTTGTTGGAAATCTACGAAACTGCTCGGAAAAGGTTCATACTGGCAAGTGACAAGATGAAAGCTCGTTATGATTTGAAATCTAATTCAGAATGATCAGGTTTGCATGTACAACCCACATAAAAAGAATAGCGAATCCCCAAAAGTGACACCGTTTTGGGAAGGACCGTACGGGGTGAAGGAGAAGTAGTTTGATGAAGTGGTTTACAGAATCCAGCGCAGCCCTAGGATAAAGATGGACGTTGTTCACCTCTAATGACTGAAGCCCTATCATGGTGAACCAGTGATCTTTGGTAGGAATGAGATCAAAGTGATAGGGGGACAGTGTTACGAAATTGGTAAAATACGCCCTTGTTAATCACGCACGTGCTAGACAATGCGGCCGTCGGGACCTTCAGATGACGTCATAGAATCACCCAGATCTTTCCAAGAACCAGATGATTCCAGAAATGACATTCTTGGGGATTCTATACTTATGTTTTTGAATATATAAACAGATTGCACGTGACTTTGATATTATGTGTGTAATGCATTCGAAGTTAGTACAGCGCAGTATTTTGAACTATGATTATTTGAGTGTCAGTGCATTATTGTACTGTGTTTTCAAAGTGAAATAAACGGACATTGATTATAATCAAGTATTTGTTGAAATCACGGACCCCAGTTTCGTAACACTTCTGGAAATACAAAACTTCACTCAGCTATTGAACGAAAGCACACAAGGATCAAGACAGTACTTACTTTGGTTTCAATCCAAATATCACTTTGGAAAATAACTAATAATAATTTATATATTTTAACACGAATCTGATTGACACGAACCAAAGAAATGAAAGGAACATGTCAAATATGACAAACACAAAATATAAACTTCAAATGGGTTGGTTGGGATTAGGATCAATGTTATTAAAGAAAAACTATTGCTTTCTCGCCAACGTTTCGACCTTTAATAAATTCATCATCAGAGCTCAAAAAATAGTTTTTCCGCGTGGACAAATGATAATAAATAAAAAACAGACATTTTAGATACGTGAATAACGAACATTTATTGCACAACAGATTCAACATTTAGCTCGAGACAAATGAAACTGAGTAAAAAATATGAGTCCTGTTGATGAATTTATTAAAGTTCGAAAAGTTGACGAGAAAGCAATAGTTTTTCTTCAATAACATTGATGCTAATCCTAACCGAATCATTCGAAGAACATATCTGTGGATCACCAAATTTACCATAATTCAAACAAAATATAAAATTATTGAAAATAATTTATTAGCGATTTTTTTAGAGAAAAACCTTTCGGGTGAAAGTTGTGTAGCTCATGAAGCTCTTACAAAAAACCTATAGTATCCAATATTGCTAGAAAAATTTAATATTGACAATTTGTTCAATATTTCCACAGCCGCCATTTTGAAGCTACTCAAAGATTTCTACCATTTTTGTGTTCTGGGGATTATGAGATCGGTGAAGTTTTACGAATTTTTTTTGAAAGTCTTGTGGTGATGTCCTCAGTAGGTAGTATTTCTATTGAAATCTACCTAAAAGAGTGCGCCGTTCTTTTGTTTCCGGTTGTTCAAAAACTGCACAACAATTATATTTTGACAATCCGACGATTGCTGAGTGAATTTTAGGCTGGAAGAAAAATATTCATCTGAGATTCAAGGTGCATTACCGAAAAATTTAATTTCCAATTCATTCATCATTCTCAACCTTGTTTTTTGCTCCAGGAAATTCCAAATTTCCACGACAATTTTTCCGTCTGCAAAAAAAACATTCAAGTGGTATATTAAGTACATTGCTGAAAAATTGAAATTCTCGAATTATTCATGTAAACATGCAAGAGCTTTTCTGCTTCAAAATTCTAAATTTGCACTACAATGTTTTGGTCATCCGACAATTGTTAAGTGAGTTTTTGGTTGTAAGAAAAAATATTCAACTGACATACAATGAGCATTACTGAAATATGATGAAAGAAATTATATGTTGAATTGATTTCAACAATTATTCGACAATAAGGACACTCAATATTATATTCAATACTGTGCAAACTTCACGAGTCGAACTGTATATACTACAATACCCTTCTGTCCATTAAATACATCATCAATAAAGATATTTTTTGTTGTCTCCACTAACCAAAAAATGCAAGACAATGCGCCAATAGCATAGCCGAAAATTGAGCCATCCTATTACACTAACGTCCATGCCATTAACTCCAACAACCTCCTCATAACCTGTCTTTGTTCTTCACGTTCTTTCCTGTCCCTACCACATGCGCTACGTGTTTCTCGAGGACTTGAATCAGAAGTTATAGGCAATAACAAGTGGTCTCTTAAAGTAATCTTTCAGTAAATCATTGTGGGCACACGCGATACACGTTTATCTTAGTTCACTAACGCCGTTTCAGCAAGTGCGAGGGAGACGTACGATCGCCGGTGACACACAAAAGGAGAGGAGATGAATACAACATCCATAAAATCGCAGATGATGATTTAAGATAGCCGTTGTCTTTTTCGCTACTTACTGTAATGTTTACAAGGTGCTTATGGGTAGTTTATGACTTTTGGACTGTTACGATTACCGCTAGATCGTTCAATTGCGCTTTTTTTTATGAGGGACGTACTTGCAATTTTTCAGGGGTCCTCAACTAACACTTTCGTTCATTCATAGGAATAAAAAAAAAAGTAGAACTCGGTATCTGCTGCAATATAGTATCATAGACCAAATGAGTTATAACTCTCCACGGTCAAAGAACAATGATAAAAATATCCTAAACACTAAACGTGACCGAGTTTTTTGAAGAAATATTGCGTTTGCAATAAAATACACATTCGACAGATTACTTTCAGAACAAAGCCGAATATCATTTCAGCAGAAAATCCTTAGAAAGTGTTTTCTGATTGTTATGAAGTATATATATTTATATACATACATTTCATGTTTTCACATTAAATACAAAAATCAAGAACGATAAAGCACAAAAAAGACGTTACAAAAATGTTAGCTTACATAGATGCTGTATACCTACAAAAAAAAGAGTGATCATGCACACTGGTCAGAAGAAAGTCTGCAAAAAGCGTTGCGGGAAGCTCAATAAAATTCAATATTAAATGTTAACAAAAAATATGGCATTCCCTATGCTACTCTGAAGGCTGGTGTAACTACAAAGAATCTGGGCCGATTTGTAATTATATTTACTCCAGATTCCTGGAAACGTTGGTTTCATAACTTTAAGCTGAGACATCCCACTTTGATTTTGAGAAAACCTAAACCAACATCAATTGCTAGAGTCAAAGCTTTAACAGACAAGAGTAGAGCAATTTTACTCTATATTAGAGGAGACAGTAACGCGACATAACATTCGTCCAGATATTCAATGTGGACGAAACTAGAGTGACAACGACTTCTAACAAACCACCAAAGTATTATCAACATACGCGAAGAAGCTGGTTGGTATAGCTTCAAGTAATGAAAGGGGAATCCTAACTACCGTCATCTGCTGCTGCAAGGTCAGAAAGAGTGACAGTATGAAGCAGATGTTTGACAGAATATTCGAAAAATTGGATCCCCAAAAATAACAACGCCAATAATCAATAAAGATTTGTTGGCAGATATTTTAGGCGTAGGTGCCACCATGTTTGTCATTACCTACGAGGACATCATCTTTCCTTTCCTACCCACTTACGATGAACAGATCATCTAGTGAGTTTTCGAGCAGGTACCAGGAAACCAGCTTAGCTAATACATCGGGGAGCATATTGACTTTGAGAAAAGCTCCCAGATTCATCTTTGTTAGCGACGACATATTTCTGCAACCGGGGCTTAACATCGAAGCCGGTAAGCACCTCTTCCCCAACCAGAAATTTTGCCGAATCTTTTGTCGTTTCAGAGACAAGGTTCTTTGACGATTTCAACATCTATGAACTCGGGACCGCCATCTTAACGTTTTCTTTGAAGGACGGCATATTAAACACCATATCTCATGCTCATCAATATGACGCCTGCAGCTGTGATTATGTTACTACGCTACAGTTGTTGGGTCATTTTAACGCGCACCTTCCATGTCAGGTGGTCACCCATCAAGTACTAGCCGCACCCGATGTTGTTTCGCTTCAGTTATCTAGATTCATCTTAGTCAACACGGTTAGAAGAACCAGTGATAATCTGTCCATCAGAGAAGATATGAACCAGTACAATTTCAATACCAAACAACACCCAGAAGGACGAAATATAATAGAGATGTCTGTGTGAAACCGTATCCAAGAGATCAAGCGTGTCAGAGAATTAACCCATGAAGGAGTCGCCGATGTGAGACGAACAGACTATCAACTGAAAACGAATGGACTTTCCACATTGGAAAAGAATGGAACTGCAGGGATGTTTCGGATCCCTCTACAAGAGGTAAGGAAGGCCCCGTGCTCTCAACTCGTACAAGTTTTCATTAACTTCTGAGGGTTGGTAAAACAACTGGGAAAGGGGGTTGAGAATTTTTTCTGAAGATCAACTGTATGTTGGCATCTGTAAATGTCCCAAAACTGTTCTTCGAAATTCCTTTCCATAACCATGACATGATCCAGATACACCAGGCAAGTCTTCCAACTGAGTCCATGCAATATCAGCTCCATCACTCATTCGAAGGTCCATCGAAGCATAACGGAGATCAAAGACATAACACTAAACTGATATAATCCGCTCCAGTAGTAAACGCAGTTTTTACCTATCGTCTTCATGTATGCCACTTCCAGAATCCGCTCTTCAAGTCCAGCGTTGAAAACCATTGTCAGCCTGCTATTATTGTGGTCAGTGTGTCGTCGGTTCTGGGTGATGGTAGCTAATCCTTCTTCGTGACGTCATTCGGTTTCCTATAATCCACACAGAATCTTGTAGATCCATCCTCTTTAGAATTATTTGTTCCTTTTCTCGACAAGCTTTTCCGTCTCATGTTGTTTCGCAAATGGTAATCTCCTTGTTGGTGTCGAATTCGATGGAAGCTGACCAGTATCTATTCTGTGCTGTTGGTTGTTCGTCCTATTGGGCATTCTTCAAATGGCTGTATTTTTCCAACGCAGAACCAGAGTCTTCTTGTAGTCGAGCTCCAACGATCTTCTCAGATGAACCAGGTATTCCATCCTGAAAGTTTTGACTATCCGCAATTTCACAAAACGCCCCCTTTTAGATGGTGTTAAAATAAATTCTTCCCCTCCAAAGGACCTCGCACCGCTTTAATGGGAAATTGGCTTTCGGTGAATTTGTTCGAATTTTTCATATATTGCAGAACTCGTGATGCTGATCAAATGTCTCCAATGCAACACCGCTCTAATTTCAACAGTTTAGATTATATAGGGTGAAAGTGGGAAATTATTGTCCGAGAGAAATTATGAAAAAGGAATTTGTGGCATAATGGACAGATTATTAAATTAAAGAAAACAACACATCCTCAAGCGGGACTCGAACCCAAAATCTTATGCTTTCCAGACATACGCTCTTACCACTGAGCTATCGAGGCTATAAGAATCGACACACACTCGCGAACACTTTACTTTCTTAATTTAATGTGAATGTTGGAATGAATCGAAAATCGAACGTACTCATCAATGGCCGTCGAGACCCCTTCACCTATTCACCCACCATCTCCCAAATATATATTTGGCTAAATCTTATCAGTGGTTGGAGATCATCTTCCTAGATCTTCTACTGAAATCAATTCGACGATGATGTCCGGAAAGCATAAGGTTGTGGGTTCGAGTCCCGCTTGAGGATGCATTTTTTTCTTTAATTTAATAATCTGTCCATTATGCCACAAATTCCTTTTTCATAATTTCTCTCGGACAATAGTTTCCCAGTTTCACTGCAACACCTTACTTTTGAACCCCAGTTTTTTAAATTATATGATTTAAATTTAAAAGGTGAAATCACTTTGCCGATAGGCTGCTCAGATGGATACGGTTAGGCCGTGAGTAAGGTTCAATTAATGACTTTTCCTAGTTAATCAAATTTGGCCACTAAAAAATTATACATTAATTAACTTGACTAGTTCAATAGTTGGGCGCCAGACTTGCTAAAGACAAAGTCAAAGATAAATAAAATTAAATAAATGTTACCTAGCGTATGGGAAGGCAAATAAATATGCAATAAATCAACTTAACAAATTTATTCCAGTTGGAATTCTGAACAAGATAAAAAATTTTACAAATACTAGAAAAGTATTTAGCTTCTCTTAAAAAAATTGAAAAATTACATAAAAAAGGAACCAGTGGATTTTGACTCTGATCAAAATTCGAACATTTTACACCTATGATTCCTCCAGTTGTTGGTCACGAATATACCTTCGGAGATTTTGAGCGAGATAGAGTAAGGCTAGTTTCTTGAACTGGTCCCAGGGTTCTAGGAGGAACTTGGTTTCAGCGGTTACGATTAAGATGGTCGTGGGTGGTTCTATAGTTGGTTTAGACCCCCTTATCGGCGTGAATTGAGTTGATCTTCACGGAAGTGCTGATATTGATGTGCTGTAAGACCTCCCAGGCTACTAGTCCTTCCGTCTCCGTAGATGGGTTCCTCCGTGGTATATATCATGCGAAAAAAAATGATGGGGAATCAAAATATGTACAAAAGGGAGAACGAAGGATATCCTTTGAACCTCAAGTTTTATGTTTCAAATTTTTTAAACGAGGTAAAGATAGATGCAAATGATAGCATACAAAAAATCTCAATCTATATAAAAGACTGGAAAGTTACAGTGAAAGAACAAAGATAATAAATAGCAATCAATCTGCATTCGGAGTTAAATTTATAAAATTAATTTTAATAATTAAAAAAATTAAAATGAACAAATTTAAAACCAAACAAAACCCTCACCCAAAACGTGATGTTCAAATTCAGTTAAAATTTTGAAACAGGTAAGTTTTGATAAGGTGATTCTATTTAAAAAGGGTAAAAAAAATTCAATGAAAGGTATTCCAAAAGAAATATACAAATTTCCTTGAAATTTTACCGGAAAAAAAAAATGGGATTTTAAAGCAAAATCCATAAAATTGCCAGAAAAAAAATCTATTATTTTAAAAAAAAATTTAAAAGTTGCAGTACAAAGATATATTATTTTAAAGCAAGTGCCAAGGAAAATATAGCGTTATACAAAATTTTAAAAGGCTACATAAAAAAAAAGGGTTTCTGAACAACGATAATAGTCGGTAAAGTATCTTCAAAAGATAAGAAGAGGGACACACGTCTTTTCGTGAGCACGACTCTCTTAGATAAAGATAAAGTGAAATAATTCTTTTTTTATAGAAGAATTTCCAGGGGATAAACCGAAGAGGGAGACCCACGTCTTTCAGTGGGCACGACTCTTTAGATAAAGATAATGTTAAATAATTCTTTTAATTGAAGAATTTTTAAAAGATAACTGAAGAGAAACCTCACGTCTTTCGTGGGCACAACTCTCTTAGATAAAGATAATTTTGAAATAGGGCGGCAATTCCTTTTTAAATCGATAAACAGGTAATTCTCAAAAATTAGAATAATCTCCGTTTGGCGACAAGGTAAACTGAAGGAATTGATTTCCAACGTCAAAAAAACAAATAAGCACGGGGGAAATTTTGGGTAATAGATAAAAAAAAACGGAAACAACTTTGCGAGGTATATTGAATCGAGTGTTCAGACCAGGGGGCAACCCTGATAACAATTTTTTAAAGAAAAAAAAAATTTCCATAAACATATGTTTAAATAAAAAAAAAATTTTTTCCGAGCCGTCCATTTCCCCAAACAATCAAATACGCCCTTCCTTTCAATTGAACCGGAACAATCCATGGGTATGGGGGGTAACCATCCTTCGAGATTACCAAATGGTCCTAAAAAAAAAAATAGTAGAATGATTTAATGAAAAAAACGTTCCCAATATTGGAAAAGTTACGTTAGCCAAATATTATATGAAGTTTCCAAAAAAAAAATATCTATCTTTAACCCCAAAAAAATTCCATGCGGTATTCCAAAAATTTAAATTCAACATAAAAAAAAAAAGGCTAATCGCTACAAGATTGATTTTTAAAATCTGAATAAACTGACATATCTATTTATGTTTTTCTTTTAAACGCCCCCCTTTTTTTTTCCCCCAAAAATCCTAAAATTTCCCGGGAAAATTTTGGTTAAAAACTAACGTTCATGGGGGGTTTTCCCTTGCGATACATGAAAAAACAGGGTGGTTTGGGAAAACCCGGAAATTTTACTGAAAATTTTCCCTTTTGAAGACCCAAAAAGATTTTGAACAATTTTTTTGTAAAAAAAACTTTATATAAAGATTAGTAGAGAACCCCAAGGGTAGAAGAATCTAAAATATAAATAAAAAACAGAAACTTTTTTTTTTAAAAAAGGGGAAACCAAAATCCCATATTTTTTTAAAAAAAGAGAACCTATAGGAATGTATAGGTTTAATGAAACGACGGGAAACCCCAGAATTATTAAAGCCCCCAATGTTCGATTTTTCTCCTTTTGGCCGTCGAAAAACCCCGTCAATTTTTTTGGTTGTGAAAAAACCCCACTTCAATACGAAATTTAACCTTTTTGAACTAGAAACAATATAAAAGGGGGGTTTTCCCCAATGAACAAAACCCAAACCCCCTTAGATGGAAAAAAAGGGGGAGAGGGATATTATATATTTCATCCCCAAAAAAGTACAAATCCCCCCATCCCAAAACACCCAAGGGTTCGGGCCCAGTTTTAAAGGCGTAATATCCAAACAAAACCCGTCAACACTATTGTTTTTTCAATATCCTCTACATTTCCTTCGGGGCTTGAATAATTGACTTTTGCTGGCATTACGGAATCTTGCATGAACCCCATTCGTGTCCGCCCATTAATATTTATCCATTCAAAATTTTATTTTTTATTGATGATAACATTTGGGATACGATGCCAATTTACCTGGGATATGCCCAGTTATATCCTCCAAAATTTTAAATCTAATCTTGAGAATTTTGAAAAGTCCCGCGTAATGTCCACGGGCCACGTCCCCACTTTTTTAAAATTTTTTTTTAACTTCTTTAACTTTGGGCTTATACCCTTTTTTCCCAAAAATTTTAAAATTTGGGATTTCTGGGGGGCATCTCTCAATTGGGGAAAAAAGGGGGGGATTGCTTATTTCATCGCAACCCCCCTTTTTTTAAAAAAATTTTTTTTTTTTTTAAAGATTTACAATTTTTGTTAAAAATGTTTGTACAGTTTTCAAATGACCTTCCCTGCCTAAACTTTTCCATCTAGTTTTTTTTTATGATTTTGACTTGTTGTTGTTGTTCGTCTGTAAGTGTTTTCTTTGTCCCGAGGGGGAACTGGGCATTTCCAATGAATGCCGATACTGGGGAAAGGGGAAAAACACCGGTAGCCCCCATCTACAATAAAAAAAATTTACCTGGGTGAAATCATTTTTTTTGTTCACATCCCAATTCTTATGGGATGGAGCATCACTTTGCGAAACTGGAAAAATTGGCCTTTAAAATCCAAAAAGTAAACCACAGGCCCCCAATTAGGGCCCCCGGTTAAATTTTTCCTTTTTGTTGAGAATAGATTGTCGTAAAACCCGGGAAATTACCTTTTTTTGATGACAAATAATTTCCATCTTTAAACTATTGTTTTTTGGGTTTATTTTTGGGGTTTGTACAATTGATTTTCAAAGTTTCCCCGCTATGGCGGAAAAACCTATTTATGGGGGGGAAAGGTATCAAAGATTTTAAAAATTTTAAAACTAAACTTTTTCCTGGGGGTTGAATAATTGAATATGATGGTTTTTCAGGGGAAAAACCCTTTGGGGGGTTTTATAAGAAAAGAAATTTAGAGCATAAGGTCTATTGTTTAACTTGACCCCCGTAGAATGGGAAAAAAAAAATACATGATAATGATGGGGGCCCCAAAAACGGGGAATTTTTTTGATATATAGATGTTCATTTATGAACGAAACTCACCTTCATTGGGTCTTTAAGCACCCATTGAAATGAGACACGTGTGCTTTGGGAAATTTATTAAAATTTTCAATCTCAAACATCCTGATCTTCTTGAAGGTGATGAATCTGTTGAAAATTTTTGGTTGAGTCAAACGGATTATATTTCCATCAATTTCGGACATTGGAACCCCCGGTGGTCTTTCAATGGAATTTCGTTTCAATTTTTGTTCTCCATCGAATCCCCCATATTTTGTTATTGAATAAACATCACACGTAAAACAATTCCATCGGTGGCGATTAGCCATTTTTTTAATAATTGATAAGCTTTCAATGGGAACTTAACATATGCAATTATTGCCAAATATCAATTCAGTATTTGTTAAACAAATGGATATGGTTGCTATATGTCATTCCAAACCAGAGCCATTCTGACCAAACCAAAGTTGAGCTAGTCCATCTCCCTCCAAGTGTGGGTGCTTTTCAAAATGAACTTAGTGTCGAAATAGTATACTGACTTAGAGTGAACATTTTATGGCATAGGCTTACAAATGGAAAGTGTGAGTCCATATTTTTTCGTAATAAAGAAAGCATTTATATGAGTAATGAATGAATGTGGTTATTTTAGGTTCCATTGTATCTCCTTCACAAAACTCGCTAGATACCTACTCAACATTCTGGAACCACTACCTGAAATGGAAATATTTTATAAATAATACCCCTCACTTTCTGGAGAAATTGAATGAATTACAAATTCAAGATGGAGATCTTCTAGTAAGTTTTGATGTCGAAAGTTTGTTTACTAATGTCCCTATTGATAAAACTCTAGAAATCGTGAAAGAAAGATTAGAAAATGACACATCACTGAAGACAAGAACAAAACTGAATGTCAGTGCCATCATAGAATTACTCAAACTATGCATAGAAAAAACATATTTCCAATTCAAGAACGAATTTTATCAACAAGAGTTTGTCACCCATTTTAAGCAACATATTCATGGAATACTTTGGAAAATCCTTCGTTGAAACATTCCATAATGGTCCAAAAATATGGTGGAGATACGTGGATGATGTTTCCGCTATCTGGAATCAAAGTGAAGAAGAATTAAACATTTTCTTGGATCATATAAACGGTCAAGAACCGACGATGAAATTCACGTTAGAATCAGAACAAAACAACCAACTCCCCTTTTTAGATGTCATGATCCAAAAATCATAATCCCGAATGGAAACATCTGTACACAGAAAGAAGACGCATACCAATCGATATCTACACTACAACTCCAACCATCATGCCAGTGTGAAAAAGGCATAGTTAAATGTCTCTATAATCGAGCCCGAACAGTTTGCAAATCCAATCAGAATCTACAGGAAGAAATAAACCTCATAAAATCTTGTTCTCAAGGAAAAAAGCATATCCGGATCAGTTTGTGGAAAAAAACAATCACTGACATTGACAACAAAAAAACCATCAAATAACCAATTAAAACAAACCAACAGGAGTACTTCCACCACCCACACATTTCACAACCAACATAATACCTTATGTCCCCCGATTATCTGAAAGATCAAACGAATTGACATGGGTATGATGTGAGAACATCATTTAGAACAACAAACACACTGAGATTATACCAACCCAAACAAAACCAAAACGCAGAAGAAAAGTACCAAAAACTGTGTTTACAACATACCTTGTTCGTGTGGTGATAGTTATATAGGTGAAACGTCAAGACCATTGGAAGTGCGCCAAAGTGAACATCAGAGTTACATCAGAAATCGACAAATAACCGGATCAAAATTGTAGGACAAAAATCTTGATGAAAGAACTACATCAAGAGAGGAGAAATTGACAGTATTCTTCTTTCCAATAACAACTGCTTTCCAACAAATTCTGTTGAAATGGATCATACATGGTTACCTCCACTCAGAGAGGAAGTGAGATATGGTAGAATGCTAATAAACTGATTTGAACAACACCCCATATATCAAATGAGCAATACGTCACTCTCAAACTTTTTTGATCGATCTCAATTGACATCCGTCAGTTGGAAAAGCGAAAAAGACTCTGCAAGAAAAAATCCAAATTATTAAAACAATTAAAGGAGATTTAGAAGATTTTGAGAACGGGGGCAGATATAGTCCCCGAAACGTCAATCAAAAACTATATAATTATCTTTTGAATAAAAAAAAAAATTGATAGGCAAATTCAGAAAACGGCAAGTTATTGACTAATTGAATCATTTTTCTATAGGATATATAATTTGGTGAACGCAATAACTTATCGGGGTGAACTAATTAGTTTGCCCTTTCTACACTTGTATAGATTTTCCTGATTATATTTTCATTTTCAGACTGTGGAAGGTTACCAAAAAAACATGTCAAGAAACATTTATATGAGATTATATTGGCCACAAACGGTTCACAGCAGGATACTAAACATGTATTCCTTTCCATATACAGGAAGTTTCAATTACCAATCAATCTACTTTTCACCAATTGAGGTGTGAATTCGAGCAAAGTTTTCAGTTCGAATGCCAAAGCTTTTGAATCTATAACTCACGGATTAACATATGTCACACATCCAAAGCAATATTTTTTTTTACTTTTCAGTGCATTTGAATGAAAGCTTGTCTTCAAAAAGGTTTTTTATTAATTATTTTATTTTGTGCTTTTTAGTACTTAAGTATGCCTTAATCTATGCATTTTTGTTAAAGCATCGTTATTATGAGGCCTTTTTTCTGTAAGTTCTGAGCTATCTAGTCCTTCAATGAGGAGACCAGCTAAAGATTAACTCATCCGCCATCTTGGAGTTGCCATCTCCAAGTTATGAATTTTAGCTGAAAATCAATAATCTTCGACTAAGTCCATACATCTTGGATTGCATCAAAAATAAGAATACCAATTTTGAATCGAACCCATACCGTCGCATCTTGATTTTGGGAATTTTGATAAAAAATTCATAATCTCCGACCCTGAAAACCCCCACACACCAATTTTGTTTTTTTCTATGACAAAAATTCCATGAGTTGCCATTTCAATTTCATAAATTTTGTCGAAAACTTCATAATCTCCGACTCGAAAAACCCCCACATAAATTTTTTTAATAGAATCGTACCATAATCACAAAACTGCTTCGCTAGTTTGGAGCCGCCATCTTGAATTTATAAATTTTGACAAAAAATTCATAATCTCCGACCCCGAACACCCCCCCACATACCAATTTTGAATCGAATCGGATCATAATCACAAAACTCGTCCGCCATCTTGGAGTTGCCATTTTGTTTTTTTCTCTAATAAAAATTTCATAGTGCATTTTCACCGGAATTAAGAATACCTGCCATAGTCCAGCTCAATGGATTAAAAATTTTGAACCGGAAAGAATGACTGACATACGAACGAAGCAAGTTAAATAAAAGCTTTGTAAAAATCCGTTTCTAATTACAAGAACAGACTATGTCGAAGCAAGAAACTCATGCATATCTCGTGTATTATGTGACAGCATTAGGAATGAACATTACCACCAATTCTTTTTCCTCATTTTTCCCAAAAAAAGCCAACCTACCAGCTGAAATGTTCACAATTTTTTTTCTGTAAGTCCATTAGGAACAACACCTGTTGATAGCCTGAAATAGTATTTCGTCAACTAACTATTAGATGTATCTTTTCCAATTTGGTATCGCACCAATGAGGCTACCGGACCCGACGAAACCCATCGCCTTTTTGCCCGTAATCTGATGGAAAGCGTTCTTTCACAGAGCTGCTAAATGTTATATATGCACATGTTCTTCAATAAAAATCAAGAAGGGACTAAAAAGGTATCCTACAACTGCTTAAACCAATATAAACTGTTTAGTCTAACACGTTATGACCCCCGACCATAAGTAACGTGGCGTTCTGGATAATGCAGAAAGGTACACTTTGTATTCTGTACAATTAATATAATTATCCAAGGAGAATAGTTGACACTGTCACATTTTATTGCCTCTTTCGACCTTTCTAATTAGTCCAGTTTGTAGAGATTTCCGCCCTACAAAAGGTGGGGTGATTTTGATATATCCTACTTAATAAGTTTTCGACTGTGGGGTGTGGGGGTTATCGGCGCAATCCGCAATTGGATTGAAAGTAAAAAAACTGTACAATTTACATTTAATAAGGTATCTGCGGCGGGTTCCTTCGAAATTATTATTGGAGTGAGCCTTTCATTGGTACCAAGTTTCCAGTTCCAACCCCAGTCGGATGTATTTTTCAACCGACGAAAAAAAAAGGAGGAGGTTCTCTAGTAGAAGCGTATATTTTTTTATGTATGACCATGCATAACTTTTTATAGAGTGGTCCGCTATCGATGACTTTTTTTAATGGCTAGGGTATATCTCGAAGTTGGTCCCATTTAGATTTAAAAAAACCCTCCTAAGAGTAGGAAAAACCACCGACTTTTGATGGGAAGTCCCTATATTGGAAGCCGTTTGAAGGTGCACTTATAGAATCTTTCCAGAAGATCAACATCGCAAGAATGGATACCTAATTGCTACTTGAAAATTGAGATCTAGCGACTATTATCGAGAACAGCCGTACCGGGCACAGTTGATAAACACGAGTGCAGAAATCGGGTGAAAGTCTGCAGTAGTTTGAAGTAGACGTGCAGAGACTCATCCAGCTCGCCTACCCAGATGCTCCGGAGGATCTCAAAGAACAGTTGGCGGTGAAGGTAGTTAAAGACTCTAAGAATAACACACCTCAAGAAATGGAGTTAAGTTTTAGTTTGTTCCTTGGAAGTGGAATCGACTTTCAACACCTCAAGGCCGAAAGTGAGAGCGGTATGGATCGAAGAGCCACTTCAGGAAGGAACGTAAAGTGCCAGCATGATGCAGATGTTCAATAAAATATTAGAAAAATTGGAACCCAGAAATAGTAGTGCCACTAATCAATCGAAAGAAAACTGCTTCAGATGTGAGAGGAGCGGATATTTCAAGATAGATTGCAGGGTGAGGGTACCACCACGCTTGTCATCACCCACTAGGTAACTCCCACGTTCTTACTAAGCTGTGAGGATAGGATCATCTAGAGGGTTCTTGGAAAGATACCAGGAAATTAGCCAGCATATCGGGAAGCTTGCTGGCTAGCGATAATGAAACTCCCAAGGTCATGCACGTCAATTAAATCTGAACAGTTACCGATGTTTGATCATCATGGGAAATGTGAACCAAAGAGAAGCCAAATAGATACTGATGCGTCAGTTTTCCTGGACCGCAGTGGTATCCTAGAACCAGCCCACTTATAGCCAATTCCGTCCGACGAACGGTCATTGGAGAGAATGCATCGATAGGAGGGAAAGCTTACATTACGTTAACCCCCGGAAGGCTACGAATAATGGAGATGGTTTTTGTGGGCGACATTGAGGAAGAGGTCATTCTTGGGATGGATCTGATGTGACCATGAAATTTAGAGAAGGAAAATGTATTTTCATAACACCACCCGAAAGGGGACATTCTGTGATATTGCGGATAGCCAAAACTGCCAGGATACCTGGTTCATCTGAGAGGATCGTTGAGGCTCTACCGGAAGAAGACTCTGCTCTCATTAGGACAAAACAAGACATCCCTGTCAGAATTGCTACTGATTGAGTAACAGTCCGGAAAGGAGGCATCAGAGGAGTTTGAGTGAGGAGCAGACTGCAAAACAAGCGGATATCCAGATAGGAAAGACATGGCTGATAACATTCTAAGAACCATCGGGAATTCCTCAAATAATTTATCACCAAAGAAATACGCCATGAAATTCATTGCCAAGGAAAGTGACGTATTTGAGTCCGTAGGGTCACCAACAGGACAAACCAACCTGGTCCAGCACAGGATAGGAGATCTAGGAGTCAAGACTTTGGAAAGGATCAGACAGAAGTCCTACTGAGTTCAATGTCGGGACGATGTAGGAAGCTGGGGCAGGAGATGTCCAGAGTACGGTGCTACCAAAGGTCTCAAAACAAGGCCCAGGGATGAAATGCTACGTGCTATCAAGGCCATAGGTAAACAACATGTTCTCAAGATTCGTTATAATGATGGAGCTGCATTCCGGCAAAGGAAGCAATTTCGAGTCGAAGTTACTCAAGAAAGTTTGTTCAGGATCTTCTATCACTATTACTAAATACGAGTGTAACCCTAAGGCTCTTAATCTTTCAGCTTCAAACAAGTGGGCAACAGCCATTCACGGATTTGGAATTTTGACTGGATAAGGACTGGAGACCGGTCTCCAGCCCTTTCCATGATGGCGGTTCTCAAAAATGGCCGAGAAGGAATATTGAATATAAATTTTGAAAAATAAAATTTCTATAGAGGATGTAGCTTTCACTGTCCGCGATAGGTTGATAGATATCCCATCACTCCAGGGAGTGCCTGGGACGTTTAAAGCGCGAGAGGTCGTCTATGTTGTGATCAGTAGCTTCCCTCACGAGAGGGTTCTCGTGGGTTATTGAGCAAACGAATGCTTTCCGATTGCGGTCTCTGATTATAGTCCTGATGGAAGACAGATTCAAGTATCCGATCGTTCCGCACATACCACGGAGCATTCGTTATCATCCTCAGGACTTTCATTTGCGCCCGTTCCAGGACGCGAATGCTAGTCCTGCAGGTTTGGCCCCAGGCGGCTGAGGTATACAAAATGACAGGCCTGAACATCATTTTATATAAAAAAATAGAAAAATCGAATTAAACGGTTTTCTTCGAATAAAGGATTCAATATAAAATTGAACCAGAGAAAGGTAGATCTCAGGTGAAAAACAACTACTTTCCTGGCAAATACCACGCAGAACGTTGAATGATATTCACCTGAATCCATGCATACTTCCATATAATATCAATGGACATTGAATGCAAGTGAGTATGCATGGATTTAGGTGAATATCATTCAACGTTCTGCGGGAGCAGGAAAGTAGTGTTACCTGAGATCTACCTTTCTCGGGTTCAATTTTATATTGAATCCTTTATGTGAAGAAAACCGTTTAATTCGATTTTTCTATTCATTCCACTTCACATAGCACTTATCTTTCATCATTTTATATATCTTGACTTTATTTTTCAAAGTAAGTTTACTTCTTCTATTACTCAGAGGGTAAAGTACGCCGATTTTCTTAGCAATTTTGTTCTTGATTATATTCACATGCGGCTTCCAGGCGAGCCGACGATCCACAGTAACCCCTAAGTACTTGACTTGTTCCGACCATTCTATCTCCCTTCCAGAGATAGTCACTTCCCTCTCCGGGTTGTTTCTTTCGCGACCCATCGAGATCGCTTGTGTTTTATCGGGATTTAACTTTATTTTCCACTCCAGGTACCACTGCTGGAGGTCGTTTAATGCATTCTGCAAATAAACAACACCCATCAGGTGGTTGGCTGACGAGGAAAGTAAGGCCGTATCATTGGCGAACAGGGAGATTTTCACGTGTTTGGTTCGTGGTATATCGGAGATGAAGAGTGGGTATAATACAGGAGACAGTACTGCCTCCTGAGGAACGCCGGCCTCGATTTCTCTCGGGTCCGAGAGGAAATTGTCAACCTTGATCTGAAATGTCCTACCCATGAGGAACGACTTTATCTACTTCGCCAGGCTCAAAGGCAAGTGGAAATCGATCAATTTACAGAGCAGGCCTTCGTGCCATACTCTGTCAAATGCTTTACTTATGTCTAGAAGGACAATATGAGCACTATTGTTGGTGTTTAGCGAAAATATTGTATTTTCCACCAGCCTCAAAACCTTCAGCTCGGTGGAGTGAGCGCGACGAAAGCCGAACTGCTCATTCGGTAGGACATTTCTGTCCTCCACTTCATCGTCAAGCCTTTCGAGAACGATTTTTCCAGCCAACTTAGCTGAACAGCATAACAAACTGATTGGTCGATAATTTTGCGGGAAGGTCGGGTTCTGACCTTCTTTCGGGATCATGACCACGATGGCATGCTTCCACCTTCGAGGAAATCTTTTGAGGCCAGTGAATTGTTGATGATATTCAATAATGACTGCACCTGGTTATCCGGAAAATTCCTAATCATAAAATTAGAAATTCCGTCACAACCAGGCGCTTTTTTGGGATTCAATCCTTTGATATGCGCCTTAAGTTCATCCAACGAAACTGGACGAATGACATCACGATCAGGTTCTCTTAGAGTGCGGTGAACCCGATTTTCTAGCAAAAGATCACGATCCAGATCATCGTCTGGATGCTTATCAAGTTTAAATTGTCTCTCCATCGAGTCAGCAAAAGCTTGAGCTTTGGACTCGGAGTCGTAGCACATACCGAGCTCTCCATGAATAGGGTGGAAATCAGTCTTTTTTTACATTAAATTTCGATTTAATTTCCAAAGCTGTCCGTCATTTTCTAAATTTTCTAATGTGTCGCCAAATCTTTCGTTTCTAAACTCGGTTACGTTATTTCAAACCTCCCTATTCAACTCATTTAGACGGATTCTGTCCCCAGGGCACATACTCCTTTGATAGGCCCTTCTGGCCCGATTTCGATCTCGAGTAAGATTTTTAATTCTCCGAGGAAATTCATCCTGATATCTAGGAGCCGTTTCCCTTCGGGAGGAATCCCTGTGAGAATTTTTTATGGTGAGCTCGTAACGCGCTACGGCCTTGTCCAACTCAAGTGGAGAATCTATTCTCTCAGGAGCACAGTAACCTGTCTCTAGAAGCGAACGGAACCCCTCACAGTCCACCTTGGTGCACATACGATCTGTCGGGGCGGTGGATCACCCCCTAGAGTTAGAATCACCGGGTTGTGATCAGAGCCCAACTCGGAGAGAGTACGAATGTCCCAATTCCAGGTGATGTTCCTGGCCAAAGCAATGTCAAGCACATCGGGCCTGAGATGACCGAAATGCGTCGGCTCATCCGGAGCCAACACCTGGTATTAATTCCTGTCAAAATGTTGCCACAGTCGCCTACCATTCTGATTGGTGACACGACTCCATTGTATGTGCTTAGCGTTCAGATCACCCATGATCAAAACAGGTTGATCTGTTTTCATCGAGAGTGTATCGAGCGCTTCAGGAAGTATTCGATTGTTCGTATGGTTATAAGCACTGATCAAACGCATAGGACCACTCCTCGTGTTGAAAACAATACCTACAGTTTCTATACCATGGGTATCATCATTGGAAATGCCAAGCTGAACATGCGAATGACAGCGCTTCACCAAAATGGCAATGACGTCCAAGTCGATCATTTCTGAGCATTTTGTAGTTAGGGAATCTAACGAGTCTCCTGCAGAAAAGCAACATAAATGTTGTTTTCTACAAGAAACTCTTGAAACTCAAGTCTATTCTGGAGAAGGCCATTACAATTCCAACTCACAGCTTTGATGAAGTTCGGAAGCTGCCTTTCACCCATTAGTTAGGGTTGAAACCGGTCGACAGTGTTGCAGCAGCCTCAGCGAACTGTGCAAGCAGTGCCCTCATTTGATCTGAAGTCGACAGAATCTCTCTGGGACTATCAAGCTGAGCTGTCTGTGCAGGAGGGTTATCACGGGCCGCCGCTGCATACGACATCCACGACTGCGTCCTGCCTGAATTTGCAGGGAAAAATCTGTGATGCCCCGTGTTCGGGGGGGTTTACCCTACGCCTTATTCGAGGACACTTGGGGCATCCTCGATAATTCGTAGTGTGCTCCCTCTCACAATTCGCACACTTTGCTTTTTCGGATTTCGGCTTCACACAATCCTTAGATATATGATTTTCCCCGCATTTGACGCAAGCGGGAGTGGCACAGCAGTTCAGCTGACAGTGGCCAAACTTTTGACAACGGTAACATTGTCCCACAGAGGCCCTTGGCCTCTGTGGTTCCGCTGTCACTCTGACATTCAGGATATCTTCAACGTTAAATCTGTCACGCTGTTCCTTGCTTATCAGAACTAAGACAAGAGGGAGAACTTTCTTCTCTACGTTCAACTTATGTAGTCGTGCCACTGATTCCGGGGTAAAACCCCTGTCAACCAGCTCAGCTTTAATGTCGTCACAAGTAAGAAACTCGGGGACGCCTCTGAAGACGACCCTGAGTTTCTTATCTTCAGGGAGAGTGTATGTATGGAAAGGGATCTTTTGATCCCTGAAGATGCTCGATATCTTTCTATAATCATCGGGTGAAGTTGGAAAAAATTATATTCCGTCGAATACGTTTTTTGCAGGTTGGTCTAACTTGATGTTGTTTGATTTGAACAGTGAGTTCACTGTTACCCACTTGCTCTTGTCCCTAACAGTGATAGGAGGTACCTGCTGTTTTTTTATCGTTAGTGGTCGTACAGAGTCGTTAGTAATGTCCATATTTGTATCGTCTTCGGTCAAATTTTGAGAATTTTGGAAATTTTCAGTCGTTGCGGGGATGCTAGAATCCTCAGTAGAATTTAAAATTTGGTTTGGGGAATTTTCTAAGCCCTGGTCCGAAATGAGCGCACTGGCTGAATCCGCCCCTGGATTTCTGGAACAATCGACGTAGGATTCGTTTAATGTCACGTCTGACAGAACTTGAAATTCATTTGAGATTTTGACGTTTGTGGAATTTTGCAAATTTTGATCTAAATTAGTATCTACAACTATTCGAGAACTTCTACGAGTGCCAAGGAAGCTTGAAGAAGGTTTCAACGTGCCTCTGGGTTGTGGTAGAGCTGGGAAATCATTTCTCTTGTGCTTCTTTGGAGCTGATGTGCTGCTATCAGTTCCAACTTCAGACTTTTTGGTGGATATCAGGTTGCTAATCACGGGGATTTTCAACAGATCATCTCCTAGGGAGTTCAGCAAAGTCCCCAGCACCTCCAGGAGATCGGCCTTCGAGAGAGAGCCGATCCCCAGGAGCACTGATTTCTTCGGATCCAGCCTACCTTCACCAGGGGGCTTGTCGATTTCCACTGGGTAGGATTTTCGTCGGGACTTCAATGTAGAGGGTGAATGGGGAGTTCTTCTCTTGATCTTTGGCACAAGACCGTCAACCAATTGAAGAGAAAGCTTTATAACACTAAATATTCGCAGAGCGAAATTCGACAGTGTCGTCCGGAGCTATACAGGGCCGGACTTCAACTTCAACTTCAAGTTTGTGAGTTGATAGGTATCAACAATACTAGAACTACGGCGCTCCACCTCCAGTCGAATGGCATGGTTGAAAGATTTACCAAACTATGGAAGAGCATATTTCCAAGGTAACGGAAAAACATCAAAAGGACTGGAGCAGACACGTTCCACTATTTCTGATGGCATACAGAGCAGCCGTCCATGATTCAACCAGGCTAGCATTATCTTCGAAAGGGAACTTCGATTGCTCTGTAGCTTGGTGTTCGGATAACCAAGCAGTCAAGAGGTTGGAGTGCAGGACTATGCAGGCAAAATGAGAGACAGCATGATGAAAATCCACGAAATAGATCGGAAGAGGTTGATACTGGCCAGCGACAGGATGAAAGCTCGTTATGATTTGAAAGCTAATTCTGGAGGATTTAATGAAGGTGACCAGGTTTGGATGTACAACCCACATACGAAGAACGGTGTAACAATTCCCGGACTTTGGGAATTGTAACTAATTTCAAACTTTATATGTTTTCAGTCGTTTTTTATTCAAATTTCTTGTACAACGTCTGTCAAGTCAAGAACTACTACCTCTTCTTGTTTTGACAACTACTAAAAAAAAAATACAAAATGTTAAAATAATTTCATTTATCATGTGAAAATATTCTCCAACCTCCAACCTATGCAAACCGTTAACAGGTCGAATAAGGGTACCATTTTTCGTTTTGATTTCAACAGATCTGATTTGTTTGTCTCTGTCGGGATACACATGCAAAACTCTTCCAATGATCCAATTGTTTCTACAATTACGGTCCACAAGAGCTACATCATCAATTTGTAATTGTTTCCTTTCTCTTTCAAACCATTTGGTGCGTTTATATTCTTTCGACCACCGCTGCCAAAATCGTTTTGCCCTGACCTGAGCGATTCCTCATTGTCTTCGTCCATATATTCCCCCAGGTTTGAAAACCCCAGAAATATTAATTGTATTTCCACTACCAATTACGAAATGCATTGGCGTGAAAGCCTCTTCTTCATTTTTGTCACATAAAATATAACTGATAGGTCTGCAATTTACTATGCTTTCTGTTCCAATGAGTAAGGTCAGCAACAGTTCTCCTGTGGGATGTTGTTCTTTTAGGGTGATGTATAATTTTTCACAGACTTGATCATTATTTCCCATGAATGGAGCTGCTGGTGTATTGAAATTGAAAGAAATCTGTGATAATTTTCCCTTGGTCCAGGTCTGATATATTACTCTTCATTTCATTCTCAGCACCTACAAAGTTGGTTCCATTATCTGAAGGTTGTCTCCTTCTCTCCTATCGTCCTATGTATAGCAATAAGAGAAGAGTCAGTATTCAATGAAGTAGCTAACTCTACGCTCCTCTTTACTTTAACAAATAATGGTCCAAAGTAATCTATACCACAAAAACTGAATTGCCTCGCATATGGTTTGAATCTGGATGGTGGTAATGGTGACATTTCAGGTTGGGATGCCTTTGCATTATTGATCTCACAGAACTGGTATTGTCTTGTTATTGTTTTCATAGGTTGTCTCATATTAATTATCTAGAATTTTCCTCTCAAATTATTCATCACAGTCCCAATTATTCGTGATGATACTGGATTAACATACCAACCGCAATTTCATCTTTGGATGCTGGTAAGATAATTGGGAATTTTGTATCATAGGCCACATCTGCATACTGGATTCGACTGTCCATTCTCAGAATACCACAAGTAGGGTAATAACCCATATAACTTGGATGGTTTGCTTGGGTATTCTGCTTTTCTTAAAGAACTTATTTCTTTGTCGAAATGCAGAGCCTGAATTTTCTTCCACCACAATATTCCAGCGTTTTCCAATTCTTCCACTCTTTGTTCAAATTCTTTCATGGAAAACAATATCTGCACTAGTTTCCGGTGAAAATCTATATTTTTGTACAGACTGATTATCAGTACTTCTGATTAATTTCAGTCATTTTGAGAATCTGGTAAAGGAGTAAGAGCTACTCTCAAGAAAACAACAAATTCTTCATTGTCCAGAAAATGAGGTCCTTTTAACCATATTTCATTCATTATTGATTCGAATTTAGTTGATTTTGTTGCTTAATCCGCTGGATTTAATTCGGGAGGAATTCATCTCCATTTTGTTGTGCCTGTGGGTTCTTCAATTTCTTGAACTTTATGTACTTCGTATGATTTGAGTCGTATTGTTTCTGTATTAACTCATTTCAAAACTACCTCTGAATCTGTCCACCTTGTAACTTCTCGAATATTAAAATTGGTTTTTTTTCTGTATGGAGGAAGAACTTTGAACTAAAATCTGAAAATTTCAAATTTTTCGATATTTCTTAAAATTTTACACCATTCTTTCCCTTTATCAGCTATATATTGCCCTTTCTGAACTTGTATAGATTTTCCTGATTATATTTTCATTTTCAGACTGTGGAAGGTTACCCAAGAAACATGTCAAGAAACGTTGTTCCTCCACAAAAAACCACATTCATTCAATATCTTCATTCACTTTTTCATCCCATTAAATTTTTTTGCTCCATCATTCTTGCATCAATATTTTACCTTGAACCACCAAAGGGGCTAGAAAACAAATGGGATCAAATATGGTTATTACAACTTTTAAAATGTCTCTTTCCTAGAAATTATTTCGCCGTTCAACAAATTTTTCTGGGTTTTCATTAATTCTGTGTCAAAAATTAATACATCTTCCTGTGTATTCCAGCGTAATCCGAAAACTCTTTCAGTAGGCAGAAAAATTAAATTTAGAATGCTATTTTTTCAAACATATCTTTTGGGTAGATTTTCAAGAATTTCTTTTGAATTACTGAGCGAATTAACCATTTCGAATCCTCCACGATGATGAATTTCAATATTGTTTTAACTGTTTTGGTGACATCTTCAATCGTATTTCTGGAATCGAAATAATCGTCAACATAATGATGGTATTCCATTATTTGTATTATTTCTGAATATTCTTCTTGAAATTCCTCGGCATTTTGGTGGTTAACGTATCGAGCTATAGATGGTGAACAAACTGCTCCAAAAATCATTACTCGCATTTGATAAATGTCTGTTCTGTTCTCTATTTCTGTCCAAGCCTCTGATTGAAAATATTTGACTTGTTCTATTTTCCTCTCTAATCACAATTTGATGGAACATCTCTCGTATATCCCCTGAGAATGCATATTTTCCTTCGCGGAACCGCCATAAAATAGTAACAAATAGTGGATAAAAGTCCGGTCCTTTCAGTAAGTCGTTGAAACTAACATTGGAAATTTTCGCAGCAGCATCGAATACGAAACGTATCTCACCAGGTTTATTTATATGTTTTACTGCAAAATGCGGCAAGTACCAAACTCTTTCGTTGTTTTTTTGTATATTATCCTCGGATACCTTTTCAGCATAACATTTTTCCACATATTCTTGCAGTATTCTGAAGCGAATTGAGGATCTTGATCCACCTTTCTTTCCATGCAGCTCAACCTTTTCATTGCTAGCATTTTTGTTTCAGGGAATATATCTTTATTGCTCCATGGTAATCCAATCTCGAATCTGTTCCCCACTCGTTTAATGGTTTTTTGCATAATATTCAAAGCTCGCAAGTCATCCTTGGATGACTTGTGTCGAATTATCTGAGCTATCCTCCAGTTTGAAACATTTCTCGATTACTTTCTGAAGATACCTTTCATCATGATTGCAAATACTTATTCTAAGGGCCGTTCCAGTGTTGGAACTTATATAAGAGCCATGTACCAACCTAATTTTATTTTGGTCATGGCTGGAGCATCCCATCGTGGATGAATTACTTCTTGTGAGTTCATCAAGAATACATTATCCTGTCCAATGAGAATACTGGGTTGGCAATTCTCAATGGATTCTAAGACCTATCGATGAACATGTATTTTTGGCACAAGTAATCAACGTCAAAATACTGTTTAGCCAAAAGCAAATTTTGTATTGTTCTGGCATTTCTGATTCTGTATTTCTTTTGAGTATTGATCATTGGAGAAATATCAAAATCAACCGATTTGGAATCTTTTTCATTGAGTGTTTATATATTTGTCCACTGTAAACATACTGAAACTATTGGACCATCTAGGTTGATCGAATTTGCAACACCAGAATCGGTCAACGTTACCGTTGTGCCTTCGTCAGGTAAAGCAAATGTTTCAATACAATTTTCTGCTTCATGTACTGTGACTTTAAAGATTTTGAGAAGTGAAGAAGCTCTTCCAACCACCTCCGTAAAATTATTCATATTATCTGTTTTTTCGTCGGGTTCAAGATAAACGAGTCTAATGTGTCTTCCCTTACAAGCGTTGTATACCCCAAACTTACACCGTTTTTGGAAGGACTATACGAGGTGGAGAAGAGGATCAACTATGTGGATTACAGAATCGAGCGCAGCCCTAGGACTAATATAAAGCCCTATCATGGTGAACTAATGGCTTTTGATCGGGACGACCAAAGTCAGAGAGGGGCGGTGTTTCTGAAACAAAAACAGTACGCCCCTACCTTTTTTATTATAAGCTAGACGTTGTTTATGTCGGAAGCGACCGTTGACCTAGATTCTCCAACCAAACCGTCGTGAGTTCCAAGAAGCCCAGGTGAAAAACTTTCTCGGAAAATCCAAAGTTGTTATTCCACTATTAAACGGCCGCTTGGCAGTTTAGTTGATTATTAATCAATAAAATATATTTTTGTATTTAGTGCAAATAGTTTATTCATCGCAGAGCGCTTTCGACCAAGAGGTCATATTCAGTGCCTGCCTGAAAAGTAAGTGGGTGAAACTGGATTGTATTTTTTTTTAACTTATTAGTTCGAAAACTTCAGGTAACACTTACTTGTTAGGTTAGCACAAGAAGAAATCCATAAAATAACGACATTCACAATGTAAAACAGATTGAAATTGTATATATCCAAGATAAAAGAGACAAAATAAAAATAAAATACAAGTTCTTAATTATCACAGTGGGTTGCGCCAAGATGGTACTAAAACAAGCAGAAGAAATGCAATCTATTTTGTTCTGTGGTGACAATCGAACAAATCACATGTAACTTTCTAACCTAACTTTTTAGCCATCTATGTAGAGGAATAAAAGACCTGTTCAAGTTTTCTTTTATATTTATACAAATATTATTGTTGGCTAGTTCTTCCTCGATATATAAGTCTTCCAAAAAATTCAGTCAGTTGTAATCCTTTGAAGTGACTTCATGTAAAATGTATGAATTTATATTGGGGCTGCAATTGTATTTATTTGTTGTCAAATGTAACCCAAGAATTGATCAGACGTCTGGGATATTGTCAATTGTTATTTGTTCATTTTTACTATTTACTTATGATATTTTCATTGCAAAATAAATAATCAAATGAATGTTAAGAAATATGAGAACAGGTTTCCTTTATACTCAGTATTCTGAAGTGTTACATATGACGTATGTGGTATGGTTGAACACAGAAAACTATAATCTTTCAATTTTTGATATAAAAATATACCCTATCAAGTATTGAATGAATGTGGTTTTTTGTGGAAGAACAACGTTTCTTGACATGTTTTTTTGGTAATTTTCCACAGTCTGAAAATGAAAATATAATCAGGAAAATCTATACAAGTGTAGAAAGGGCAAACTAATTAGTTCACCCCGATAAGTTATTGCGTTCACCAAATTATATTTCCTATAGAAAAATGATTCAATTAGTCAATAACTTGTCTTCTCAATTTGCCTATCAAATTTTTTTTTTAAAGATTCAAAAGATACATCTTTATATAGTTTTTGATTGACGTTTCGGGGACTATATTTGCCCCCGTTCTCTTGCAGTGTCTTTTTCGCTTTTTCAAGTGACAGATATCAATTGAGATCTGCCAAAAAAGTTTGAGAGTGACGTATTGCTCATTTGATATATGGGGTGTTGTTCAGATCACTTTATTAGCATCCTACCATATCTCACTTCCTCTCTGAGTAGAGGTAACCATGTATGATCCATTTCAACAGAATTTGTTGAAAAGCAGTTGTTATTGGAAAGAAGAATACAGGCCGTTTCTTTCAATTTTCTCCTGTCTTGATGTGGTTCTTTCATCAAGATTTGTGTCCTATTCCATTCAATCGTATGATCGCCATTGGATGTGAGGATATGTTCTGCAATTTCTGATGCGGTTATTTGTCGATTTCTGATGTAACTCTGATGTTCACTTTGGCGCACTTCCAATGGTCTTGACGTTTCACCTATATAACTATCACCACACGAACAAGGTATGTTGTAAACACAGTTTTTGGTACTTTCTTCTGTGTTTTTTGGTTTTGTTTGTGTTAGTATAGATCTCAGTGTGTTTGTTGTTCTAAACGATGTTCTCACATCATACCTATGTCCAATTCGTTTGATCTTTTCAGATAATCCGGGGACATAAGGTATTATGTTGGTTGTGAAATGTGTAGGTGGTGGGAGTACTCCTGTTGGTTGTGTTAATTGGTTGTTTGATGGATTTTTGTTCTCAATGTCAGTGATTGTTTTTTCCACATACTGATCCGGATATGCATTTTCCTTGAATTAGAAAATGTGAGATAATGGAGCGTTTCCACACTTTATGAACGTACTGTATACAATTTCAATCTGTTTTACATTGTGAATGTCGTTATATAATGGATTTCTTCTTGTGCTGACCAGTAAGTGTTACCTGAAGTTTTCGAACCAATAAAATCCAGTTTCACTCACCCACTTACTTTTCAGGCAGGCACTGAAGATGAACTTCTAGGTCGAAAGCACTCTGCGATAAATAAACTATTCGCACTAAATACAGAAATATATTTTATTGGTTATGCAACGTGCACGCAGCTCCACTCCCAATTAGTTGATTATAGCTGTGCAGAGAATCAAGTATTTATTCATTAGGCGTGTTGAAGCGAGATGCATTTTGATTTCAGAGTGCATTATTTTATCGAGCTTTCGAAGTGTAACAAACTAGCATTAATCATTTCGAGTATTTGTTATAATCATAAACCCAGTTTCGTAACAATATTTCTGGTAGAATTTCTTTCGCCAAAACAAAGTATGTGAGTTTGAGCAATGTATACAGTCCATTGTTTGCGAAAAACATCGACCACTCTTTTGGCAAAGAATTGTATGACTTGAAACAGCGGCCAAAGATAGCAGACCAAATCTCCGGAAATACCCGAACGGAATACCGATTAAGTCGTTTACATATATGTTTAACCCATTATTATAAAATATAATAGAAATAACTCTGAAAATATATTGATTTCAATACATTTAATGATAATTTTTTTGGAAGATGGGAGGAATTCAACTTTTATAATCGAAAAATGAGTAGCATAATTTTTTTAAATATTTTTTCCTAGAAAACTTGGTTCTAACATGAATATATTTTGGCAAGATGTTTCTTATTGCAATAACATTATTTCGTTAAAAAATGGTCGACTTCCCTTGGGATCCAAGGGTAGAATTTCTTACCCTTAATTTTCAAAAATTATTTTTTCCTAGAAAACTTTGTCCTAGCACAAACCGATTTTGGCAAGATGTTTCTTATTTCTTGCCATGCCATAATTTTGTGAAAAAATGGCCGAGTTCCCTTGGGATTCAGGGGTAGAATTTCCTAACTTGAATTTACAAAAAATAATTTCTCATAGAAAACTTTGTTCTAGCTCTAAAATATTTTGGTGAGAAAATGGTCGAACTTCCTTGGGATCCAGGGGTAGAATTTCCTACCCTTAATTCTCAAAAATTAATTTTTCCTAGGCAACTTTTTTCTAGAACAAACTGATTTTGGCGAAATGTTTCTTATTGCAATACCATAATTCCGTGAAAATATGGTCGACTTCCCTTGGGATCCAGGGGTAGAATTTATTACCCTTAATTTTCAAAAATTAATTTCTCAGAAAAAATACCCATATTTTTGCAAGTACACATTTGAAATTGAAAATACGAATTATTATAACAATCCGATCATTGAATTGAATAGCTAATGATAAACGTCGGTGATTATCTCCAGTAGCAGAAATAGACCGACGTTAAATAAATAAATAAAAAATAAACGAAATAAAAATCAGCACTGAGGGTTGCATACAACAAAAATACCAGTCATAACAACAAGAAATAAGATACATCTTGCCAAAATCGGTTTGTGGTATAACAAAGTTTTCTAGGATTTTTTATTTATTTTATTAAGGGTAGGAAATTCTATCCCTGGACCCCAGGGGAAACCGGCCAAAATTGGAATAAGAAATATCTTAAATTAGGAAACATTTTTGAAAATAAGAGTAGGAAATTCTACCCCTGGATCCCAAGGAAAGTCGACCATTTTTTCACGAAATAGTGGTATTGCAATGAGAAACATCTTGCCAAAATATGTTTGTGCTAGAACGAAGTTTTCTATAAGAAATAATTTTTTTTAAATTAAGGGTGGGAAATTCTACCCCTGGATCCCAAGGGAAGTCGACCATTTTTTAAAGGGGAATTCAATGGATCTTGCCAGAATCTGTTCATGCTAGAACAAAGTTTTCTATGGGAAATTAATTTTAGAAAATTAGGGAAGTCGACCATTTTCTCACGAAAAGATGGTGTTGCAATAACAAACATTTTCTAGAAAAAATTAATTTTTGAAAATTATGTCACTAATTTTTTGATTATAAATATTGAATTCTTCCCTTCCAAAAAAATCATCAATAAATGTATTCAAGTCAATATATCTTCAGAGATATTTCTATTATATTTCACAATAATGGGTTATGGTATATGTTAACGACTAAATCGGTTAGTACGCCACTGGTTTTGGCGTTCGGGTATTTCCGGAGGTTTGGTCTGCTATCTTTGGCCGCTGTTTTCATACCGGTTTCATGGATGGTGGCTGACATATTTCCTGGATTTGATGCTTCCTCGTAAACATTTGATGGGAATGTGAACATTAGATACCCAATACATTTGACTAAATGATTATTCCATTTCGTATTTTATACAAAACGAATAAATGAACCTAAATGTTTATTTTCAAAAGTACCTACCATAGATCATTAATGGCAGTGAAGCATGGCATGGGATTTATCATTACGAAGTCTGTATCTAAACAATAAATTCACAATAATGAACTTGTCAGTTATACATAATTCAATTGTATAAGGGATTGGTCAACCCCAATAAAAAATGCATGCAAATCAATTCGATAAAACGTTACATTCAACTACACATGCACAAAATGAATGAACATGCATTTCAATAGATTACTTTGAGAGCAAATAATCGACCATAATATATCCTTTTTCAACTAGTCAATACTTTATAAACCTATCAGTTAATTTCTTGGTACAGTTTGAAACTGAAATTCTCCTATAACTACAATAAAATAGATTTTCCATACTCAGAGCCGAGAAATGTTTCAGTTTTGAGTAAGTAATAGATCTGCTATTAATAGAGACACATATACCAGTTCAAGATATATATCAAGAACGATTATCTTCAGATTATTCTTAGTGCCAAGAAATCGAAGGAAAAGGTCCCCTTGAGAATAAGTTATCGATACAGAGTATGAATGGATGATTATCAGAAAAAAGTATATACATATTTCTATTTATAAAAAGATATTTCGCCTCTGTTTACTATATATCAGACCTAATCGTGAAATGTACTACAGACTAGACGATGAATCCATAACAGCAAAACTCACTGAACACAAATATGGATGCCTGATACGCGAGGGTTCTTTCGTGGTCAGGAAAAGTCATCCATCATCCCGTCAAAAGGCGGAGCGTTTTACACTACCATGGCCAATAATAATTCCTCCCAAACGAGGCCATCTTGCCACATGTATGGATAATTCATCTAATAATAACAATCAAAAAGTTGTAGGTGAGGAATTCTAGTAAATAACAGACATTTGGCTCATAATGATGTTCACGATAGGGTACATAATTTCATCCCTAATATATATAAGTCGTACATTACTCTAATAAGTCAAGGAATTATCGTGAAAAGCGGAAACATATGGTTGAAAACCATTGTGACAAACACTGAAGAGCAAGACTTCAAGAATAATTTGTTTAATGAATAAATATCAAATCGCGGAGAATTTTATTCATCAACAGGTCTTTATAATTCACAATTATGAGCATTTATACATATATACACAATATTCTTATTAATACCATTTTATTTGGTTTGACTCCATGATTGCACTTACTTATTAATTAATTAAAACAATATTTATTTATAACACCTACTTTTCAAAATTCTAGGATTATGTTGGCGATGGAAGATAGTGACTAAAGTTTATCTTTCAGTCGCAGATGATTCCATATCTGATTTTATGAGCATCCTGTTCATATTTTCAAAAAATCAATATAGGATTATATTCTAAAGTATCTATCATATAGAATCATTCTTTGATATTCATCTAAGTCACATTTCTTTTCAGAGTTAAAATATATTTTATTCGCCGAACCATAACCGAGTCGACTCCTTTTTTTTAAATCACTCATGATTAGATCATACACATCTATTTGATCTATCTGTGTATCGAAAACCCTCACCAGTAAATTAGTCAACCAACACAAGATATTTTTTGCATTTTCATATTCCTGGAATCTAATCAAATTATCAAATTTTCCGCACTTTTTTCCGTAACTTTGCTTGTACGGGGTAAAACGGATTAAATGTCATTTAGAGCTTTAAATGCTGCAGCTCTCCAATCGGTACAAAGCGTTTTTTTTAACAGTTTATCCAAATTCTGGGCCAATTTTTGTTAGTGATTTTTCCTTCTATGCGAGCGTGGATCATGTCAGCTTTCCTGTTATCTCTGCGAGGATATTCAAGTGTTTTTATCAAACTTCATTATTATATTATGACCATTTTTTAAGGATTTATTTACCCTGCGAGTTTGTTATGAATATATCATTCAATATCGATTTGTAATTCATATTGCTCTATGAGTTGAACCGAGGTTTGATTAGGAGAGTTATAGCTTTGTTTTCTATGTTAATCAGTTGAATACCCCTTCTACTATGACAGTTGATCCTGTCACAAACTTTTGGACAAGGATTTGCGAGGTATATCTACCATACCTTGAATAAAATGAGTGTAATCCAATACCATATCTCTTTTATGATATTCATGTGTCTATACCCATTTTTGTATTGCACTTTTTATATATAAATATTTTCTCTAAAATATCGTAACTTGTGAATAATGATATTTCAAGGACATATATTTCATTAACATTGTCGTGAGTTACTGTGGAAAAACTGTTATCCAGGTACTTAGTGGTGACATTTTAGTTTCTTGGAGGTTTACTGTAGCGTTAGAGCTTTTTTCATAAAACTTTTTTTTTTCGGCAGTGTCGAGTTTGTCTGTGTGCAGTGACTTCATTAGCATATGCATTCACTTTGAATGTTTGATTTTTCAGTTCGATTCCTCTGACGGTAAAATCACAGAGTCTGATGAATGGTTCCAGGGTATTGAATGAATGTGATTTTTTGTGGAGGAACAACGTTCCTTGACATGTTTTTTTGGGTAACCTTCCACAGTCTGAAAATGAAAATATAATCAGGAAAATCTATACAAGTGTCGAAAGGGAAAACCACCCCGATAGTTAGATCACCCCGATAAGTTACTGCGTTCACCAAATTATATGATAAATGATTCAATTTGTCAGTAACTTGCCGTTTCCTGAACTTGCCTATAAAAAAATATAAAAAGTCAAAAGATACTTCTCTATATAGTTTTCGATTGACGTTTTGGGGACTATATCTGCCCCCGTTCTCAAAATCTTCTGAATCTCCTTCAATTGTTTGAATGATTTGGATTTTTTTTGCAGAGTCTTTTTCGCTTTTTTAAATGACGTATGTCAATTGAGAAATAATTTGTTGAAATGGACCATACATACACGGTTACCTCTACTCAGAAAGGAAGTGAGATATGGTAGAATGCTAATAAACTGATCTGAACAACACCCCATATATCAAATGAGCAATACTTCACTCTCAAATTTTTTGGCAGATCTCAATTGGCATCCGTCATTTAAAAAAGCGAAAAAGACTCTGCAAAAAAAATCCAAATTACTTAAACAATTAATTTTTACTATTTTTCATAGGCAAATTCAGGAAACGACAAGTTACTGACAAATGGAATAATTTTTCTAATTAGTTTGCCCTTTCTACACTTGTATAGATTTTCCTGATTATATTTTCATTTTCAGACTGTGAAAGGTTACCCAAAAAAACATGTAGGTTCCAGGGTAATGTTGAACAAAATATCGATTGAAAACGTTTTCTACAGATACCCGTTTATTAATACCTGTGATGTTGCATCTTCGTATATTATATTTTTGGAAGAGTTTGTGTGGCTATCTCGTATCACATAATAGTACTTAATGTTATTGGCTTGTGAATAATCCCCATTATTATTCCAATGTCATTCTTACCCATTGCATCACTTGATTAAATTTTTTTGGGGAATTGGAAAGGATATTGATTGAAAAACTGTTATAAATTTACAATTTTATTTATTTATACATATAATTTATATGTACGGTATATATATAAGTTGAAATCCACAAGACAGAAATTCAAGTATTAGAGTATTTAGACTCAAAATATAATTTATATATGGGGGTTAAAATTATATCTTATATTACAATAACTTCATTTACAAAATAATAAAAACCAATTTTTTCGAAATAGAAGATGTCTCTCAAACTTAGTACTTCTAATTCTAAAATATTACACCACAGCACAAAGAACTATAACTCTATTTTTATCCATATAGGTACAAATATACAGCATGCCACTGCAAAATCCCTAAAATTTAGAGTATAAATATTTGTGTATATAAATGGTTAATCAAGTCAAATAGGTTTTTCATTGAGAATTTTCATATGACCTCTAGTAAGCGTCAAATAGTTACCTTTTTATTTTGAAACCCATTCAATTTGTCTAACCTTCGTTACATCTTTTTCATAATAAAATAATTACGTATACTTCTTTGTAGCATAGTTACTTCTTACGTATTTTCGTTACTTTTATCACTAGCATCTCTCAAAGTCATGAACCGCAAAATTACAATTTCAGTTGTATAAAATATCAATTTCGAAAAGTTTAAACAATGTATCATCTTGTTTTGTCTTGTTTCACATTGCTTAAAAACTATCGACTGTGAATTCTCACATATTTATGTATTTCGAGTATTTGAATATCCTACATGGATAACTCTATACTCTAACTTTGGCATGAAAGTGCGTAATTTTAATATCGTATATTTCATATCCTTTCTTTCCGGATTTATGTACAGCGTTCTCATAAATTACCCCTTTTAACCCAATATACAGACAATAGTAATATCTACAGGTCAATTGAATCATTCTACCACGTAATTCAAACACTTCAACACATGTCCATTTGTTTTACAAAAACATGTCTCATAGAATGACACTGTGAAAAATAATGACAATGTGTCACTATATTTCTACAGAAAGAAGTATTTTCTATTCATAAATTTCACTTTGTGTCGAGAACTACGTGAAGTGAAACTTTATTTAAGGATAGGGAATTTATTCGTGTATCGATTGTGAAGCTCACCTCAAAACATAACTGTTCTGAATGAAAAACAATTTTAAAACAAAAAACAAAAGGGAAGTAAGTCAACAAATTGTTTCTCTGTATTAACCCAATAAAAAATTTCAGGTAACATTCCGAAATCAAAATTGTACGTAGTACATTCAGAAAGCCTTTATTAAAAAAATTAGAAATTATTTCCATTTTGAGGAATTCCAAATGTTCGCCGATGATACCAGGAATTTCATCAGATAAAGTACAAGTAGAATGACTTATATATTAATATCTATGTGTTTGAGGTAACATTACGAAAAGGACGATTCATTTTTTGTTTGAACGAACCAAGATAAAAAACAGAAATTCTGAAAACACGTTTTATACTCATCAAAGCATTGAAAGTATTCAATTCCAATAAAAAATATTCAATTACATTATGCACAAGCATAATAAATAGTACGGTAAATTTCGTCAGAATAATTTCCAATCAGCCTTATCTCTTTTCATTTGATTGATTGAAATTTGCCATGAATTTTTGTAAAACAAATAACAATCACTACGATCTAAAATGTGAAACAAGCTAACTAGAATAATATGTGTGATCATTTTTGACCTATTTTCATGTTAGCTTGCGTGCGACACAAACATTTCAAAAGAAAATGTCGTCACTGACCTTATCGTCCAAAACGAGAAGTGGATCTTGTAGAGATTCTGAACCACACATTTAAACTTTAATATATAAAATATTTATACAAAAAATTTGAACCCGGGGATGCATTTTTCACTATTACCAAGGCAGTCCATCTGCTTCACTGAATTGCACGTTGCACTGGCCTCCTAATTAAATTTTCAACGAGAGTCCAAATTCGAAATTCGCACAAAAAAAATAAAAACACTATTTTATCTACAATATATAAATAAATTAACTATTAAATCGATCTATAATCGCGAACTAATCGACTTCAATTATACACAAAAAGGACTTTCTTAAGAGGTCAATATGGTTGTATGGGGAATTTTGAAGAGTTCCTGCCAAACGGGCCTTTTGCTGGTAACAAAAGACAAATGCAATGACTAAAATGTGTATTTAGGTACATGGTTTAATACGAATCGGCTCATTGGGGTGAACCTTGTGGACTAATATCATCGCCACCTCCTTCTGAACCTCCTTCTCCTTTGGTCTTGTTTTCCTTTTTCCATTTCATGCGCCTGTTTTGGAACCATATTTTGATTTGTCTTTCAGTCAGGCAGAGAGCATGAGCAATTTCTATCCTTCTTCGCCTCGTCAAGTACCTGTTGAAGTGGAACTCTTTCTCCAATTCCAGAGTTTGGTACCGCGTATACGTTTGTCTGCCTCTTTTCCTTTCTGAAAATGCAAAGAAACAGAAAATCAATAAACTTCAGGATATAGAGAGAACTAATCAATATAAATGCTTGGTAACGGTTGCTTTCGTTTGAAATGCATAAATACCATTCATGAATTTGGGACATGATTCCACCAAAAAATTAAATATCAGAAAATGTATGTATAAGCATACAAAACTTCTATTCCGCTTTGATAAGTAATGGTGAATTCATTTATAGGAAAAAATATTCATATTCTATAACTTTTTTTCTAATACAAAATTTAACAAGATTTTCCATGAGTGACAATTTTCAACAATACATACAAATTATTTGAAGGATTTTTTCGGTTCATTTCATCCTTTCTCAACTAACAGGAAAATCTACAAAGAAATCAGAAAAAATAATACCTTTTGTACTTGTATTAATAAATTTTTCGATAAACTTAAGTATTATAGAACCAGAATTATGTCAAGACATTATTCAAGATATATTAAGAAAAATATCTTGCAATAAATATTTCTGACATTGATGTATTTTTATCACAAAATGCGAATAAAACTACAATGAATGTAATATAATATAATATTGATATTTATTATTCATATTATTTCATTTGTAATATTATCGTAAACTAATCGTGAATGAAAAAAATCTCATTCTTTTACCATTTTTTTACCGGGTGACAATGGGACTTGGGCCATGCCTATATCTCATTCACTCATCAACCGATTTGAAATGAATTTTGTACATAGATATGAGACACAATTTTGAATTGACAAACATATGAAATCAAAATGGCCGACTTCCGGTTTCACCAGAATAGCCACCAACTTCAATTTTTCAAATGGAACACCCTGTATGTTCGATATTTTTCGGATTATATGGCTCAAATTACATACGACAGTGTTGCCAAATTTCTATTTTACAATTGAAAAAAAATATTTCTCATTTTTTTTTTAACCCAGGAGGCTTTGATCAGGTTAAAATATCTACACATTCAGATCAGTAACTCATAGTAAAAGTAATTTCATCGATAATAACAAATCCTACAGCAGGAATTGATATTTTCTGAACGCATTTAACAAAGAAATCGTTTTTTCAAATGGTACCTTCCGAGGGTCATCTTGCCATTCGATAGAGAATGTAATTACCAATTCAACGATATACAGTATGCCCACTTTCTTTTTGTTCAAAACTAAAAACGATCAATTATTGAATTTGTACCATATTTTATACGATGCCTACAAATTCCGATGAGTTATCCGATTAGGTTTGATGAAATGAAAGGTAGCCGTGGAATCATGGAAAACAGTAGGTGATTAATGTCATGTCAAAAGTGAAATACCAATTTTACTTGTCATCTCGTTTCGTTTGTAAAAAGTTTTTTTGAAATCGAGGACCTTTTTCAGGAAATTGGAAATGATGCTAAAGAAAGAACCAGCTGATCAAATTTACATCCACTTCATCGTCAGTGAAGAAGCGGAAACTAATGTTTTAGCATATGTTCATTTCTCTCCATCTGCCTCAGTGCGAGAATTGGAAATTGAATGTGTGATTAGCAGGGAAAGTGCCAGACGAGTATTGAAAAAACATAAATATCGCTCCTATAAATCCAGTTTGCATCAGCATCTATAAGAAAATGACCCAGAACGGAGACTTATTGAAATTGGCTTTGCGTCATCATGATTTGAATGATGGTTTTGTCTCGAAGATACTGTTTACAGATGAGTCTAGGTTTACGAATAATGGTATGTTCAATAGGAATAATACAAGGTATTGGGCTCAAGAAAATCATAGGTTGCTGAGAGAAGGTAATGTTCAAGAAATATTTGGATTCAACGTCTGGGTAGGAATCATAGGGACAAGAATCATTGTACCAATTCTTTTCGACGGGCCTTTGACGGGCCAAATATATCTACAATTTTCAGATAACGATTAACCTGAGAATAACAGGAAAAATATGTTTTTTCAGCAGGACCACATAATGCTAATATTGTTCGGCAATATCTTAGTGATACCTATGGATTGGAACAAATGGTCCAATCAGATGGCCAGCCAGATCGCCCGATTTAACCCCTATTGATTTTTATTTAGGGGGTCACATAAAATCCAAAGTATACTCTAGGAGACCAACTTTTTAGGAGGACTTGAGAGATAGAGTGAAATTCCTGCTCACGAACTGGTAAATGTGATGGGGTGTACAATAAATAGAACTAGTCTATGTCTTAGGGAAAACGGGCAACACTTCGAACAGATTGGTCATTAATGAATAAAATGACTCTTCGATGGTTGTGAAACTCTTCTATTGAAAACAGGATAATGGTATTGTGAGTAATAATTTGTACCTACGTTGAATGTTTTACTGTTTCAGTCGTTAGATTTACGGGGCTTGTGGCTCAGTGGCCCGAGCATTGGTCTTGTGTCCACTGTTTCAACCCGGCGCGGGTTCGAATCCCGCAGCTGGTGAAAAATTTTACAAGGTCCCAAGAGTGGTTTCGGATCCCACTATAAAAAGTAAGGTCCCCGTGATCTTAACTCGTACAAGTTTTCATTAACTTCTGAGGGTTGGTCAAACAACTACGAAAGCGGTTAAAAAAAAATAAAAATTATATCGTTGAATTGGTAATTAAATTATGTAACGAATGGCAAGATGATCCTCGGTAGATACCATTTGAAAAAAACGATTTTTTCGTTAAAAATGCGTTTAGAGAATTTCAATTCCTGATGAAGGATTTTCTATTGATCTTAACGATGAAATGACCATTACTATGAGTTACTGATGTGAATTAGTTTGAATTTCACCCTGATCAAGGCCTCCAAGGCTGAAAAAAAAATAGTTTTTTTACCAATTATAAAATAAAAATTTGGCAACACTGTCGTATGTAATTTGAGCCGTACAATCCGAGAAAGATCAAACATACAGGGTGTTCCATTTGAAAAATCGAAGTTGGTGGCGAAACCGAAACCGGAAGTCGTTCATTAGTTGTTCTGATGTCATACTTCTTGCCAATCCATCATCCGGAAAACACTCCATACATCAAATAAACAAGTTAATGTCTCATCATCATTTTGACAAAACTCTTTTGACATTAGTAAAAAAAGACCACGTTTAATCACTGCGAGAGAAACAGCGAAAAAACTGAGAAATTTTAATCTTCATTGAATTTTTGAAAACTGGAACGTCAACAGTATACCAGGTGAGTCTGAGAGATGGGGCACCCCTATTTTTGAGAGGAATACCTTGTACATTTTCACTTTTTTGAAATCTAGAGCAAATTCTGAACATGATAAGCGAAATTTTTTATTAATTTTTTTTTGTCATAAATTTTTTTCAAGGATGATGATTTTTTACATTTTGAACGTTCCTCTCCGATGCCATGTTGTCCGAGAAAATGAAATTAGCATTTTAATTACAATACTTTGCCACCAGCCGCTGTTTGAATGTGACAAAATCACTTTTTTTCAATTATCTCATGTTTTTTAAATAGCATCTCTATGGGACACTCGCTGCAACAGATTGCTTCGAAGGAAAAAAATCGAATGATACCAAAATTTTGAATATCTGTTGATTATTTTCAGAGTTATCACTATTATAAAAAAATCTACCACAAAATAGTGCAGCCGCTGGACTAAACAACACCAAAATGATGGAAATTTTCAAATATCACTTCTACTCAATTGTCTCATAACGATTTTCAACATTGAAAATTATCATACGTTAAATTTATTATTTTGAGGATTATCAACATTTATTGCAAATTTTTGAAAACAACAAATACGTAGCACAATGCTCTAATACGCTTACTATTAAAATTGCTCAAAATGTTGGCCATTATGTTCCATGCATAATTGCACCCTTCTGACTGCTGCTCGAACTGCTCTAGTTAACTCTGCTGGGTTGATATTATTGAAAGCTGTGATGACTTTTTGTTGCAGTTCCTCGCGTGTCTCACTAGAAGTTGCATATACATAATTTTTTATTGTTCCCCATAAATAATAGTCTAAGGGGGTTAAGTCTGGTGACCTAGGTGGCCATCTGATGGGACCATGTGTAGAAATTAGTTTATTTCTGTAAGCATTATTCAGGTAATTGATTACCATTCCATGATTATGAGGGGGTGCACCGTCCTGTTGAATATAGAAATTTTGCAGAACCAATGGAAGGTCGTCAATGATTGGATCGATAGCATCCCGAAGAAACGTTAGGTACCTCGCTCCAGTAAGTGATCCATCAAAAAAAATTGGCCCAATGAATCGATCTCCAAGTATACCCATCCAACAGTTGAATCCGAACCTTTTTTGAGGATTACATTGATGTAAAAGCCTTGGATTCTGCTGTGCCCAATATCGAGTATTATTCCTATTGGTAAATCTTGTTTCATCTGAGTATGAAATTCTCAAAGGAAATTGAGGATTTTCGCGAACATTATGAAGAAACCATCGACAGTATTCAAGTCTTCTTTCATTGTCTCCACCATAAAGCCTTTGATGTATCGGATATTTATACGAGCGAAACTTATGCTTTTTCAAAATTCTCTGTACAGTCGATTGACTTGCGCCACATTCATTAGCTAATTCTCGTGTTGAAGAAGTCGGATTTACCTCTACATATTCTAGAACGTCTATCTCTTTATCTTCGCTGACTATTACATTTACATTTCGATTTCGAATACGTCGGTTGTTTGGCTCTTGTCTCAACTGACGTTCAAGTTTCACGAAGTATGTCCTACACGGATGTCTTCTACCAGGAAACCTCCGTCTGTATAAATTTGATGTAGCCGTAGAATTCTTCAGACACTCACCGTAAATTAAAAGCATGTTAATTTTTTCATTTTGGCTAAATTTATCCATGACACAGTTATAATGATTGGACTGAGATAACAGTTATTTCGTATTGATACTCATTTGACAGCAGATATTCATTTATTTTTTTATACAAAGGCGACTTTAACAAAATTTGGAGTTGACGATGGAAACACATTCCTTTATTGAAACAGATTAAACTATTAAACACTTTCAGAATCTGTGAAAATGGATAGTGTAATTTCTGTGTTCCTATCAACCATAATGGGTCCATTATGGGAATACTAGTAATTAGTCTTTTTGAAGACGAAATACTTTCAAAATGTGAATTAGAGACTCATAATGAAATATCTGCTGGTAGCAAACCAGAATTTTCATTACATTTTTCTGGAGTATGCATGTATTAGAAATACATACATCAAATTTGCCAACTATTCTTATTGGTATAGTAAGTGAAATTTCAAATAATGTTATTATTTGGGATTTTTATTAGTCCAGCGGCCACAATACTTTTTGGTACATTTTTTGTAATAGTGATAAATCTGAAAATAATTGACAGATATTCAAAATGTTGGTATCATTCGATTCCTTTCCTTCGGAACAATCTGTTGCAGAGAGTGTCCCATAGAGATGCCATTTAAAAAACATGAGATAATCCAAAAAAAGTGATTTTGCCACATTCAAACAGCGGCTGGTGGCAAAGTATTGTAATTAAAATGCTAATTTCATTTTCTCGGACAACATGGCATCGGAGAGGAACGTTCAAATGTAAAAAATCATCATCCTTGAAAAAAATTAAAAAAAAAAAAAAAAAAAAAATTTAGCTTACCATGTTCAGAATTTGCTCCAGATTTCAAAAAAGTTGAAATGTACAAGGTGTTCAATTTGAAAAACTAATACTCAGATCATTTCTGGCGAAACCGGAAGTGCTACAGAATTAATTTTTATCTAAAAAAATCACATTTTAGTTGTTCAATAGCCATCTGAATTTTCGTGCTTTGAATCGGATTATTTTTCTCAAAAATAGGGGTGCCCCATCTCTCAGACTCACCCGGTATAGAAAAATATTTTTTAATTCAATATTTTTTTGTGGTAACCAAAAATTAGAATACGACAAGTTACTAATTGAATATTTTTCAATTTGTGAAAAATAATTTGGTGCACGCAGTAACTTCAGGGGGCAAAGTAATTTCTTTGCTCTTCTACACTTGTATAGATTCACTGATCCATTTAATTTTGTTTTCAGATTGTGGAAGGTTATAAGCCCAAAAAAATTGTCAAGAATGAATAAATTTGTTTTGATTTCTACATCATTTTTCAAATGAAGACGTGAAAAATCAAATTCATTTCACTTTTTTAATTTGGTTGTCAAGATTCAAATGGAAATACCACAAATGTATTCACTTCAGAAATATATCATTTTTTGTGTTTAAAATTAACCTCGCTTCGATATAACGTATACAAACTCCCATTTCCAGGTAAATAATCAATGTAATCGAGAGGAAAAGATTCTTTGTCAAATTTTCATATCCCGTGTTTTATTTTGAAGGCTTTCATTATAAAAATTATTACCTGAAGCACACCGGCGACTGCTCCGGAGAAAGCAACAAAAATTACGAGAAAAATAATTATATACATCAGTTTGAAGGGAGGTAAAGTCGGCCTTGTGACGCCAATCAAACCGGGCTTTAGGCGGTCTCAGCCTGTATCTGAGATAATGAGTTTATAAATGATGCATAAATCATTTTCGTCTTTTCGAACTTGACGCTCTTGCGAAATTTCGAAATAGGTATACTCCACATAATAATTACGATTAGTTCGGGTATAATAAGATTCTTGTCAAACGCCACAATGTTGCGATGAATTATGCGATTTCTAATTTAAAATTGTTCATGGTTTTATACGTTTTTTTTGTAAGGAAAGAACAGGAAAAGAAATCAATTCACAGTGGTGTCTGGATCATTTTGGCCGTTCAATCATTAATTTCCTATATGTCACTTAATTCTGAATAAATGTCATGTTGTATCCAATTATATATTCATGTGATGTGACTGTCTCAGTCTGGTAATGTTAATCAAGAATGATACATTGGAGAAACTAATTGGTCAAGGCATTCGGAAAAAGTTCAAAAAATATATGATTGATATCTCCAAATTTTGAATAGTCAAATGGGCACTTATATGAAAAGGCAGGGTTCGAATAAATCAAGATTGAAAAAAAACATGATTTTTATTAAAAAAAAATAAAAGAATAAAAAAAAAGTTACTTTTTCAGATTTTTTAATTTTGAATAATGATTAATATGTTTTGATCTATTTTTAGTACCTATGTAACCTTTCATGCAAACGCAAACAACAACTAATAGCATTTTCCTGTTTTTACATATCTTGTATTGGTTTATTCTTGTCAGAACTTGCGAAATCAAGAAATTGCTTCACGCCGCCTCGCAAATTTTTGAAAACCGATATAAATAGGCACTAACGCCCTATCATTCCGTGGCTTATAATTTGGATACAACCAAAACCAAATTTAAATTGACTAGTGCAGAAAAAGATTCAGCATTAAATATCATACAAGAAATGTAAGGAAATAGTGGATTCCTACCACTCATTATAAAACTTGAAGCAAAAACTGGACTATTTTCAACAGTTATGTTTCCAGAAGAGGTATTATCCAGTGAGAGTGCCTTACAGTGGTGGATTTCACAAAAGAATATTCCTGAAGTTGCAAAACTTCTTCCTATTTTGAAACAGTTTTTATGTGCTGTCTCCTCGTCAGCTAGAGAGAGTATTTTCTACATTTGGACTCGTTCACTCCAATAGGCTTTTTCATTTAGATGACAAATGACTAACTTTTTATACCTGTCAGACCCAACGGCATTGACGGCGATTTTTTTTTTAAAGGAAATAAAATATTTCCGAGTTTTCCTATGGATAGTTGACTTGAATTTACATGGAGAAGAAAACTTACGAAAATATTCGTGTACATTATGACATTATTTTGACTACGAATGAAAGGTTTTTGGCTGTATAAAATAGGTAATAAGTACAAAGAAAGTTACGAACGCCAATGTATGCAGGTGCATTTGTCATGAAGTTGACTGTTGACATAACGTGAAAATACCGCTAATTTTGAACTAAGCCAATCTCAAATTGTTATTTCAAAACTAACCAATGGCTATTCGCTTTCCCAATAGCCAATCAGACTTTGGGTCTCAAAACGAGCGCATGCGCATTACAAAATCATCTAAATGAAAAGGCCTATGCACGAAATAAATTAGGAGTGGAGAAAGCGGGAAAATTAGTATTTCTGTACAAAAACTATAATGAAAATTAACGTTGTATTTTTTTTTAAATATCTATTATTTTTTTCAATATTAAGAAAATAGTTTTATTTGCAGTTTGTATTTTGACTATATTTTGTAAAATAAATAAATGTTATTTCGTTATTTCTGATTTCACACTTTATATTTTATTCATTGAATAAATAAAAAAATCACTTGATTAAAATCATTGATTTAAATCGTGATTCAAATCAAATGATTTAAATCCGGCGAACCCTGTGAAAAGGTATTATGGAAATACGATTACGCTTTAATTGCTTTACCTGAGATCGTTCATGGGTCATAGTTAAATCGGATTTTCTGGAGAAATCACAAACTTGGTTCTTAGTTGCATTGAGCTCCACATGCGTGTTTCGTCACATTTGTCGAAAATTCTAATTCACCAAGTGATGAAGATTGACATAAAAAAAGCAACACAATAGACAGTCGGTACATTTTACGTCAGATTTATCAACATGGGGAAAATAAGTAATTGGGATATCAACACACTTTGCTTAACTACCTATTCATCGCCCAAAAATAACGGTAAGGAATCAAATAATTGGAGATTAAAAAAAGAAGACAAAAGTTCACTACTGAATCTAGTTTGTATAAGGGAATTGCAGTTGATAATATGAACATGGAGTTTGGAAAATAACTTTTTGTCTGAACTTATAGTAAAGGAATATAAATATGTAGTTACTCCTTCTACTCATAGAAACTTTTCTGTGATAATGATGATTTTTACTCGTGCAATACAAGCGGAATCCCTAGAATATTAAATCAGCAGAAGAATCAGATTAAATTCTGAGTACTCCGTCAACTTTTTCCATGACACATGCCAAAAACTAAATATGATCGAAATGTGAAGTATGTTCACATAATATGTTCAATATTTATTTAATAAACTATCCAGCATTGCTAACAGAAATGAATTTCAATCTTCCATCAAGAAACTGGCGAAAATTTCAATATTCCCTACCGGCGAACAATTTTTTTTATAATAATAATGATCAAAGTGAATAAACAATAGCATCACTGAAAAAACACTCCCGAAAGATTGTCTCTTGTGCGTGATTTAGCAACTTTAGTATTAAACCAAAGTGAAATATCTCAAAGTTAGGGTTAGTGAGTAAAAGTGAGTGGAAGATCAAAAGGAGCATATTGGTAGAACTTAAATAAATACAAATATATGTTCTGGTTAGTGTCAAAATTTTGTTTAAGTTTACAGAATTAATGAGGTAAGAGTATCACAAAATGGTGTATCATAGTAATTTTGATAAATTATTTCAAAAAGCATGTCTTGGTAAATATCACAATCTGGTTTTCATAATTTTTCAGGATTTGATTTTTCGTTATTAGGTTTTCAGATGGTCGAGCTTGTTCTATAAATGTTTTCAGGTTAACAAAGTAATGTTACTCCAGTTTTCGAATATTCATTTTTGGGTATTACATTTAGTGATGTTATGAATTTACAAGGAGTTGTAAAAGAACTCAAGGTTAGTGTACCTACTAGCTTCCATATGTTTGTTTTTGTGTAGGTTACGAATTTCCTAAAAATTGTTATTGGCATAGTGTGGCATTGGCATAGTGTACCTACTAGCTTCCATATGTTTGTTTTTGTGTAGGTTACGAATTTCCTAAAAATTGTTATTGGCATTTTTTAACTAACTAGTCAACTGTAGATAGTAGATATTGTTTTTATTCAACATGTTAGTGTCCCAAATGTGACAAAATATCGTAATTCTGTGTTTTTTTTTTCATTCAACGGTTCAAGCCAATGATTATTGAGTCTGTTTCATGATATATTTATGTGTAATTGAAATGTCAGAGTTTCCTTTCGACTCATAGGTTCGAAAAAAGTTAAAAAAGTGTGGAGCTTGAACAGTTTGCTGGTGAAGATATGTTACCTATAAAAATCCACCAGCTGATGGTTTTTACAACTAAAATTTTACCTCTCTGTTTGTTAAAATTTTCCCATAATGTTAGTTGAGAAGAGTAGTTTTAAGTTTCGCATTTTGGTCTTACGTTTTATGCGCCCCCCCCTAAAAAACCCAATGTGCTATACCTGATTTGTCAACCAATATTAAAATTAATACAAGCTGACAGCGACGTAAATAATAAAATTGAAAATAAAAGCGCCCTAGAAGTTTTATACAGTCAAAATAATTTTATTGAATTCTAGTCATTATTTTCATCTCGTTGCATAGTGAACAAATTGTTAAATCATTTCAAATTGAGTGGAGAATAGTATGTATCAATCTTGGTAAACATGAATGATGCCACTGCGATATGGATTCTGTGTGGTCCACAGAGTAATTGAAGATCTTGCCAAAGGTCAAAAGCTACAGCTTATCCGTCCCGCTGGCGGAAAAAATGACAATTACTCGAGTGAAATAATGAACATGTCATCAATAATCGCATGGGGGCAAATCATCAATCTTAATGAATCTTATCTCATTGCAGCACTCAAAGTATCATCTCTTCAATTATTTTTAATGAGTTGATTATGTGTGTCTCAAAGTTTCGGTGAAAGTTTATAATCAACGGTTATTTCTGAACCCCTAACAAGAAATCTGGGGGTGAGGCACCGAGGGAGACGAAGATGAATGGTCCTTTCCGTCGTGAACGCTGAGATGGAGGAAAAAACCGACATGTGTGCGGATAACGGTTGAGAGAACACCGAAATGAAACCCTCCAATGATTCGATTCGATTTTGTTCCCTCTCGGCATGGCTGCTCCGAAAGCAACGACATAAACAAAAACAGAATTGGTTTTAATAAATCTCCCGCTGGAAAATGAAACTTTTCTTCAGCTTGCTCAATTATGAGTTTCCCAGTAAATCTTTGGCGATGGGATCATTTTTTATTACTACTCTGTTTCATTTCAGTGGAAAATACACTGTAGTAGGTTTTTCGAAGTATAATAAAAAACTCCAAAACTAGCGTCAGTATTGAATGTATGTGATTTTTTGTGGAGGAACAACGTTTCTTGACATGTTTTTTCGGGTAATCTTCCACAGTCTGAAAATGAAAATATAATCAGGAAAATCTATACAAGTGTAGAAGGGCAAACTAATTAGTTCACCCTGATAAGTTACTGCGTTCACTAAATTATATTTCCTCAAAAAAAATGATTCAATTAGTCAGTATCTTGCCTTATTCTGAATTTGCCCATCAAAAAAATAGCAAAAATTCAAAAGTTACTTCTTTATATAGTTTATGATTGACGTTTCGGGTACTATATCTGCCCCCGTTCTCAAAATCTTCTGAATCTTCTTTAATAGCTTAATTTGGTTTTTTGTTTTGCAGAGTCTTTGTAGCTTTTTCAAGTGACGGATGTCAATTGAGATCTGCCAAAAAATTTGAAATTGACGTATTGCTCTATTGATATATTTATGGGGTGTTGTTCAGATCAGTTTATTAGCATTCTGCCATTACTTACTTCTTCTCTGAGTAGAGGTAACCATGTATGGTCCATTTCAACAGAATTTGTTGAAAAGCAATTGTTATTGGAAAGAAGAATACAAGCAGTTTCTTTCAATTTTCTCCTCTCTGATGTGGTTCTTCCATCAAGATTTTCGTCCCATTCCATTCAATCGTATGATCGCCATTGGGCGTGAGGATATGTTCTGCAATTCTTGATCCGGTTATTTGTCGATTTCTGATGCAACTCCGATGTTCACTCTGGCGCACTTCTGATGGTCTTGACGTTTCACCTATATAACTGATTTTCAACAAATTCTGTTGAAATGGACCATACACGGTTATCTCTACTTAGAGAAGAAGAGAGAAATTGCAGAATGCTAATAAACCGATCTGAACAACACCCCACATATCAAATGAGCCATTTGAAAAAGCTACAAAGACTCTGCAAAAGAAAAAACCAAATCAAGCTATTAAAGGAGATTTAGAAGATTTTGGAAAAGAGGGCAGATATAGTCCCCGAAACGTCAATCATATACTATATAGAGAATCTTTTGAATTTTTACCTTTTTTTTTAGGAAAATTCAGAATACGACAAGTTACTGACTAATTGAACCATTTTTCTTTAGGAATTATAATTCGGTGAACGCAGTAACTTATCGGGATGAACTAATTAGTTTGCCCTTCTACACTTGTATAGATTTTCCTGATTATATTTTCATTTTCAGACTGTGGAAGGTTACCCAAAAAACCATGTCAAGTAGCGTCATACATACTATGATGGGTATGTTTATAAAATTACGTATCAATAATTATCAATACTTTGAACAGTCATCTTGTTTTTTTATGTTAATGTATAAATATAGTAACGGTAAAATCGCCGTAAATTTAGTTGATTTTATTATTCCTCTTCTTGGTAACATTCTTTCATTCTTCAACAATATTGTTTTTTTTTATTGTTTTCACGTTCAAATTTGTTTTCTTGTTTGTTTCAGGAGCAATTGGAAAATTGAAACACACAGTGTCTACAACGTTTCATCGATGAATCTCTCATTCTTCACGGTTCAAATATAATTAGAGTAATTGATAGGTAAATGTCTCCATAGAAATCACTAAAATTGTTGACGTATGAGTTAAATCTCCTTTATAATCAATATAGTACCCCAGAACCTCTGTGGCGGACACGCCATCAAAGTCTCATTGTATCACAATCAATAATTTAGGTGATTTCTATGGAAAAAACCCCTCCCTCAATTATATTTTTACAACATTACTCCAATTACATTTGAGCCCTGAAGTGGGCGACATTTATAGTCGAAACGTTGGCAATCAAAAGGTAGTCAATGGGTAGTGTGTTTCAATTGTCCAATTGCTGGTGAAACTGGGACAAACAAGAACATTCCATTTTTGTTAAATACTTTTTGAAAACTTGTATACAATATATCAGTTGATTTTTTTTCAACCTTTTTTCGGTTATTTATTTCAGGTGTAATGAAATGTTTTTTTTTTCGTTTTGTTATACTTATCATGTCTGAGTAGCTTTAATAGGATCACATTATTCTAGCAAACAATATCCTTAACGAAAACTCAGCAGCAACAAGCCTAAAAATGTGACAAAATAATATTTCCACCAATCCATAGCATTTATAATCTCTTCAATGAAAGGAATCCTATAATAGCTTGTAAATCAAACTTATACAGTGCGGCTTTTAATAGTCTCCCCCTGTTAACTTTTGAAAGGTTCGACGTAGAACAATGAAAAAAAAAACGTATTGAATGATATCACCGATACTAATTTTTGAAATAAAAGACGTTGTCATTGCCCAATAGATGGCGCGAAGAGCACATCAACTTGAAAATTTCAAATTGTATGGGGGGTCAAGTGGCACATCGTTGAAAAGATAATTCAATTATTTTTTCAACCATCCTATTTTTTTTTTAATTTCGTTCACAAGTTCTTTCGCAATATGCATTTGGAATTTTGTTATAATTGACATTTCAAATGCACATTGTGAAAAAATTCATTAACGAAATTGAAAAACACTAGATTGTTCTATCGGGCACTCACAAGGTCTTTCATTTCAAAAAGTAGTATAGGTGATTTCAGTCAATACCTTTTTTTTTTCATTGTTCTACTTCGAACTGTTCAAAAGTTAACAGGGGGGACTATTAGAAGCCGCACTGTATATTCCTTGCGAGTTATTCTGGAGAAACCATTTCAAAATTCTAAAACTTATCGGCTGATAAAAAAAATGCGCAAGATATATTTAAATGTACTTTTTGTGCTATATGTGCTAAATTGTAATGTGTTAATCAATTTTAATTTTTGTTTATGACAGACAAAACGTTAAATAAACTCGTTGACATTAGATATTTATTTATATACAGTGTGTCCCAGCTAAAACTTGTCATCCCCCTAATACACCCTGAACACTGGGTGGAAGGGTTCCCCCTGGAAACAGGTCTGAGCGATGTTCAGTGTTTCCTACGATTTCGGATATAAAAGGGGTGACCAGTTTTAGTTGGGACACACTGTATTTACTGAAGAAGATCATACCACTCACTAATTAGAATTGCCCATGGAATATTATTGGGTTACAAACATTAATTGTCAAATTTGTAGAGAATTTGAAATTTCTTTGTCAAAGTGGTTCAGATATTGCTATTCTGTTTTATCAATAAATGGCATAGATCATACCAAATAAGATATTGTATTTATTAGGTCATAATTACTTGACGGTCACTTCGAATCGTACGTGACATAATAACCGTAATATAACATTGAAATTACTAGTGAAGACATTCTCAAAAGTAAACAAAACTATCAAATTGTAACTGATAATAGTTCACTATCCTCTCCTACCAATTTCTCCTGCTGAAGTACCCAAATTCATTGCCAATTTTTCTCAAGCACGAAAGGAATGGAAGTCTCCAATTCCTTGAAAGCATCGAAAAAACAGATTTGGTATCACTGAAACTTTTCTTCAGCTAGAGCAGTTATGGGCTTTATACTAAATGTTGAGAAATGGGATTGGATCCTTCATGGCAACTAAATAGTTTATTTTTTTATAGAACAGTTCTACGGAATCTTCGTAACTTTTTTACTACAATTTGCCCAAGACTATTACACGAAAATAGCCAAAGTGAAATATAAATATTTTCTCCATATCAATTATAAAAGAGCCATATTTGAATGTTTCGTTTACATTTTGATAGACTTTTCGATTTTCAAGAAAAAAAAAACTTTAGTTGCTTTCTCCTATGAACATCAGAGCATTCTGAGAATCGATATAGCAGGTGAATAATGCTGATATGACTTTTTAGTTATAATATCAGTCGAAACTGAACAATATGAGTTTATTAGGTGCTGTCAAATTGACAGACTAATAGTCAATGAAGAAAAGACTGTCTTAATTCAATTATTTGGTAAAAAAGCTACAAATACACCTAATGCGTTACAATACAAACATTGAAAATTAAAATTTTCTAGGCGTATATATTGACTTTGGACTGAATTATCAATAATCTTATCTACAAAAAAATAAAAAGTAGCTTTTATGCAGCTCAAAAAATGCTTGATGTCCATAATCTTGTCGACTTTTATTACAACTACTTTTGTGAGGTAATGGTATAAATATTGATAGTGTTTTCTTTGGTCAAAGGTGAATATTTCAACTTTTATGTGTTTCTGGTTTCACCAACAAATGTAGGCTCACTTTATAATTGCAAAAATTGTATTTTATCCTAGATATACTTTTCCCAATTTTATTTGTAATAATTTGAAACATAAAGCTAAATAAAGACTGTAAAAATCTATCAATCCATTATTATTCTGTACTTTGATGTATATAAATTGTGTTATGTTAGACATGTTGTTCGTTCGTTTTGTTCGTTACACACTAGATTCAATTTCCTGAGATACAAATAATTAACAATAGAAATGAATATATATCATCATTGTTATGATTATCCTTCAACGATAACAAGGATTTTATTGAATAGAAATATATCATAGAGTTTTCAATAAATATAATTCAATGAGATTTAGGTCATACCCTATGAATAAACATATACATAAACTTAGTCTGAATTAAATGATCATTAGAAAAATAAGTGCAATTTTGTACAGTATACGCTTTTTCCTTTGATGAAATGTGACAACAGAAATTCTCGTCCTATTGAAATTGGACGGATTATATATATATATATATATATATATATATATATATATATTTTATATATATTGTTTATATTTTCAAAAATATATATATATATATATATATATATATATATATATATATATATATATATATGTTAGTATCAGTTCTATTGGTGAAAGTACCTCGATTTCTAAAATAGCTGAGGATAGTGATATATTGCTTTCCTAGGAATGTTGTCCATCATCCTGCCAGTGCCTCAGCACAGCTGAGAGGAGATATTTCATAATTTTATTGTAGCTGTACTCGAAATGTGTAGAGTTTAATGCACCAGCGTGTTGTGTCTTAAATGAAAATAGGTGCGCGGATTGCCAGGTACGACACTTGATAAATCGGTTCATCTGAAATAGCCGTCCCACTGCAGCAAAGTATTCAGTAAGAATAAAAAGCTAACGTTAATTAAAGAAGCATCGAACTAATCAGAGTTCATGTCTGTGTAGGAATAAATCAAACTCAGAACAGTCGGGTTAAAATAATTACATGTCTTGTTCGGGGTAGACTAGCGTTCATCACTGCTGCGCTGCATCCGAATCTAATATCGTTAATTAGATAACTGGAAATCCTTTTGGGAATCGAGGACTTCAAAAAGTTTACTTTCTACTTTAATTGGTGAACTTGGGGCAGAATCATATGGTGTCTGAGAAAACACTTTTTATATACTTATTTAAAGAAAGAGCATTTCGGTGTCATATGAAAAGGGGGAATTATTGTATATGTAATATGGAAAACTATGCCAAATTACAGGATAATACTCGAAACTCATTTGTTATTCAACATGATATTGACCTACTAAACTTTTCCAGAAGTATGGAAAATATGACGGGTTTGTTCTACATGATTTTAATGCTGGTGCTACTTCAGTTGTCACGAACTATAGACCAATAGCGCTGAGCTTTATTTTCTCAAAGATAACCGAAATACTTCTTTCAACTTTCATATATGAACATGTCAAACCTTCACTATCTGAACATTAGCAATAATGTATAGCCCATGCTCCAACGTATGCACCTTTTTATTGCTTTATTTAACGTCGGCCTATTTCTGCGACTAGGTGAACACACTCCCCCAACCGGAAATTTTGCCGAATACTGTTGTTTCATCTTAACGTCCCCTCCGGAGGACGGCATATCTATCGTCATATATCGTGCTCATTGTATGACGCCTGCAGCTGCGAATATGCTACTACGCTGCATTTGTTCGGGGCATTTTTAACGCGCACCTTCCTTGGCAGCCGTGGTCACCCATCCAAGCACTAAACGCGCCCGACAGCCACCGGTGCCCACCGTATGCACCCGAGTATGCACCTTCAAAACTCATATTAAATCCCCTGGACAAGTTGATATGATCTATACTGACTCATTTGACAAAAGAATCTCATGAACACATGAAGTCATATCTATCAGAAAGAGTGTTATACAGTGCGGTCCATTTTTAGCGTTATTGTGTATTTGTTTAAAAAAAACCTGAAACAGGTCAATATTTCTATTGTCAATTCGACAATTTACAGTATGAAAATATAACCTCCTTCTTGCATCCCCACTGGATTATGAGCACCCCCTCAAAAAATTTAAAAGAGAAGGGGGTCGTGTGGGATTTCCATTCTCTGTTCAGCAATATTTAGTTTTTCAAATTTGGTGCAATCGTTACTGAGAACATTCATTTTGAAAATGTAAAATTTTGATACTTTACGTAGAATGAAGGAAATAATGTCACATAATGTTCAGGAAGTATTTTTCAATTTACTTTACAATCAAATTAAATGTTCAAAATGACCACCGTTCACTTCTTGACAATAAGCAAGTCGATCATGGAATTCTCGTACAACATTTTGTAGGACCACAGGGGTTATGTTGTTAATTTCTTCCGTTATCTTAACTTTTAAATCTGCAATATTGTCTGGTCTATTGAAATTTACTTTTTAATTTGAATAACCCCATAAGAACTAATCGAGAAGAGGCAAATCAGGGGATCTAGGCGACCATTCAATCGTTCCACGTCTTCCAATCCACCTATTGTGAAAAACTTCGTTCAAATAATATCTAACAATACGTTTGTAATGTTGGTACCAAATTGATCTATCTATTGCATTTGGATCATTAACATCTGGAAAAAGTATTTTTAATGTAGGCTGTAAAAAGTTCATCAAAAAATCTAGATAAACCTCACCATTAACTGTGTCTTCAAAAATATAAGGGCCAATAATTTTGTTGTTAATGATACCAGCCCAAACGTTCACTTTTTTAGGATATTGTGTGTGAACCTCACACATCCAATTAGGATTTTCTCTGCTTCAATATCTACAGTTTTGTCTATTAACCGTTTCATTTAAATGAAAAGTAGCTTCATCAGAAAAAACAATTTTGTTTATGAGCTGCACATCTGCTTCCATTCTGTCCAATAACAGTTCACAGAATTGTTGCTTTCTATCAGGATCATCCTAATTTGACTACTGAACCAACTGAACTTTATAGGGATGGTATTTTTCTTTATGTTAAGCTCTCAATATCGATGATTTATTTACATCATTGTCGGCGGCAAGTTGTCTACTTGTCATATGCGGATTTTCCTCAATCGCTAACAGTACCTCTATCTTTTTTCCTCATCCAATTTAACATTTCGACCTGGTTTTTGAATAGTTTTTACAGGTCCAATTTCGCGAAATTTTGTTTCTATTTTGCGAACTGTAAACTGTGAGACGTGTTGACCAGGGTATTTATTATTAAACATTTCACAAACTTCCTTTTGAGTTCTTGTTTTATTACCGCATCCAATCATAATTGAAATGTCTACTACTTTGAGTTTTGGATAAATGAGCCATAGTTAAATCAAATACACACACAAATATTTTTCAATACACTGACGTGTGTCAGCAACTTGTAAATATCAAAATACATAACAGTAGTCTACTAGATTTACATTACATTATTTATGTGGGTTTTGTGAATAATTTTTTGTTTAGCAAAACAGATAAAAAAATACCTGATTATTTCTTAAGGGGTTATCTAAAATCAAACGTATATTTCAATAGACCAGACAATATTGCAGATTTAAAAGTTAGGATAACGGAAGAAATTAACAACATAACCCCTGAGGTCCTACAAAATGTTGTACGAGAATTACAAGATCGACTTGCTCATTGTCAAAAAGTGAATGGTGGTCATTTCATTTAATTGTAAAATAAATTGAAAAATACTTCCCAAACATTATGTGACATTATTTCCTTCATTCTAGGTAAAGTATCAAAATTTTACATTTTCAAAATAAATTTTCTCAGTTATTGATTGCACCAAATTTGAAAAACTTGATATTGACTAGAGAATGAAAATCCCTTTCGAACAAAGTGCCACTCGATCCTCCTTCTCCTTTAAAATTTTTGAGGGTGTGCTCATAATTCAGAGGGGTAATATTTTCATACTGTAAATTGACAAACTGACAATAGAAATCGATGTTTAAGTTTTTTTAACTAACACATAATAACGCTTAAAATGAATTCATTCCATACCTATGGACCGCACTGTATGTTGAATATGAAGGATAAAAAAGTTTCAGCTGTTATGTATCTTTTCATAATCGTCAACCGGCAAATATTCCAATCACGGTGCAATTGAAAATTTTCAGTGAACTTTCTAGAAGGTAAAATTAGCGTGCCCAAAAACATATATGGAGACAATTATCTGTAAACATTTTCAAAACTCTGGAGATATTCATAGGTTGGCGAGAAACGACATAGAAGTAGTTCCAAAAGAAGTATATTTCCACCAAGTAGAACGATTTCATTGAAAAAAATCCCAATATTATGTTTCTTGTCAATTATCTTTTACTTTCCAAACGATATGTACCACTGATCAACTGAGTTTCAATACACATTTTACTAATTTGTCCATCTAGACAAGATCGCTAATAGTTTTTCGAGCAGAAGTAGAAACACAAAAATACAATTTTAATGGAATATAATTTCTACTACCAGGTTAAGATCTCATCAAATGAGGGAGATATATTTATCTGAATTGAGCTATGGGTAGTATCAAATGATTTTGCTACACAAACGGCGGTATTTGGGATTTTTTTTTTATATTCATCAAAATTATATTTATAAGTTCTGTGATACGGACCTCGCCATGAATTATTCAGAACCGTTTGTTGATGCCGGATCAGTTGAGTATTATCAAAATGGCAGCTGTTGGGAGATTGAAAAAAAAATCTCAATCTTTCATCTTTATACCAATATTGGCAGATTGGTATTGGCGTTTGATAGAGCTTCATGAGCTGTGCAACTTTTATATGAAATTTTTTTCTCTAAGATGAACACACGAATAAAAATTGCCATAAATCAATTGATTTTCAATGAATTGATATTAAGGGTTTGCACTGTATACTCCTTTTATTTAACCGTATTTCTTTCATGTCAATCAGTTTTATATGTCATGTCAAAACGTCATTGGATTTTTCTCGAGTTCAAAGTTAAACTAAACAAATAATTGTTTATTATTTTTTCGAAGTGATTTTCAGATTGAAACCCGAGTAACTGTTTATATCCATGTGTGCTTTTGTATTTTCAGAAATGTTTTGCATCTAAATTTTGATTTTTTTATATCTTTATAGAATTCTATAGTTAAATCAAACAGAAAAGGGACCAGTTTTGTTATACTTCTTTATTTATAATTGAGTCAGATTAGATATGATTATCAACAAGCGTTCAGAGAAATTTGAATCCTTCTCTAACTTTTGACCGTAGAGTTTAAGGTTTATACAATAATAGAAGTACTGTTTGTGTTTTACAATGGAAATATGTAATTTTTTTCAATAAATGAATATATTCTGAAATCCACCTTTCCAATTTTTTTTTACAATTGATTGAATATAAGGTAAACGCACCAGTTATTGACACTTTTAGGAAATAAATTGCATTAAAACAATTCCATGGGTCACAATTATGACCTCAGAATTAGTTTATATTTTTTTTCCTGTAGTTTGTACTTTGACAATCACTATACCAAATAGATTCATTGAATAAAACATATTTTTTATTTGTAAAAATTTAACAAAAATATATGTTTGATGCACCAGTTATTGACACCCAGATTTTTTCTATGTACCAGTTATTGACACACCAATGATTGACACGCAAAAAAAGAACATTTATTCAAATCAGTAATTGGAAATGAACTTCTTACAAAGAAAAACACTTACAATAAAAATCGAAACACATTTTGAAAGAGCTAGGCTTTAAATATATATTCATAGAATGTGGAGCCACACATCCAACCACTTTTGGACCGTCCTATGCCCCAACTTTTATTAACACTAAGGGCTATATGACCCGGAATCCTTTCATATTTGAAAATAATCATAGGAGGACCTAATTCTCCAGCCGCATTAGCAGTTACCAAAACGGTAAGATTCTCTTTTTCGTCATTTGTTCCTGCATTATACACACTTTTATTACCTGTTTTTGTCAGCACTTTGTCGCCCTTTGACTGAAGAAAAAAAGCGCTCTCATCACAATTAAAAACTCGTGTGCAATCGTTTGTTATCGCAAATAGGTTTTGGGATGTCAAATATTCCTTTATTTCTCGAAACCATTGTCGAAGTTGCGGTTCAGAAACGTTTTCGCGAGCGGGCGTTAAATTTTGGGCGACCCTCTCACTCAGATTTGGATGTCGTTTCATGAAGAAATCGTACCAGAGTTGGCAAATGGGTTTGGTCTTTTGGATTCCTGAACTATCAGACTCACACTGTCCAGTAGCTGCTCCTTATTGACTGGGTGGTGTACCTTAGCCAGTGGAAGGATCCACTTCTCTAAAAGGTCCTCTTCGTTGGTGGTAAGAACGGTACTCGGCCCCATTCTACACTCCGTAGGTAGCCAACCTGACGATTTATACATCAGTGTTACTCTAGGAACAGAGTGAATTTTCGCAGCTGTAGCTACAGGTATTCCTCTTGCTACAGCTTCTAGAGCTGCATTCATCTGATCCTGACTATACTTCTTCCTTGGCCCAATCTGTAACAATTGATGTTCCAGTAATTGACACTCTATGTTCCAATAATTGACACCCCCTGTCAAAGACTGGAACCAGAAATTTGTTCGAGCCTATATTTCTAGGAGAGCTTATGTATGTCTTCTTGTGCTTTTTGGCATTCACCTTTCAATATTTACCAATGTACCAGTCATTGACACCCAATGTCAATGACTGGTACACATATGCATTCCTTGGTCCAGTCATTGACATTCCAGAAAAAGTGGGGTCAGCTGATTTATTGTGATTGAATATTATACACAAAATCAACTTTACAGTCTACTGAATACTAACAAATAGTTGAAATTCGATAAACATGCACACCGAAAATGAAAAAAACTAAATTTGAATGGACCTACCTTAACAATGTACTTAAAATCATTTGGAAAATCAGACACGTTGAACTTTCATCACGTATAAACAAACTATGGAAGCACCCAATTTCCCGCCCAATGGCTACAAGGTTGCCAGATGTTCCAATTATTTATGGAAATTGCTTCACTTCACTTCAATGGCCTTATTTTTGAGAAAAATATCAACAAATGTCAATTACTGGAGCACTGTCAATAACTGGTGCGTTTACCTTACATCTTTGTAATAAGGTAGAGGTATATTTTTCCAGACTATCTGAGAATAATTTCGATTACATTAGGAAAAATGCATATGATGATCTCGAACACTGTTTTGTTTTATATTCGTTTAAAAATACTGCTCTAGAGATATCATCCGCGTGAAAATGTAATAATTAAGTGCAATATTAATCCTGGTTTTCAATTAAATATAATTTTGTTATCAAGCATTCAAGAAGCGAATTTATCAACAAATATGCAAGTGAAGTTTAATTAAATTTAATTAAATCAATTCATCACGCGTCATGTTCGGGATATTTCCAACTTACACAAACGCCGTTCAAGCATGTTGTTATTTTTTTGCGGGAAACTCTGTTGTGTTTCGTTTTGCATTTCATTTACATCCAGCTATAACAGAGATATCACACTCCTACAAAGACGAATGACAAAGAAATATTAGTTCTCATTGTGCGTCGACATACAATTGCATAATCTACAGAATAATAGGACCGCTCTTCCATTTTACATTTTGGGTATCATTTATTCTGTTCGGTCGAGAGTCCCGATGGAACATTCGAAAACGGGGATAGAATGAGAGCCAGTCGCTGGGATAGTCCATGAGCCAGATCGTAATTGAGTTGAAAATGCCCCGATCTTTCGACCATAGTATGTTTCGTAAGTTTCGACACCAAATTTGGTTTCACGATATGCAAAACGAATAAAGATTAATAGTATATAATACAACAATTTCTGAAAAAAAAATTCAGCCGTGTGCTTCAAGTCGAAGCCGTAATGAAATTTTTGATATATGTTTAGCATACAGTGAAGAAATCCTAATTAAAAAAAAACCTTTTCCAATCGGGTGGAATTTGGGTTTTTACCGACGAAATCAAAAAGGAGGAGGGTATATATTTCTTTTATGTATGATTACGCATAACTTTTCACAGAGCAGTTCGATTCCCATGATTATTTTTTCATTGGATAAGGTATACTTCAAAGTTGGTCTCATTAGAATTTGAACAAAAAAATCCAGCCCTGATGGTAGCAAAATGGAGTATATTGATCGATCACCCTCTGAATTTTGGTCCGTTAATGGATTCTATCAGGCATAACTTTGTGGTGGGTTTTCCGATTTGGATTTGGATGACACTTTTTTTATTAGATAAGGTATACCTCATAGTTGATCATTTTTCAATTTGGAATGTAATGATCCACTCCTATGGGTAGCAAAATGGGGGATGATTGATTTTTCACGTGTGGCATTGGCTCACACATATGTAGTTGACATTGACAGATCCTCCTACATCCGTCACAATAATAGCATTATATGAAAGGATGGAATTATATACAAAGTGATGAAATCAACTAACCAGAACTTTCAAATATAATTTATATTTTATAACAATAAAAAGTTGAAGTTGATAATCATATTATTTAACAGTGAATAGTTGAAGTAAGCTAGGTAAGTCAGTATTCTGCAAGTAATCAAAAATTAAGTAGGTAGTAATTAGTGGGTTTCAGCCACAAAAAATTGAAAAATAAAATATTTTTAACAAAAAATTAAACCGACGAAAAAATCAACTGAAAAGCAGAAAATTAAATGAACTTTTTTAGTCTTAATGATTATTGAGCTCATAAACTAATATGAGTAACAAATTTTGAGTCGGCGCCAAACAAACTAGCAATTGAATTAGGTAAAGCGTAAAATAATGGCAGCGAGATGCACAGCGGCGTTTTCATTACTTCTTCAAAGTAATATAATGATTTTGAAAAGGGAAACATTCTCAATTGAATATTGAATAGAAAGATTTTTCTGTGAATTGAAAAATCCACGATAAAAATGAAGTTATTTTTTGAACATCCTGTTCATATTTTCAAACAAATCAATATAATGATCTTCGATAATTGTTTGTTTGGCGCCAACTCAAAATCAGTTACTCACATTAGTTTAGGAGCTCAATTATCATTAAGACTAAGAGTGTTCATTTCATTTTTTGCTTTTCAGTTGATTTTTTCGTCGGTTTAATTTTTTGTTAAAGAGTTTTTTTATACTTCTTGGAATCAATAATTTTCTGGGTTGGGTCAAACACCCATGACTATTTTCTAAGCAGTTGTTGAAAATATATTTTCCATTTAATGAAATTGTATTTTGTTACTAAGTATATCCCTTAACATACATTTATTGGCAACATAAAAGACAGCAGAGAATATAATTAATTATTTTTCAGAAAAAAGCAGTTCGAATTTGAAAATTATGAAGTGAACATGGTTGGCAAAACGTTCTTTTTAGATATTCGAACAAAAAGTGTTATTCAATTCCAAATAAAGAACCAATATTGGTACATAAATAATAACTAATGATAAATTTGCCTTTGTGTTCCCGAAAAAACTGTTATTCAATTTACTTGAGATAACCTTCGATCCCAATGACTTCACTTTTGGTTGCTATGCAACTTATAGATTATCATAGGAATGATGTTAAAAACATGTCAAGGTTACAAAAAACAATTGTAATGACTTGATAATTTTGGCACTGAAATAAATTATAGTAATACCTACATTCATTCAAAATCGCTCGACTTTGAAATTTTAACATTATTTTCTGAATCATGCAATTGAAGAATCATTTCTAAAAATATATCTTTATAATAATTTGTCATTCCAATCGAAAAAAATATCTAGTTGTTGAAAGATTTTGGATATTCAAAAATCGAAACTTCAATTTTAACTCTTCAGGAAAAAAGTATTAAAAAATTCGATTGCAATTTTTTGGTTCAGAAGCACTGCAAATAATTTCCTATTGGAACCAGAAAAATATGTATTCTCCATGCATGCATTCTCAGGGGGCTCAATTCTTGAAATCGCAGGAAATTTTTCTCCAGAAAATTATTTCATACTTTCAAATTCTCTTGGGAAATATGAAACGTAGGAATAGTTATTCTTGGACGAGTTACGAATATGTTTCCAAAAGGAACTATATAAGAGACGTATATCGAGTATGATTTCGGTAGAATTTATATTTTAACCAATCTCATTCTCAGAAAACGACAGGTTTTATTGTTACCCCTGTAAATTATGAATTTGAATGTGGGGGTTTATTGGTTAGAATTCTCGTACTGATACGAATTTTGAAATGATAAAGAGAAATTTTGTTAGCGATAAAGAAAAAACTCTTTTGATTGATAGTATCGAAAATAATGTTGAAAGGCGGACTGCTCATACCATCGTTGCTTTAACGAATGAAATTAAATTATTTTCCTAGTCGGAGCACGATATAGTTGCCGTCAAAAAATATGTTCTACGAAAAATTGAAAAGCTTTCAAAGAAATTATTTTCCGTACACTGTATTAAAATACTTTACTCTATATTTTGGGGTTTTCTCTTTCCTTAAATGGAAATTCGTAGTCCTCATCTTTTCCGTAAAGTATAATTAGTGAACATTCCTTGATATGTTACTGCGTTTCATAACCGTTATAAAGAAATTATCAACTTGCGAGTAACCTATCTTAAAAAATATTTTTTCCAAGTATCCACAACAAAATATTTGGTAACGTTTCAGGGAACACATGTTTCCTTCTTCAGTTACTTATATAGTTTCCCGAACAAAAAAATAATACAATAATTTTAAGGAGCCTGAAGGGTATTCCGTTACCTTACAAACATTTACCATTACTTTATTTTGTGAAAAGTCATACACATTTATCACGATACGTTACAGATAAGTTCATAATTTATTCATACCTATTATTCAATGGTTACAAAACGAAGTAACTAATTGGCGAAAATATACATATTCGCCTTTTTAGAATAATAAGTTAATATTACAGGGGAGAGAAAAGAAAGAAACAATGAAAAGTAATGTGAAGCTACCTTCCCCAAAAACGTTCGGAAGGTATTCTGTTCGAATATTCCTCATTCCAAATAAATTTCCAATTTCATTTAGTAGGTTCATCCCACGGACTAGATCAAGTGGGCTTCGAGATGGCGGGTAAACTCTCATGTTTTTTGACGGGCTAGTCATGGGTATTTGACATGGGTCTGACGCAACTAGAATGGAAACAAGAATTGGGCCGCATTTATCTGATAAGTCACAGTCTGTTGGTCGGAATAGGGCCACAGACAGGACCATCACTCATGTAAAGAGACAGCATTTCTAATTAGATCCGAACACTTGCCGTTGTTTAGCAATGGCGGGCGCTTTTTAACATATCCTGTAACGTATTTTTGGTAGTTGTTTTGTTACTCGTCTTAGTATTCGAAAAATGTAATCTATTGGATTGAAGAGAAATTGAAATAATATCAGTATAACGTATTATTCAATAACAATATTATTCTAATTATTTCCAAAAGGTATACACCAAATCACAGAAAAAATAAAAATAATGTCGTATTTCTCTTTATTCTAATCGAAATCTTATTGAATTGAGGCAGTGAATGAGTGAATGAATGTTGTTTAGCAATGGCGGACGCTTTTTAACATATCCTGTAACGTATTTTTGGTAGTTGTTTTGTTTTACTCGTTTTGATATGTTTTCGATTCGAAAAATGAAATCCATTGGATTGAAGAGAAATTGAAATATCAGTATAACGTATTATTCAATAACAATAATATTCTATTTATTTCCAAAAGGTATACACCAAATCCCAGAAAAAATAAAAATAATGTCGTATTTCTCTTTATTCTAAAACCCTTATTACACTACCTTTTTGCCTTTTGAATTCCTGATTTGCCTATTTGAATTCCTGATTTGCCTATTTGAAATTTTAAACAAATACGCATGCGCGAGACTATTTTGGGTCTGGTTCTATTTTTCCCCCTGAATCGAGGGGATTTCAAGGACGTTTGTGGAAATGTCAGGTTTGCCAAAACAGTCTATCTATTGGACTTGATATAACCAACAAATAAATGAAATTAATCACATAGTTTTCGTTTTGTTCAGTATGACAGAAAAGAAGAAAAAATCTTACACCAGGTAAGGAAAAAGTTGAAACAAATAGTCCAGGTTTACTAAATTACTCAATCATTTAAGGTAAATGTCAATTTTCCTTAGGTTTGCAGCTCTGAAATTAGCGCCTGAAACAATCATCAAAAAGGCACGGTGTAACAGTGCCAGTTATTTGGGGAAATTTAGCCAACAAATAGCCATGAGAATAAGCACAAAAATAGGCACGAAAAAGACATAGTGTAATAAGGGTTTAATCGAAATCTTATTGAATTGAGGCAGTGAATGAATGGATGGATAGATGAATAACACTGGAATAATGCGTTTGTTTAATTCTCGGTGATCATGCGGTTTATTTGGCTTGTGCCTCGATAAAATATAATAGATATTGATAGAATGAATATATGAAATGCATTTATGTTTTTAAATTTAGTGTATGAACTTAATCATTTCATTGTTTGACTCAAAGTATTACAATGTGTAGCATATGATTTTTTACGATCGGACAAAATAGTATTTAATAGAGGTAATATAATTTACAACAACATTTCAGGAATTTCGAGAGAAAAATAATACATGGAAAAGTGACAAAAAACTCCATTGTAATTTTTTTTTAAAACCCTGTACTTGACAATCTAGTCCACATATGAAATTTTTTTGTGAATTGTTTTACGGCTTCAGGACTTTCTCATTTTGAAGAAAAAGAGAAGGTATAAGTGATCAATTTCTTTTCTGCGTATTCAAATTACAAAAATCAATTTAGTTACTCCTTTATGATGACTCCATATGGGTTTCTGAATTAGATTAGATGTGTATGGTATTAAGTGTTCGTTATAATTGAAAAAATAGAAAAACATAAAATCAATGTAATTTGAACTTGTGTTCATATGTCATAAATTAAACAATAAAAACTTGGTTCCAGTTAAGAAACTTACAAATTCTAAAGTGAAATAATAACCTGGTCAAAGCTAGCAAATATCGATTATATTGTTTTTGGGTTCCGAAAAAGATTGAAAAAATCTATACCCGTGCGGAACGGCAAATAAATTACTTTGGCACAATAAACTACGGCATTTATCAATTGCTTATTATATTGAGAACTTAACTTAACAGTAACTTAAAAAATTATCAGTTCCTTTATCGAAAATATACTCTCTAAATTAATGTAATGATACTTATCTCTCTATTTGGTTGGACTATATAGAGAAGTATCATCTACTTGCACAATTTTTTTGTAAATTTTTGCATTTTCAAATTGTGGAAAGTTACCATACAAAAAAAACATACCAAGGAACTCTGAAATATTATTGATACGAAAAAGCTTTGTAAAGACCTACGAATGCATCATACAATTCAGAAACTATTAGAATATAAATAAAAACTATAGCATGGAAGAAATATTCCATATAAATATATAACGATTACAGAACTCAACGCCAGCAAAAATCCAGGTTCATCTAATCTTTAATTGCAATCTAACAACAAAATATCCATAATCAATTATTTTTGAGAATTTTATTGATAATGAAATTTGAAATTTGTATAGACTAGCATAGCTGAATTATATCCTCTTATCGAGAAGTATACCAAAGTTGATTTGAACTCACATCAAGAGTTTATTTTACACTTCCTGAATAGTATTTGATTTTAATATGAATATTTTCAATCATAAAAGAATTATCGTAAAAACTTATCCAACAGTATGAATCATTATTTCAAGTTTCGTCAGATCATATCCGCTGAAATAGAGGCAAAAATAAAAAAAGTCATTAAAACGACAACCCAGTAGTGCAATGAAAAAAGTGTCAACAAAGAAATTATCAAACCACATCTTAATATGAGAATAATTGTTATAGTTGATATATGTAATGATTCCGCAAATGCAATGGGCTTTATATTATGTTCAGTACGGCTGGGAAGCAACGATTAAACTAATAGAGTTGGAATTTACATCTGTTGGCAACCATAAGCACGGTAATAACAATATAACCGCCATGGTATATAGACTACTTGTTGAGTAGAATTTATGAAGCAAGGATGTGTTCGGATAGCGATCGTGAAAATCCGCGGACCGTCGGCGCTATTAAATAAGCATTCCGGTGATAAATTGTGACAAGAGGAGATTTGATAGTGCTGTAAATTATTTAACCCTTTTCATGGGGTAATTATTATTACGTTATATGACTATATAATACTCTTCACAGCAAATTTCATTGTCTTAATTAGTTTCATGTTACAGCTTCATATCGTTGCTCTAATTTCCAGGAATTGTATTTTTTTGATTATGTTTATTTTCAGGGTGATAGATCCTTTAGATTTCTTAATTCAGTAAATAATATAAAAATATTATTCATGTAAAACTGTATAAATTATCTATACTACCAAAGGAATAAGATTAATAGATCCTAATAAAATCACCTGCTAGATTTCGAAAGGCCAGTGGTGAATTTAATTTATATTTATTTCATTATTGCAATATTTATTTGATTTTAGAAACATTCTATTGATATTTTCGAAATTATTGTTATTGTTGACCAATTTCATGAGTTCAATTAAGCCACAATACCAAGAATAACATTTCCCTCATATTAAAACGGAAGAATTATTGTAATGGGAATTTAGACATTTAAGGTGATCAATATTCCAATTTAAAATACATATAATATATATATATATATATATATATATATATATATATATTATCATAATCCATAATACCAATATAATTTGTAGTTAAAGTTACGTTGACAATCTAAAACAGAACCTAACAACACTCGGACGAACATTCAACTGGCAAAATAAGATTCTTACGAAATATTACCCAAATTGTAACAATACCTCCATAAAACTGTAGGTGTTCTTTTATTACCATTCCTATTATAAAAGCTATCAACTTCCTGGTTCCCATATCTTAATCCCCGTCAATAATAATATATATATATATATATATAAATATATTCCCAGTCTCTATTAATCACATTGCCATTTTCTGCGGAAATATTGGATTACTATGATGAAAGTAATAAATGAGACTATTAATATTCCTGTTCAAAAATACAGTTGAATGTGGAACCTACCGGACCCCCAAGAGAGGGGACAGTTGTCAGTTAGATTGAGATATCCAGGACAGTTATGCAAACAACCACAATTTCAAAGAAGTATCATAAATTAGGGAGAGATAATAAATGTCAACTTCTTGAAAATACAAGGTCGGCAGCCGAATTTCTTTCTCTAGATCACCTTTCTAGTGAATGTTTTTATTTTATTATTGTGCAACAAGAAATACTCTGGGTTTGAAAATCCTCTCTTTGTAAATTCCGGTCCTTTCTCTTTTCATGTTAGGTTCAGGAACATGATTTATTAGGAATATTTTCGTGCATAGTAGTCACTCACCTCAATATAGAGACATACTAGTTCGAATTAGGGATGAATTGTCGAAATTAGAAATATAGGAGTTTTTATTATTTGAATGAATAAAAGACATGATAGGTATAATTTGTATTGGTGTATTGGAAGATGATTGAAATATGTTTTTTTTATTACGATACAACAAATTTCATTAAATAGTGAAATTACTGTTGTTTTCGACTATTGTATTGAATTTTGTGACGTTCTATTGAAAAGAATCACTGACAATGCAAGAAAAAAAATTATATACTTCCGAATGTGTTTCATATCAACGTCCAATTCTCATGCAATATTCTGTTTGCACCTGTTCTCATTCGATTGGTGTACAAGGTAAAGTAATCAAATGTTAAGAGTTATCTTCTGTCGAAATTAGAAATACAGGAGTTTTTATTATTTGAATGAATAAAATTCATGATAGGTATAATTTGTATTGGTGTATGGGAAGATGATTGAAATTATTTTGTTTTTTAAAGTACGATACAACAAATTTCATTAAAGAGTGGAATTACTGTTTTCAACTATTACATTGAATTTTGTTACGTTCTATTCAAAGGAATCACTGACAATGCCAGAAAAAAAATGTATAGGGGTTTATATACTTCCGAATGTGTTTCATATCAACGTCCAATTCTCATACAATATTCTGTTTGCACCTGTTCTCATTCGATTGGTGTTCAATGTAAAGTAATCATCATTGAAAAATGTTAGTTATCGTCTGAAAGGAACCTGATTTCTTGTCATGATTTTGGGAAATAATATCGATTCGAAGAAATGGAAATTTATCATGAAATCTATGGGCAAAGAATTTAGTTTGATAAGTTACTACCTACATGCATAGGTTTTTTTCAAATTGTTAATAACTTGTATTAATTCACAATTGACTCTATATCTTTCCGTTTTCACAACTTGGGAAGATAGGATCAAATATAGCTATAGCATTTTCAATATTTTCTCTGTATTGATTGGAAAAATAATTTTTTATCCTTCCCAAATTTTGGAAGTATGAAGTACATAAAACGCTAAATTCATGTGATATTTTCTCCTCTTGCAGAAAAGAAGTTACAGACTAATTAAATATTCAGTATTTAAAATTATGTACACGTTGATTTTTTTTCCTTTTACATTTATTTGAAAATTTAATTTTTTAAAAAAAAAAACCTATCGAACACGAGGGTTTCTCCACAGAAGCCTCGAACAATACATGTTTCCATTTTATATTTTCATTTAATTTTTATAAATCTCCAATAAAAGCTGTTTATAAACAAATTTAATGAATTCCATGGATGAATACAGCCATTTTCAAGAATTTCCATTTTTTCTCCAAGAATCATGTTAGATAATTTTTCTTTATATTAGCAGTTCATAGAGAATATAGATATGTGGGTTTCATGATGGTATTCTCAAATTCATTTAAGAAAAGACACTGGATAATTTGAATCCTCATCAATAAAGATGACAGATAGTAGGTTGAAACTTTTTCTTGCTTGTGGAAAGTGAATAGCTATTAGACGTGGATTAAGCGGTACACTGTTCTGAATAAGAGAAAAAAATATGTCTGATCATCCCTAAGAAGTTATACAATACTTACCAAACTGACTCCTCATCCAAGGATAGAGCGGACTAGGCAACGCCGAAGCCGTATTATTATTAGGAGGTTGCTGTCCAGGTTGCGGCTGTTGCTGCAGGGGAGCAGGTTGCTGATGGGGAGCCTGATGAAGGTTCGCAGTAGGCTGTCCCCCATACATCATATGCTGTTGCTGCGGAAGGTGCGCTTGTTGGTGATGCTGAGGGTGCTGTTCTTGCATATGATGCCCCATATGGTGAGTATTCATGTTCTGCGCAGTATCCAGGGGCGGACTGCCGGTGGGGCCTAACACCCCATTCTGCGTCACCGCTGCCGCTTGCAACTTACAGCTGGGATACACGACGGGGGTTTGGTGTCCATTGGGGACGCCATTTCCCGGCGCCATATGCATGTTGGTAGGACTGTCCGGTCGGTATTGGTCGTCCATTTGCTGCTGCGCATTGTAATAGCCCGCGTTCCTAATGTCCATTCTATCATAGGGTGGAAACCTAGGGTAGGGCATACCTTGGGGAGGTTGCCCCGCCGCTGGAGGACCGCCGTAATGGTGCGGGGGGATACCCTGCCGCAAGCCCACCACGGACGGGTCACCGGCGCAGGAATTGGGATCGGGTTGTCCTTGGGGCACTTGCACTGCTGCTCCATAATGCTGATGTTGGTGTTCTGCGGATACTACCCCACCGTTTCGCATGTCTGGCATGTAATTGGCAAAGTATGAACTCATGCTAAATTATTTTTAATCACAGCAAGTATTACTACACTGAGTTTGGTTGCACAAAAAATCACATTAAAATCACTGAAGCGGCATTTTTAAAACTCCACTGATGTTTACACTTGAATCACACCTAGTTTTCCACTTTTGCAGAGGGTCCACGAAGGTGTCTGTCTGTCTCTGGAGGGTTCAGCTCTTCATCCAACATAAAAAAGGTGTCTCATATGTCCCTGCAACAAAACAAAACGTGTTACCAACTTTATTAACGATCATTGTAAATGTAAGAATTATTACAGGAAGGTCCCTACTTTTTGCGATTTTTTTCTTTGACAAATTTAATTTATTTTCCCGACAACTTTATACCTGATTTTTTATAAACATTTATACAGGGTAATAAATGTAACGAAAATATCACAAACTTCTCCTAACACCAGTAATCTCTGACATTGTGGAGCCGAATTGAATGAACAGGGTCACGGTTCGCGCGATATTTGCTCATGATTGGTGTTAATAATCAACAATACGATTCGGAGCTCAAATGGCAAATGAATCCGTCTGACTTTTAGTTTCATTCGGACGAAATGAGTGACACATGTAAAAGGAGGCAGTTTCATCATTAGGTTTCACGCATCATATACACATGTGGTAGAGGAATGCAATTATTGCCTCTGGTTAGCTATGGTGCTTCCCAAAATATGACAGAATGTTGCAATGACCTCTAGGTGAAACAGACTGTTTAGTACTGATTGGGTTATCTTAATTAGCTAGATATTTCCAAAGCTTTTTTAACGAGAATACAATGTGATAAGTAATATAAGTAACTTTAATGTTATAATTTGAACATGTGTAGGTATCCCCAAAAATCAATGCTATCTGCAATTTTTTGTATCATTCCGATAAAATATCACATGCACAGATACGCCATGAGAGTATTTATCTTTTTTTATTCCTATATAATTATTCATTTCTCAAAATAACTTACATAGAGATCTTGATATTTTGCCAAACCTTTGAAATATTTTTTTTCTCTTGTTCGACAATGTCGCCATGTGAGATCATGGATATTCTGAAGGGACATACCAAGATATGGAAATGACAAATATTCATAAAAATATGTATGCAATGACTCATTGACGGAAATAAAAAGTAATATATGTGAAAGCTTAATTCAAGATTTGTTGAAACGACCATATAAGTAGTCCCTCAATAATTTCTTTATTCAGTTGCATCTTAATGATTCCTCGATACTATTTTTCGGTAAGCTTCATACAGTAAAAATTATTTCAATAATGTGTTGTTTGAATTATTGAATGGCTTATTGAAACGATTATTTTATGTGTGTGAGGCATAAAACTAAAGCTGATTTAAGTATGAGTTTAAACCCTAAACACGTCCAAATTGAATTTATTTGAAAAACGCAATGAACTGTTTATGGCCACGGAAAACAATATACATCCCCATGTAGATTAGCGTGTGAAATAAATATTTTTCATTTCACAGAAATCAAGCTGGCGAAATATTGAACTAATTTGTATAACAGTAAAAACATAAATAATCACTTGCCAAAAAAAAACGTAGAAACATGTTTTGTAGCTACCTTTAGCTCCCCAGTTATTGATAAAAAATACTTGATACTGTACGAACTTGGATAGAAAACTGTGAACGTCTTAAAATTTGGGATTCGAGGAAATTAGGTGGCTAATAAATATGTTCTATTCAGCCCTATGGAATATTAAATGAAAGTCAATTAAATGTTATTCCTTTATAAATGGAGAAAATCAAAGTCAGAAATATTAAACCAATAATAACTAAAACTCGATTACTTTCGTTTCGAACATCCATCGTCTTAATGGATTTAAAAGGTTTTTACGACGTTTCGAATGCTTGTATCTGCAATCGTCTTCAGGTGATTAACGTCTGGAACGAGAGTAATCAAGTTACCACATCGTCTACAACCTTCAAACAAATAACTCAAACCAAACTTTTTCTGTTGGAGGAACAGAAATACATGAACGGGCACCTATTGTATCAATGAAAAAACAAGGGATTTTTTTTAAATATCAAGATTATAGACTCTAATGGCATATATCTGGCAACTATACTGCTACAAACAATTACGCCTCGATTTGCGATAAGAATTGAAATTAATTGAAAAATGGACTTTCTTATAAATCGAGTCAATTATTTTCCCCCAATAAATGGAAGAAGCAAATTCCCCAGTAACACATATCAGTCACATCCAATGCGCCATTATGACATCAGAGATAGCGGTGGTATTGCTAACCAACCCAATTAAAATACTTGTGGCCAGAGCTCATTATATCAACTCAAGCAAAAAATTTGAGGTATGATTTTCAGAAGGTGAGTATTCAAACAATGCAAACGTTGAAGTTAATTACAATACGGAAATTGCGTTATAGTATCCAATTACTCTCGAGATAATTGATTTAATTTGTTACAATTAAATGTGCCCGTCGTAAAAAGTGTGGTTATGACGAGACTATGAAACCACTGACCAATTAGGTTTTTATGTGACCAGTAAAGCGCAAATTGATAATCTATTTACACCTCCAGGCACACTAATTTGTGTCTCATGAATAATAATGATAATGATTGATGGGTTGTGTGTTTTGTCGTAATGTTCAAATAACAATATATTACTTTTTTCTCCATGGCTAATATTGATGGTTGAGGTATATTACTTCTAATACATTAACAATTTCTTTTTGTAATTTGTATCATTTTAGATAGATTTCATAGAAATACTACTTATTGAATTCGTCAATACTTCTCGATTCTCAAAATATGTTGGTATATCTTCGACGATCATGGTCCACAGAATACAAAAATTCCATCAGTTTACATATTATATATAGGATATAACAAAATTTGTACAAAAACTGAGGGTCACATTTTTCAACCGAATCGATCGAAATTTGGCACAAAAGTACTTTTCTACAATACCTCAGTTCAGTTCCGAGATGGGCCAAATCGGTCAGGTAGTTTTAAAATGGCGAATAATGAAAGATTGAACAAAAATTGTCAATCTTTCTTTCTCATACCAATATTAGTGGTTTGACAGAGCTTTAAGAACTTCACACCTTCTATCCGAAAAGTTTTCGTCTAAGATGTACACATAAATAGGAAATCAGGTACTATTTAACAACACTGTAGTTCCTTTGACAAACGTCACTGAATTTTTCGAACTTGAACTATATAAATAAATAGTAGTTATTTTCTGTTATATATCTTTATTTCGATTTGAGTTAGATCACATAGAAACAATTGAAAGCGTTTAGGGAGATTTGAATCCTTCTCGAACTTTTGATTGTAGAGTTTAATATTTATACAAAAATAGAAATGCTCTTTTTGTTCGTTTTTTTTTCGATTCCGGCATCCGATTTCGTATGCATATTTTGGAAGACCGGTGCTCCTAAAATACACTACTCAAAACGAAAAAGGAGCCACTGTTAAAAATGTGGATATTTTTGTACTGGAATTAATTTTCAAGAAAATTATTTTATATTCAAATATATTAAACCGTACTTTAGTACAATTGTTTGTAATTAATAATGCAGAAATGTGCAGTTATGCTTTTTATTGTGTTAATTAATAACGTGTATGGCCTCCTCCAACTCGTGAAACTTCTGCATAACGATGGGGCATACTTTCAATCAAATTCCGAATAATTTGAAGATCCAGCTGCTCTTCTTCCAAGAGGATTTCTTCAACGTGTTGAAGGTTCTGGATTGGGTTTCATTCCACCAATCGCTTCCCAAGTGGATCCCAGACGTGCTCAATTGGATTGAGGTCTGGAATGCAGGGGGCCAAACGATAACCTCAATATTTTGGGCATTGGGGTAATTTTGCACTATTCTGGCGGTGTGTGGGCGGGCATTGTATTGTTGAAGAATGAATTCTGGACCTACGTTTTCGCCAAATGGTGCCACATGTGGTTCTAAAAACTTGTCTATGTACCTACGTGCCTTCATATATCCCTCACGAATTACCACAAGTTCAGTGCACCCATTCAAAGTTATCCCACCCCAAACCATGAAGGACCCTCCTTCAAATGGAACCCTTTCTTCCTCAGTGCAGTCTAAAAAACGTTCATCTGGCCGTCTCCAGACTCGAACTCCTCCATCAATGCAATTCAAAAAGAATCTCGATTCGTCAGTGAACAGTTCTAATTCACATGTTTATCAGCAAACAATTTTCTTGCTCTACGATGCGCAGGGGTTAATGGGGGTTCTTTAGCTGTTCTTCTTGCATGAACCTGACGTTCGTGAAGCCTGTTACGTTTGGGTACATATTCGGGTTGTAGCGGTACTTCTGCTTGCTCTGGTAGTGTGGTTGCCTTCTAACAATACCATAAATCTAATACCTTCTTCAGGCCCTATTTATGACAGCACGAGTGACATTTAACATTCGGGCTACTTGCCGTCTTGAGTGTCCCTCTTGAATTAGAGTGATGACCCTAGCAATCTGTCTGGTCTACCTAGCACATCAACATCCATTTTGATTTTTTCACATTTAGCACGAAACTAAACAAGCAACTTGATAAACGAATTTATCTAGTGGTGAAGAAATTGCAATTTTTTTAATGTTTTTGTGGAATAAAAAAACTGTTGATAAGAAAGAATGTTTTGCTACAAATCTTTAAACTGCAATATGTGTACTAAGTGGACACAAAGTTTTATCTTTGTACACAAATAAATTATAACAAAGGAAAGAAGTGGGTCCTTTTTCGTTTTGAGTAGTGTAAAAACTACTATTTAAGGATTGCTTGATTGTTTCAGCTGTATGGCCTCAGCAGCAATCGCAGAAAATGTGACTATAGCAGCTGATCCAGAAAATTAGCACAACACAAGATCTTGGACAATTATTAACTGATGAAAATGAACACGGTGACAAAAATAATTCAAACAAAGACTATGGTAAAATCTGGAACAGTTAAAGAATACCACCATCATTCACATGGGGAATGAATAAAACAAGTAAATAGATTTGTTGAAAATATGAACAGGATGTTCATAAAATCAGATGTGGGATCATCTGCGACTGGAAGATAAACTTTAGTCACTATCTTCCATCGTCAAGATAACCTCTTGTGGGGTATTCATGTTGAAAAGGGAAACATTCTCAATTGAATATTGAATAGAAATATTTTTATGTGAATTGAAAAATCCACGATAAATGAAGTTATTAGAAAACAACTAATATTTTTCAATTAACAGAAAAATATTTCTATTCAATATTCAATTGAGAATGTTTCCCTTTTCAACAAGTAAATAATTACAGAAATATGGGGGCGATGAAAGGGAATAATGAGAAGAAGAAATAGGAGATAGCTTGTGAAAAAACTGAAAAATATTCAATATCATGAAGTCTGCAACCATTGAGAAGAAAAAATACCGAATGAAATAAAAACAAGATATCAAAAATGTTGTACAGTAACGAAACAGGGAACAAGTCAGAAAAACATGGATACCTATTAAATAACAGAGGAATGCAAATAAAACCTGAAACGATGGAATGAAAACAGGCTAGGGAAAATGGGTTTAGTATAGCTGCTCAAGGTTAACACACCTGTGTATTTCAGGAAGAGGCCTACACAATACATCAATGTACGAAAGAAAATAACAAGAAAGCAACAGAAGAGGAGCAGATCTATATTCTTTCAGACAGCCAGTCGGCACAAAAGGCTTTATGGATAAGCAAAAAGGAACTAAGAACACTGGCAGAACGAAACTGCGTCAAGTGGATTTGCGTGCCATCAGGCACTGGAAGACTGGAAAAATACAAACAGTACTGAATTGATATATCAACGGATCGTATCAGAAAAAGACAGCAAACCAAGACAGTATCCGATGTGGCTGCAGAGGTAATTCTCTGCTCATATAATTTGAAGCAATCAAAATAAATTTGGTATCAAAAGCTAAAACATTGACCTAGAGCGGAGGTGTGTTGGTTTTTATGGAATTCAACTCTAAGGATATGCCCTTGAAAAAGCTGAATTTTCATGAATTTTTATGTTTTTTTTTTGTGTAAAAGTAAATAGAATTTTCAATTTCCATTACAGCACGTACATCAATGAGCCCAATGGTTTTTCAGTAATCCTTTAACACTTTGACTGATATGGGTGTCGAAATGCGTTACGTGTAGTAATATGCAACACAAGATAAACAATCAGGAGCACATATTTTTGTATGAGTTTGCACCTGTCTGCTGTGTGTCATATTGCGTCACAACCCCTCTAATATGGACAATCATGTGTTTAGTATTGCAATACAAAAAAATGTGAACTGGTGTGGTGCCTAACAATATAACATACTTTTATTTTTCGGTTATCCAGATTAACTTTTTTCTTCAAATTAGTGTTTATCATCTCATAGTGCCATTTCGTGAAATAATTGCAGAAAACACGATGAGCCCTTTTTTGACACTTCCATGTTTTTGAGGCAAACTGTCAAAGTGTTAAGTTAAGTCTTTTACCCTCACAAGCGTCATAAATATTATCTCCCAAATAGACTCTAAACAAGGAGAAATTGAAAATAATTACTGGGCTCATGACTGGACATACGCCAGTAGAAGAACACTTCAATAAAATGGGTACATCCAGGGCCGGATTAAAAGGTGTGGAGGCCCTGGGGCAACAAAGGAGTGGAGGCCCCTAATTATTTTTCAAACAAGTTTTTTTATTTTATTTATTGCGGAACAAATCAAATTATTTCGACACGAGCATATGTAGGTATAATAAAATACAAGAAATAAATTAAATTACAGCGTAAACGAATGGATTCTTGCGAGCTTCTTTCGACGAAAAATCATTGATGATTTCGGTCAAATCCAGCATCCGGAGAAAATCATTCTCAATGCTAAGAAGCGATAACTTTGATAGGCGGCTTTGTCTCATCGTAATTTCCCTATTTTTTTCATTTTGTAAAATGAGCGCTTTCCAGTGCAATTTGACATCATCACATTATCGTTTGTAATATCACAAGAGAGTGGAAATAATTCGACAGATTTTCGAAAACTTGTTGCCAGGCAATAGACAAGAGAGACCAACTGGCTCGAGTGGCTATTGCCAACAAGTTTGAGAAAGAAATCTAGATAATTATTTTCTACTATATCGAACTCTCGTGTGGTATTCTTTAGATTATTTTTTGATGTTACACATTTCCTTGCAAAATTATATAATGTACTGAACCGGTTTTGATTCATTTCACACTTTTCATGCGAATTGATTGATTCACAGACAGACGTCAAATTAAAAATATAGGTTGTCAGACAATAAAAACAAAATACCTCAAATTATTCCCGCGACAATTTTCTAGGTAGAATATTCCCACTATTGATTGGCCAAAACGTATATGAATTATTTGAATTGAACGTTCCCATTGGTTTCTAGCAATGTCAAAAAATAATCACTGTTATTTCAATGTTTGATAATGTAGCTCTGAAATTTTGGTTTCCAAGAATTTGATAGTAGAACATCTTAGATTGGTCTTTTTGATAGTCCTTTTTCAGAAGGATTTACATTTGTTGCGGAATGTCATCCTTCTCTTAGACTCACACTTTCAGATTTCGGGGATTTCTCTGTTACAAGCGCGCCACTCAGCGGACACTTGTCAACGCCAATAAATAGGAAAAACAGGTATAGACGGGCAAAGTGTTTGTAGAATCGGCAGAAAAATAGTCAACAGAATTTGAACTTTTGTTCTATTATGGAATGCTTACAGGGCTCTTATAAATAATTTGATGCAATCATATTCATAAATTGAAATATTATTTTCTTTTGCTTATGATTATTGAATTTCATTGTGTATCTAGATCGCTTGTGTCATTCGAAGAATACATCGACATAAAATCCTTCATTTAATAAAAGAAAATGTTTATTTTTCTAATTCAATTGTCCTTGTTTTTACAGCTAATTTCGATACGATATAATATTTTGTATAATAGTATGATGTTTTACTTGGTGATTGTTTCTCGCATATACACATGATTCATCAGATCGAAGATTAATATTAACCATGGATTTTGACAAGAATACGAAACATGTTTTTGAATGTTTAAAACAAAAAATGAGAGGAAAAAGTGGGAGAACTGCTCTTTCGTTGTCAGATTTTTTATATATAATTTTGCATATCCTTCGGTATTTGTTAGGAAATTTTACCTACAAATTTATATTGTGGAGGCCCCTCTCTTGTATAGGCCCCGGGGCTGCAACCCCGTTTGCCCCCCTCTTAATCCGGCTCTGGGTACATCTGAGGACTCCTATACAATCATAAAGGTGTCTGTATTGGATTTTCTGCATCTTCTTAAAAGAAGAAATATATGCAAAGAAATATATGAAGAAATATATACAAAGAAAGTCATAATCATTTCCAGTAACCCAACTCTAAGAAAGGCATAGGATTCAGTGAATGAGTGAGTATATTTTTCTATAACCACAAATTTTAAACCCCAAAATATCTTAAACATTCAGTTCTATGAAAAGCAGATATATAAAACGAGCGATAAATTGAAAAAAACTGGTGATGTTCGGAGTTGAAGTGAATCACAATGTTGGTATATAATGTTTTCATCCAAATGATGACAATGTTCAGTGCAGATCTAGGCATATACTTTTGTGTGCTCTGCTCATTGCAATGACGCGAGTATACGTGTAGCGTACAAAGCCAACTTTAATGTTTCGTTATTTCACTCCGTTGCAAAAAAGCTGTCGGTAAATCCTTTTTTCGTTTGCAGTTGCATGACAGTTGAGTTCGCGCGTGTATATCCGAAATTACAGCATGGCGCAACAACAGGAACAAAACAACGAAATCGCGGTCGAAATCTCATTTGCACATCCAAGCGCGTTTTCTCTCTCTGTGAACCAACTCATAAATCTGTGACATTAAAAAACAAAGGCGCAGAGTACATCAAAACATGTCTGTGGTAAAAAATGTTGGTTTAGCAAAAAGCAAAGGCTTGATGGCATGGCGGCGTCACGTCGGCTGGCTTCGGCTAACGAATTACATGTGTGTGAGTGTGTGCGGAACCTTTTAGCTTTGACAAATCGGGTGTCAGAGACGGAGGCCCTAGTGCCGTGGGTGGATGCAATTACTTTTCCTATCAAACCCCTCTTCCCTCGTGTAAATACCGATGGCTGATTCCGGAACCGGCCTAACATAACAAATATATCCTAACGTCGTCAATATTATTCATTTTCGCTGGCAACAAAGTTCGAGTATACGATAAGCAGTTAATTTTTTGCAGACACTATAAATATACGTATTCAATTTTTTTAAAGTGGAAAATGAATTCACTGAATTGATTTCTTAATCCATCAATATTATTGAATTATACCGCCCATATTTTCGAAATTCAAGGAAGAAGCGATAAAAACTTGATTTCTATCAGTTCATCATAAGAAAATGTGGATTTAGAAGCCGTCTTTAAACTATGTTTGTTTCGTTATTAGAGATATTTTATAGAAATACATTTTGCCATCGTCAGCGTTCACGAAAAAATACCACTATATATATATATATATATATATATATATATATATATATATATATATATATATATATACTTTTTTAATGGTAACTTCCAAACCATACTAGTTAGAAGGTCGTTTATATGGAGAAGAAGTTGCGTATCTGGAAGCATCATCTAGCGGTGGAAACAAAGGGTCGGTTCCAGAGATATCACCATTTCGGTTTTTTGGTTATTCTTCATTTATTTTCAGAACTACCACAAAATATTTCGGAGATTTTTCATTCGGTAGTAAAATCTCTTTGATTTGACTTTGCATCCAACGTTTCGTATTCTCCGGACCAGCCTCAATTTATATTTTTTAAATACGGACCTGGATATTTTATGACACTTTTCGAAATAACTTTCCATTCAGAATCCAGAGGTATATTACACAATGCCGTTCTAAGACGGTTAATATGGACCGTAATACAAATGTCATTGAATCTACAGTTAGTTTCCGCCATCTTCAGTTGAATCAACATGGTGTCTTGCCTTTCGATAAAAAATTGAGTCAATTCTCCCAAAACTTATGTAATTCTCCAAAAATTGAACAATTCTTCAACAAGAATAAAAGTAATGTAGATATTTCAAAACGCATTCACTGATAATAACAAGAAGAAATACAGTTTTTAGAAGTAAAAAACAAATTATTTGAAAATATTATTGGAATGAATTGAGTAATTGTTCGAAATGTCCATCATTTTCTTCAATACCGTTGGGTATTTCTGGCATTCAAATTTCTTATGTAATTGCTTATTTCCTCTTCTTGGATAATTTCCAATGCATCTTCAATCTTTTTGTTTAGAATCTCAATCGTTGGACTCGTTGTATCAAACACTTTATTTTTTAGATGTCCCCACAAATAAAAATACAATGGATTCAGATTTGGAAAACTGGCAGGCCACGTCACTGGTACTCTTGTTCCAATCCATGAATTGGAAAAAGTCTGATTCAAATAATCTGTGACTATTCTTGAATTGTGTGGACCACATCCATCTTGTTGTAACCGGATTCTGTTAAGACGATACTCTACAGGAAGATTATCCAACATTTCTTGCAGTATATCTAAATATTTTGCTGCAGTCAGGTTTCCGTCAATGAAATACGGTCCCAGTAATTTATTGTCTAACAAACCGCACCACATATTCAACGAGAAACTATATTGATGTCTCACTTCTTAGATTAAGTGAGGATTTTCCGTGGCATAAAAATGTTTGTTTCTTCGATTGAACATACCAGAATTTGTAAATGTTGTTTCGTCTCCCCAAATGATATTGTGAGCAAAGTTGTTATTACTTCTTACCTTCTGTTGGAACCAATTAAAAAATCGCATATAGTTTTTGTACCGCTTTGTATTTGTAATCATGGTATCCGTGTCTCTTGATTATCTTATTAACAGCACTTTTTGATAAATTATAATCACCCGCAATAGTCCTCGACCCAAGTTCTGGATTTATTCGAGTTTGAGCTAGAACATTGATATCGTTGTTTGGCTCCTTTGGTTTATTGAATGTATTATGTTCAAGAAGAGTAGTAGACAATCGCCGAAATATTTTTATATTCGGTTGTATTCTGTCGGGATATAAATCCTCGTACCTTTGTTTTGCTCTTAACGAATTTCTGTCCAGATTAATATACAATTCTAACCATATAAAAGTTGAATTAGGTACTAAGAAACGTCCAAAAAACTTGTGAACAATGAAAAATTTTCGTAACGCAATAAAGAACAACGTAACAAATAATGTGATGGTTCTTGCATTATGGATTGTTTTCACGGCCTTCTATATTTTAAAACAATGTAGGTTGATACTAGTTTAAAATCAGTTCAATTGATGTGCCGGTATTAAATATAAATAAATAACCACGAAATTATTCGAAAAATATGTGAACTTGCTTTGAAACCTCGTTTGGAACGATAGGATAGTAATAGGATAGGAGTTTAAATTGCATAATTGAATCATTGAACGAAGTGGTTTTGAGCAATCGAAAGTTATTTTTCGTAAACTTATTGTTAATTATTTATCTTATCAAAATATTTTTTTTAAATAATCGAATGATTATTGATTCTAATTGAATCTAATTTTGATTCAGAAATCTGGAGACATCTGGCTGAAGCGGAACCCAACACAAATTAAAACATGATCAAGATTAATCACCAGTAGATACGCATTTGAAAGTACTTTTGAAATGGCGGTACCTAGGGACAGAAAGAACTGTTCTCCTATGATAGGAGTGGCTGTATGCCCGACCAGGCATATATATTAAACAAGAAAGCCAAACATGTGAAGTGTAATATTAGAAAATATATAATATAATATTATTAATGTATATAACAACTATTTCCCGTGCTAAAGCCTTGACATTGAACTACATCATATTTTGAAGAGACCCCAACACATAAAAAAATCTAAACGAAAAATTTTGCATTAACGTTCAGATTTTCTATCCCAGTCTTAATTAAGAACATATATAAATGAATGAAACAGGAAGTACACCCCAGAAATAGTTGTTAACATTGATGCAAGACTAGCATCGCATTCACTAGGTCTTCAATAAATTTTTGTCGACGAAAATTTATTCAACACTTTCACGATCACCAGGAAGACCAGAAGAATTGAGAAACATTTTCTAGAAGCAATCTCACATTGCAAAACAGATGAAAAAAATGTTGGAATGTTTTTTTTTCGGAGTGACTCTTTGAAATAAGTGTTTTTTTTACATGTAAAACCTGTCGTGGGGTATGGTACATTGATTTATTTGAAAATATGAACAGGCTGTTCTTAAAATTAGATGCGACTGAAAGATAAACTTTAGTCACCATTTCCCACTTGATTTTATGAACACCCTGTTCATATTTTCAAACAAAACAGAAATAGTATTGAATTCGTAAATGAAGAAAATATTCTTGTTGCTTTATCATTTCGCTTCATTGGTAATATCCTAATTAGTGAAAGAGAAACAGTTCTGATAAAGAGTAATAATAAAGAATTGAAGGAAGTTTTCATACGGAAACACTGAAAAACAAACGATGCTATTCGATAGGTCTCGTACGAAACTCTGAATGAAAAATTCGTAATGTGCGATCCCAAAAACCCTCAGATACCGAATTTCAGTCGAATTGGATCATAATTAGGAAATTATTGGGTTTTAATATAAAACTAATAAGCTTGTTCGAAAGCTTCCGCATACCGAATCGAATCGATCAAATTCCTTGAGCCGCCATCTTGTTTCATTGAGTAGTAATCAAACGGTCATAATCAGCGTACCCAAAACATTGTTTTTAGATAGAATAGGACCGAAAAAACGCCTGCCTTTTGGAGTTCTTTGATATGATACAAACATCCTTAATTTCCATCAGTTACCGAATATCTAAATAGAATAATAAAACTTCAAATGTAATGTCACGCGAACTATGTACAAATGCCAAATTTCGAGTCAATCATTAGGAGTGTATGGATAAAAAACGCTGTAAATGTATACATAAATGAATGCTAAATACAATTATATTACAATTCACTATGTTCAAACGAAAATAAAACTGTTTTCATTGAATAATCATAAATATTTGTAATTTTATTGCAATTGGTCTCAATAAAATGCAAATTCAATATTTTTTAAGATCTAGATAAAATAACTGAAATCAATTAGAAATAAAGCAAGTCTACATGTCGTTATTTTTCAGATCAACAGGTAAGAGGTAAGACCACCCTATAAGTCAGTTGCACGGGTAATTCTAGGTCAAATCAGTTCCAAGAACTACTTGTAGAACTACTTTTCCGTTTGATACATTTAAAAACTTCTCACGTATGTTCACACGCATTGAGCAGTAAAACACATCTTTATTTTTATCGAAGTTTCCTTCTAGAAAGTGGGTACCTACTTATATCCAGTTCTTGTTAAGATTTGAATCCGGTTTGCCCCTTGACACGACAACTGTAAAAATTCCTCATAAGAAATATTTCACCATGTATGTGGAGAGGTAGTTTGGACTAAATTCCTTTTCTAAGAATCGAACTTGGAAGCGTTTATCTCTTTCTCGTCATCAAGGATTTTGAGTCAATATACATTTTTTTTTAGATATAATGAAGATGAGTCGGTAGAGGGTTCCATTAGCCCAACATAATATATTTTGACTCATCGGGTTTAACAATGATCTTAATTTTATAACTTTTTGGTAGAGAATTTCCATAATTTCAGATTCATCACTTTCTAAAATAATGAATGTGAACATATTTTGACGATTTTAGCAATATCTCTAGAAATACTTCCATATCAAATTCTTTTAAAAAATATTGGAATTCTCTTGAGCAACCATTTGAAATAATATCAGTTCATCGAATAAAAATATTTTAAAGTTTCAACTACTAGGGAATACATCAGTGGGGCTTCGCTCTCAATATGAAACACTCCTGAGAAAGTGATGTGAATTACTCCTTGAGAGAACCGCTGTTATACACTTCCATACAGACAGATGGACACGTTGGTGATCATAAAAGTTTTCACTTTTCCCTTTTGAGGAAAGGAACCTCATCTCATTAATCTGAGGCCACATAATAATCAACGGGTTTTCACCAAAATTAAATTTCCAATGTTGTTTTCAGACTGCCAACGATCATATTTCACCCCCGTGGAACTCCATTGTTTTCCTCAGCTGTGAATATTCTAACGATAAATTGCCGACAAGGCTCGCTTGATTTTCGCCGTTTGAGTATTGATTGTTATTTAGAGCAAGCTACATGGTGACCCGACCAAAATTGCTCGATACGAAATGAGTGACATCGAAAGATAATTCAAAAATCGCTGAAATATATCCATTTTTATTTCGATGTCATCTTTTAGAAAAAATAGCATCGTGTAATTGGGTATATATCCCTCCTTCAAACACTAATTATATGGACTCTAGTTTGATGAACAGTTCAAGGATGTTTTAAATTTATAAAATTATTTTTTCGGTGTTGATGAAAGTAGTCCATGAACTTATTAAAATTCAAAGTGAATCCGTGCATAAATGATACAATGGCTTCTTTGAACGGAATGCATTTTGGAAACTACAATTTTTAACACTAGTAAAATAATGCAAGGATTCGATGAATGATGACCACTGCCAAAGTGTTATATTGGATGAAGTTATTTTCATACGATCAAGGCTTTTCCTCATGCAGGATAATATCCAAATCAATGCGAAAAAGGAAACTCCGCTGTAAATCCCTGAAAAAATTCCACCTTCCATCCTAACTATTACTTTTTGCCATTATCCTTTTAATTTCCTGCTGATGATAAACATTTGAATGTTCACGTATCTACCACTATACAGTAAGAATAACAAATTTTTTATATTTGCATAGTTGTAGTAACGTATTTCCCATCTATGGTAGCCACCAACTTGTTATTGCCAATTGAGGTGTCTGAAACATTATGACCACTAAGCAGAATCACCTTAAAGGTTTTCAAACTTGAAAGTGGAAAAGAACCGTTGTGGTAACCATCCTGTACCACTTAAATATCACTTAGAAGTCACAATCACTTTCAATAGAGTATGATAGTTTCGGTGACGTTTTGGTAACTTGCATCAAACTTTCAATGTGGCAGGCACTTGATTGTGATTGCCACGTTCTTGTTATCTCCATAAGTGATTGTCACAGTTCGCATTTGATAAAAGTTCCTACAGAGTTACAAGAACCTTTAAAATTCACCGTCAAGTGACCGTGGATTGGTCATCGCGATGACGAGAGCTAACCTAACTTTTCTCAAATTATTTTGTTGTGGCTTACAAAAAGTTTGTTTTACCTGTTACGTAAATTATATATATTAAAAATGAACTGAGTTATGCGTTTTCAATAGACAATTTTTCTTGTTTTGTATAAAAAGGTTAAACAATTTCAGAACTTTTTGGAAGCTTATTAGTATGACCAATCATTTATGAATTGCTTCTGAAGATAATGAGAAATATAAGCAATTCCATTTTAAGTTCAATTTGTCCCACCCCCTTATCTTCAGAAGTATCAGTCAGAAAAATCTGAAAATCTTCATACAAGTGTATCGTATTCCCAACTAACATTTTAGAAAAATTCTTCCAAAAGAGAAACAAAATATCCTCAAGAAGTACAGGTACAGCATTACCACTAATTCTGCGGTGGGGCACGTGAATATTACCACTGTGATTCCCAGATATACTTACCGCTGCACTTTTTGCAGCTTGATTTGTGCCGATTAGTGTTGTGTTTTTGGCCACCATACTAAAGAGGCATAGATGAACATGGGTTTGTTAATGACCAATATATCATTTTATGCTTCAAAACTAAGATGTCTAAAAACCCTGATGTATTCACTGATTCGATTTTGTTTAGACTTTTTGGGGTACAACAAATTAATGTAGGTAAATGCCGCTTGGTAGTTTATCAGTAGATGGCGCGCCCAAAATGTTTGTGTCCAGGCGCGGTCCGAGAGGGGGGGTCAAAGGGGTCATGACTCCCGCCCCCGCAAAATAATCCACACAGTTTCTGAAAACCTACTAAAATGATATGGGGGTAATACACTGTTCATTACACCTCTTAAATTTTTGCAGATGTTTTAAAGTTACGTCACTCTTATTTATAGGAAAAAATCGGTAAAAATAGAAAAAAACGAAAAAATAAAAAAAGTCTTGTTTTTAAAAAAAAATCGTGATTTTTTATGCTTTTAAAATAGAAGTTTTTCTCAACCCTGGTTTTACCTATAATGTTTGTTGTGTGTGGGTTACTGGAGTCCACTAAAAAAGGTGCAATACTGGTATGCATTATCGAATGAAATTTGATTCCATGTGAAACTCATTTAGATTGAAATAGATTAAATTCGTAAATGCTTTCGTCACGAACAACCCATTGCACCGTCATCATTATGATTCATTTATAGCATAGATGCTGATTGCATATTCCAGTATCAGTAACAAATTGTGCAATCATTCGTGTCTAAACAAACTCCCCAAGGATATGATTGATATTTTTAAAGCAAAACAGTTTTATTAAAACGGTAAGAACAATCTGCGTGCTCCAAGCATTGTGTTTATTCAGGACAGGATAATTGACGAACAATGAATAGATACAAAGAGTATGCTAAACGAGCTATATATTTATAAATTCATAGAGACCCTGGATTTGTCGATCTTCTTCTGATTCCACCGGTATATAATTATATATAAAACCTGTATAATTTGGCTCAAAAAATTGTCATTTCCATCACTCAATCTCTATATATTGGAACAAGATTAATATGCAATTGTGCAAAACCTATTAGTTCTGAACAAAAATAAATTATATGTATGTATGTTGTGCGCTAACATTCATTAAATAAAATAATTAATAAAAAAAAACCTTTTTAAAAACAAGCTTTTATTTAAAGTACAAAATAATTGCTTTGGATGTGTGACGTAGGTTATTCCGTGAGTTATAGATTCAAGAGCTTGTCGCGCAAAGTTTTTATTTCGAATACAGAAGCTTTTGAATCTATAACTCACGGAATAACCTACGTCACATATCCAAAGCAATTATTTGGTACTTTTTAGGGTATTTGAATAAAAACTTGTTTTTAAAACGGTTTTTTTCATTAATTATTTCATTTTGTGCTTCTTAGTAAGTATCCACATATCAATTTTTCAAAAACCATTTTTATTAAAATCGACTTTAATCTTTGAAATCGTCGGACATCTTGAAGCCGCCATTTTGATTTTATGAATTTTGACAGGAAATTCATAATCGTCGACCCTGAAAACCCCCACATACCAATTTTGAATCGAATCGGACCATAAACACAAATCTCGTCCGCCATCTTGGACCCGCCATTTTTTTTCTCTAACAAATGCATAATGCATCGTCACGGGAACTATGAACACCTGGCAAATTTCACGTTAATCAAACAACTAGAAGTGGGTCAAATTTAACTAGCAAGATTTGATGACAAACATCAGGACAGGTGAAACTAAATAAAAGCTTGTAATAAAAAAAAGAGTATTGATTTGACATATGTTTCTGAAATAAACACATATATGACATGGATTTGAAATAATAATAATAGCATGTGACAAATTGAAATTTTCATTTGATCTTCAGTTTGGACACCCTGTATAGTTTCAAGAGAATGGTGGGAGGGGTCGGGCCGTGAATATTAATTGGCCAGGACGGGGCCGCTGCACCGCTAAAACCGACACATTTACACCTCATACTCTCTCTCCCTTACCGTCGTTGCTTTCATCCCTTTGCATAACCATTCCATCCAAAAACACCCTGGAGTGTCAAGTTCTCTGATTAAATTAAAAGTTGGGTCCTACTGGGCCTCTGTTACTATTTACATGCAAATCTCATTAAACATCTCAGCCAATTGCCATCAAGAAATTCGGGGTATTACTTCCCGGAATCACATACGACCCCAGTGAGAAAGAGATGGAGTATACAAAACCTATTATGTAATAATTTTGAACTGAGGCTGAAAGTTTCGTGTTCTCAGTAATTAAAATGGATTATGAAGGGTGAAGGTTGGATACATTTTAAAACAATATCAACCACATTATTGCATCAAAAATGTTAAACAGCAACAAAATATCAAATTTGCTTTTTGCTGAGTACTTAAGGAATAACAAGAAATATTGATTCATATCAACATAAACAAAATATTTCCGAAAACTCAACACTTTGTGGATGTGAGAATTTTTATTTTTTTTTCATTTTGGAGTTCTTACAGGGGGCCAAAGCTCTTGCGACCCTACATCTCTGCGCTTCTGAGAAATAATTAAAAATTTAAAGAATAAATGTATTTTCAAGATGAAAAACATGGAGAATGTATTAGAACACAATTCTGATATTTAGAAGAGTCCTTCAAATGAATGGGATATCTGAATATTTTTTCATACCATATAAATGCCCATCTGTACGGTGGTGCGTCCATCTTCTGGATCTGAGATTGTAAAAATATTGTAAATTAACTGTGACTTCCTATCTATAGTTTCATTTTTGATAATTGTGTTTAGAATATCTCTATAGATTTCTATAGAAAGGTTTTTTCTGTAAAGTTGCACTGATGATGATAACTTAGTTATCGAAATGCGCATGACATGACATGAATTAGTGTGGTGAAGGGGTTACTTGTGCAATTTTGTGATGTTGGATTTGAGAAAAATTTTGGATTCCTACTACTCCATTTTGTTTGTAAATAACAATCGAAATTGGAAAAACACTGGAATTACGATTTTTATTAATATTTGTGAAGATTTTGTCAGAGTTGTTTCACGAAATAGTAAGAATAGATTTTTCCCATGTGCATCTTTTGATACGATTTTCATTATTTTCAGTGTTTTCAAAAACACAAATGTGCTATTAAAACCATTCTGCCTATCAAAATCAATGGAACAATGAGCATCTAATAAATTCTCAATGAGCCAATTGATTTTATTTTGAATGAATTTCAATAATATGTAGATTAACAGTCATCTATTATTTCAAATTCAATTATCTCGTGTCTGTTCATGTAAATCGAACAACATAATATATCATGACCTTTTTTGAAAAGGTCAAATAGTTTGTATGGTAAATGTTCTTCGATGTTGATGCAGTATTGAAATTCAGTTGCATTTGTTCAACTACTTACTATTGAATCATTCTCTAGACCAGAAAAACCGTGAAATCAATTGCTGGAAGTTCTAGAAAACACATTCAAACTCTGATAAAACTTTCAATTAGAATTTGAATTTCTTTGAGGAATATATATATTTTAAATATGTTCTAAATAAGTTCAGTTCAGTAAAGCCCATAATAAAAAGAAGGACGTACTAAACTACTCACGATAGTTCGATATACACGCACCTATCGGTTAATAGCCGAACTTTTTTGCTCCGAAGTACACGCATTGATGCCGGTAAAACAGTTTGCTTATCAAGTAACAGAGATGTTAAATTATCGAAACCTCCAACCAGTTTGTTAATTTATGGGAAATAGATTTCTTCTTCGGAGTTCAGTAACGTACCGTTCGAGGGCAATTTGTGGGTGAAGATATAATCACGTGTGAAATTGATTTTCTCGTAATACGTTGTGTTGTTTGAAATGAGAACAGGTTCAAGTATACTGGTGTATATATTCGAAAACCGATATATGCATTTTTATAATTGTGATCAAAGGAAATTGATATCAATAATTAGAAATTGCGAATAAAGTGATAATAGAATGATAGTAATACCAGTAGTTTTCCCTATTTCTCGATTATATTCGAATCGTGCATAGCCAAGAAATCCAGGGACATGTTAAAAGAGTTGTATGATGCTGGTTTTTCATATTTTCTTACAATTAGCATGACATACAGTTCCATTTTTTCACCTACATAATTCTTCAATAAGTTGTATTGCATTATAGAAAGATAAACATTTATAACCATATAATTATTCCTAAAAAAAAAATATTAATTCTAGGAAGGTGACAAATATCTAGAGACAGTTCTAGATAAGGAACGCACTAGGAACCCAGAAAAAGTTTTTGATAGAACAAGACAAGTCCTTTGGAATTTATTGAAACCATCTGGGAATGCAACGCAAATAAGTTTACCTACAACTTGCTTGACTCTCTCAAAATGGGAGTCTTCTGATAGATCAGTGGGGCACAGAGGAGCGCTGGACAAAAAGTGGACAATTTCCAAATATAGGCGGTCTGGCCATAACCCCGACAGCATTCGTGGAAGTCATCCTCAAATTTCTTCCCTTGTACAAACGTCAAGAGAAAGAGGTTAGACTGAACGTATTATAGGAAAAATAGGAAAAGAGTTGTAGGAATTGCAAAGGAGATTCAAATCTCATCTGCTTCTATCGATGTCATCCGACCAATTGATAGACCATCACAGGTACTATTTCCAGAATAAAATGGATGGATACAAGGGAGCTGAAACTCACCCATGATTCATCATAGTCGAATCCAGAACGCAAGAAATGGGGCCGGAATACATATCTAGCCAGAACTTAACCTCAAGCATGGAACAGTACGCCTCAATATTCCTAACGAAGGTATATTCAATCAAACTCAGCCTACAAGATCTACTGTAAGGAAACTGGAAAAATCAATTATATCATGTTGAAAGTCATCCAACCCTTGACAGGAAAAACAGAATAACTCTGCTTTTGAGAGAAAGAAGAAAGCTAACTTCCAGGCCGAAGAAACTTCTACAAAATAATTCAGAGGACTAGAACAATCTTCAGAATATCGAAGAGGGTAAAGGTTTGGAATAAAGGAGCAAAACTACGCGAATAGTATTCTGTCCTATCAAAACTAAATATGAAGAAACTGCGAAAGCATTTTCATATTATCGGACTTGCTGAAAGTGCTGAATACTACTCCTAACAAGACGAAGAAGTAAGACTGAAAGAACAAGATTCCACCAGCTAAACTATGGCCAAATAGAGTCCAACACCCACCATCATCATAACTCCATTCTCGTATGATTCATTCTAATCGTACCAGAGATTGTAGTGGAACGCTATAGCTCCAGTCGAGTAGAACCTAACCTAATACTACCAATGAAATACCGCCTATAAGAGCAAATTACTTACATCAAATTAATATAGAGGGAACGAAACAAGAAAAGGAAGAATTTTGGGCTGTTGCTGTTATTCATAACGAAGGTTAGGTTGGGTGGTGGTACCAAAGAGAGAAAACGTTATCTGAGTAGGAGAGTTTATTGCCCATAAGACAATGATGACACTAATAGAAAGAGATTTAAGATCATTTGTGAGTCATAGTGACGTATATGGACATGTCATGGCGACCATTCTCTCTGGACAGTGGCGGACTAGCGCACTCCGCACTCTGGTATCTGAGACTTACAGGCTCTTGAATGTATATTAGACCACTCTGTATGATACGTGACCCACCTGTACTCATGTCCATGAACGTCACTAAGATTGTTAATGCCACAAGATTCTGATTGGCTAGAGCTTATCAGTACCTCCTATTCAGATAACGTTTACTCTCTTTGGGGTGGTACCAAAGATTAGAGGTTAGAACAAGATCCCGCACAGACCAAATGGCGCGAAAATCAGAGATTAGAGGTTAGTTTACCCCCTACTCTCTGATGTTTACATCTGTCTGTCAAATATCAGATGACTGCTTGATTTTTCTAGAAGTCTACTGGCGATTCTTTATTATTCGAGAGGATGTTTCTTCCAAATGTTTTTTTCAAAGCCATTTGGCGAATATTGACATACACGAGTTGTTTTGGTTTTGGTGCTTTGGTGTTTCAAAGTGCAATTTGTTTTATTTTAAAGTTTCATAATTCAATATAAATAAATTGACCTAACCTAACCTGCTCAACAAAAATGGAGTCCATATTATATATCCATCGTCAATAAGTGAAACTATTCGACGCATTCTGAAGACTAAAACAATCATTTATAAATCAAGGAATGTTGAAATTTCAATTGTGGCAATACATCGATTCAATTTCATGCCTATATAAATGAGAACATATTCTCTTAATATTTCATCCCATTCGAGAACCTTGATATTTCTTACATTTTTTCATACGAAAACACCCGAAGGTCCGAAGCGTTTCCTCGTGTACGATCCCAGATACTTGATGTCACATGACAGGCTTTCCTGACTCCTAATTGGCTACACCCAATCTACACCCAACTCTGATTTTATGAATGAAATCAAAAGCGACATCATTTGGAGGATTTTGAAACGATTTTACTATTTCATTCATGAATAGGGTTAGTGATTTCTCTTGTTACTCTACTCTTTGGTGGTACTCTCTCTGTGTTTCTTGGATCTTGCTTCCTTTCCGGTGCATTTATCCAGCTCCCCCTCTACTGCGAACCCCGCAGTTAGACGCTTCGTCTGATGGGTGCAGTCGTCTCGCTCGAAACAATACTGCACCCATTGTGTTTATGTGATAATTTAAACTATTTATTGTTGGTGGTTGCACGTACTTATGACGGCTGCGTGTGTGTTCCATTTATTGTTGGTGGTTGCACGTACTTATGACGGTTATGTGTGTGTTCTGTGTAGGTTATGGTACTAACTCCATACGCCACTTTAGGAGCAGCACCGTTAATTGGAACGCAACAATGAATTGTGGTTGGGTAGGGTGGTACATGTATTTCATAAAAAATTAGGCAATACTTGATATTCCCCGTATCAGATCCCAGAGTTCACCAAATTCGGACCCCTACGCACAAAAGCGGCCCGAAAATAATTCAGTGTTCATTGAAAGAGATGACTGATAACGCGGCTCCGGTGAGTTTTTTATTGTATGTATAAGGGCCATATTTCACAGTTTCTGCCGTCGCTTTGTGTAGTTGTGTTTAATCGGAATTGTGATCCGAGTAAACGGAAGTACCGGGAGAAGTGCACCGAAATAGGATTTATCTGGTTCCGGTCGGCAGTCCGACGCAGATTGTTTTAGGTCGATTAAAATTCCAGGCGCGGAGCATGATATCGACGATCGCTCTGGCTTTGTCCCTAGCGCCCTTTTGTTGATGCTTCATTGGTGGGGAGAATTGGGCGACAGGGAAAATGAGAACTGTAGATTGCCTTCCTTCTATTTCGTCAAGATCCTTTGTTTTGGCCCTTGCATACGGAACTAGAGATATTGTATCAGTTCAATCAAGTAAAACAGTTTCTTTATACAACTACTCAAAGCAATATTTCCATGTATGTTCAGGAATTGAAAAACTATTGACCAAGTGACATTTTTGTCTATATTTTTGGTCTTTTTTTTATTTTTATTCTTTTTATAATTTTTTATTTTTGTAATGAATATTTTGAAATTAAGCATGATCATGAATATATTTTGATGGTTGGATGGAAGAGCTCTGCAATGATGTTTCATGGGCAGATATTAAATCCTGCCTTTTGTTAGGTTCTATGTACAGAGTATGTAACCTTTCAAAAAAAGCATTTATTATTATTATTGTAGGAAATTTAAATCTATCAGAGCTGAGAAATGACTGGATATTTTCTCCCGAATTCCAGCAACTCGTGAATCAAAACACTGAAAACTAAGATTGATTCCGAATCAATGAATCTCTTTCAATAGGCAAAGTACATGATGAAAGATTATCAATAGTAGTTAGGAAAATATAAAATGCAATGTATAATCCTATGCACCGATTTTCAACCGGCGAATAAAAAGAAGGAGGTTCTCTAGCCGAGGCGTATTTTTTTTTATGTATGACCACACATAACTTTTCACAGAGTGGTTTGATTTCGATGATTCTTCCTTCATTAGATAGGGTATACCTCGAAGTTGGTCCCATTTGAATTTGAAAAAAAAATGTCAACCTTTGAGGTAGAAAAAAGGGGGATATTTATCGTGCATCCACTGAATGTTTACCCGTTAACCGATTCTACCACTTATAACTTTGTACTGGGTTATCCGATTTAGATGATTTTTATTTTATTGGATAGGGTATACTTCAGAGTTGGTCATATTTGAATTTGAAAGAGAATAATTCACCCCTAAGGGTAGAAAAATAGAACTTGGCAAGCATATGTAGTTCTGATGACACTACAACATAATGAATACATTGAGTCGATTGAGTAGGAAGTTATGAGTGGATTTTAACCACAAAAAAATAAAAACTTTTCAACAAAAAATAAAACCGACGAAAAAAGAAACTGAAAAGCAAAAAATAAAATAAACCTTTTTAGTTCTATTAATAGCTAAACAAATATGAGTAAATAATTTTGACTCGGCGTCAAACAAGCAATCAACGAAGATCATTAAATTTCTTTTAAAAAAATTGCATCCCGATTCCATAATTTTACGTTTTACCTAATTAAATTGCTAGTTTGTTTGGCGCTGACTCAAAATTAGTTACTCACATTAGTTTAGGAGCTCAGTTATTATTAGGACTAAGGTTTATTTTATTTTTTGCTTTTCAGTTTTATTTTTTGCTTTTCAGTTTTTTTTGGTCGGTTTTATTTTTTGTTCAAAAGTTTTTATCATTCCAGTAAGTCGAAGAATAAATGATGATACATATACACGATGAATACTGCATTTTTTCCAAAACTGCGTGATTCCACTTTGACCACCATTTTTTCAGTATTAAGACATTGCTCATTCATGCCATTAACCTAGTATCGTTTTCTGCCTAAATTGGTCATTTTGAAATAAAAAGTATAACGTGAAATGTATAATTAATATTTTACAATCGTCTTCTTTTCTCACAACTTGGCATTCAGCTCACCCCGTCTTTCTTCTTAGGACGTTGATTTCTTTCAGTGTATCGGTACGTTCCAGCAGCCCACTTAGACTCATATTATTTGGAGTTATCTCTAAAGTTGCATGATCTCAAGCAATGGATTATCTTGTTTTCTTTATATTGTTGTCCTACAATACAATCAATACATTCCATTAGAAACAAATTACAGATAATCTTCCACCTAGGGAGAGAAGTTCTGTATCACTTTCGATCGAGATTTCTACATCAGGAAACTCAGATAATATTGATTCAATCCTGATATGCGCTAGGTGACAATTCAACTGCAGTGACAATATTACTTACACTAATTGTAGTATCAACTATAACAATAAATAATATGAATCTTTTTGTATTCTTGAAATTTTCTACCGAATACCATTCATGCTTTAAAAATCAACCAAATACTTCTGAAAAAAAAAAGTGTGTTTTTGAAAAAAACTGCACTTCTTGTTTCGAAAAGTTGCCCTTCTCCTTCGGAGTCGGGCAATTTATGCTTTAAAACAACGAAAAAAATAAATTCGTGCAATTTTTTTAAAATACATTTTTTTTTCAGAATCATCGGTAATTTTTAAAACACTTATGGTATTATCCCCGATAAGTTAAAATCAATAAAACAATTTAGGTCCTACAAGAAGAATATAACTAAATGGTTACATCTCATTGAGAGGGATGAAATTCATAAAATAATCAACAACAAATAATTCGGTGAACAATTGCAGGTATTTCCATAATCAATACATTCAACCAGACTATGTTGGCTTTTTTCATGTCTCATGAAACTCTGAGCTCTAGAAAATAACTAATTTGATACTGAATCTTAGCTAGTTGTAATTATATTTAGACTTAGTTGTGAACATATTTATCTGCAGTCATACAAATCTAAGTGTTTTTTACTTTTTTCATTTCATTTCATTCACCTATATATGTATATACTTACACCTACATCACATCAAAGCCTCAATTAACACAGCGTCAGCGATCATTCTGTTTGTTTTAATATCTAAACTATCTATTAAGCTTGTTTCAAATGAATGATCAGATGCATAAAGAGTAAGCATAATCACAAGAGCCACCCAAGAGGTTAAATGAAATGTCCTCAGTCTTTGAAGCCCAAAATTATTCAAAATTATCACCGATGCAAAAAATCGTGAAATAATGTACGAAGGGGTAAGAGTAATTGAAACACCTTCAACTCTACCAATAATCACACGATATCCATTCGACCCGCCCCTGGCCTTTCGCCCTTTTGTCGATGGCTTCGGTAAACCCAGCGGCCGTTTGCATTTTCATGAAGTTCGTACACGGGCTCTCTATCGATTGGTCGAGCATTGATGAATTGTTTTCATCATGTGCGATTACGCCGCTCGATTTCAATTGCCTTTTCAATGGTCCCTCGATATGCAAACCAGTAAATCACGGGACACTATCAACTAGTGCGATAGGTGCAATAGGGTGTCCGTTCCGCGTCAGATTATTCAGACGCATTGTTGTAAGTTAATGCGTCTGGCATTCCGACGATTTCTCCGGATCTGCCCGCTAATTAATTCGTCATCAGGGCATGGATCGGCGAATGCCGCTGGATTGAAATTATATCTGGATCGAACAGGGTTGTTCCCAAGACAGGACCGTCACGAACAGTCCTCCCGCATTAGTCAGAATTGCCGACCCAGGCAGAATTGCCGTTTTAGGCGGCAATACTGCCCTAGGCGGAATTGCTGTCTTGGCGGAGTTGCTGTCTTAGGTGGAATTGCCGCCCTAGGAAGGCTTGAATAGAAAACAAACAAACTCGTCGGAGAAACATCATTTAAATTAAACACTGAACCAAAAATATTCACGAGAATTCCATAAATCATTGGTTATATCATATTATATATCATTTCTAGAGTAGGGAATCACCCAAGCCATTAAAAAGTACTTTGAGACTGTGGTACGTATTTAAATTTAACAAAAAAGATTTACAAAAATATAACAATTGGATGATATAATCGAATATTAAACATTATTTATGAAAATATTTCATTTCTGTTACAAAGAAATAAAGCCTTAGCAGGGGTCAGGGGTATCCTTGCCTGGATCGAGAATGTGCCTAACTTTTTTGTGAACAGATATGGCCTCAGAAGAGCTACTGGAATCGAAGTACCTAGTCTATATTTTCAGAAAGTGAAAAAATTGCAAAACATCATTTAACTGTACAAGTGAAGCCGTTTTTTTCTGAAACTGAAACCAAAATATATATTTGGAGTGTGGGTAGCAAAAATATTGAAAAGATAGAAATGAGGTTCAAGAGGGATGATCCATCCATGGGGAAGTCACATTATAGTAATCAAATGAAAAATCCCTTCAAATTTTAATATTAACTGTAATCCCTGAAATTTTTATGAGTTTTTAACTATGCGTGAAGTTTGACGCGTTTCCCCCTGCAAGATTTGAAGGAAAACAATGTCTCTTTTTATATAATTGAATTGAATTAATTAAAAAAAGTTTTAGTTACATTCATCATTGAAATCGACGTACAAAACATCCAAAATGTTATAACTATTTATCAGCAAATCTATTTCTCTATTTCTGTGAAAAAATTGTTAGAGTTGATTGAAAATCAATGTATTCTTCTAGTTCAAATGATTTAAAAAAAAACTCCACAACTACGTTAATTTAGGGACAAAAGTATAGGGAAGGAATTTTTATGTGAAATTGTATGCTCTACAATTTAATTATTTCATCAAAAAAACTTTTACCGTTTTCGAATTATATTTAAAAAATACCTTGTTTATTTTTTTGAGCCGAGGAGGTGAAAACTTCAAACTTTACAGATAGTAAAGAGATACTTTCGAAAAACTTATATAAAAAACTCAAAGGTCAAAATTTATATTAAAAGCGTTTTTTTATTGGTCTAATGGGACGATACATTTGAATACTATGCTAATTGTCAGACTTAGACATAATTATGAATATTAGAATTCAAAACAGAAAAATTTCTTTCATGACTCGTTCAAATAAAATGGTGGACGGAAATACTTAGTTCTTAGCTGAAATTGACATGTTACTTTTTATAAGCATTACGAATAAGATGGACAATTAATATATTTTTTTACGACTGTCACAAGATACCTTCATTGTGAATCCGAATCCTGAGTTATACACCGGCCACTGTTTCCGCCGATCTTCAGCTACAATATTGATAGATAGTGGCGAAGATATAATGACATTAAAACGGCATGGTGGCTGGCGCTCTACAACAGTAGCTGAGGGTTACACCGAAGAGTCCCTGACTAGTCGAAATATCATAGCCAATAAAATATTAGGGTCGATCAATAAGTTGTCAGACCTTCCATCGACATCAGTTACAGAAAATGTTAATAATGTCAAACTTTTCCCTTAAAAAACGGATTCTATTTCCCCAAAATTTGTTTTTAATAATTGTACCAATGTAACATTGAATATTGTTGATAACAAATGGGAAGATATTTTTTCGCGATTATTGTAGTAGGTGCCTAACACATTTACCTAGTACGTTATTGTTTTCAATTAATTAATAGAAGTACATTTCTCATGTTTGTTGTTTTTTACTTACACTGTATATTATAACAGTCGTAGAAAAAGTATAGTGTAAAACTCGCACGGAATGACCATTTCCTACTCGTATAATTTGCAAACTTTCATACTCGTAGGAAATGTATGGCCTTCCGTGCTCGTTGTACAATATACTATTGAATGTTTGTGGGTAAATAATCACATTAATTTTCAATTCTCAATTGAATTCTAGGGCAACAAATTATTGGATTAGGAGGTCGATATATCTTATTTTCTTCTATTGGAATTTAATTTTAATCTTGAATTAAAAAAAATATACTGAACTCAACTTCAATTTTTTTTTCAAAAACCCACCATACGCCGCCGTTCCAATGGAATAATTTCAGATTTGATGGTATGATTGATAATATTTTCTAATTTTTTGTGTCAAGGGATAGAAAACACCGTTTTTGATGGTGTAACGTGAAAAATAAAAAAAGAAATGAGGTGTAGCGACCGTTGAAATAAATGAATTCGTCGATATAGTTCTCCCGAAAATACCTATTTGAAACTCAATAGTTTGAGATTAAACACGATTTGTATTTTCTACAAGCTTCAAAATTTATTTTTCTCCACTATGTTTTTTCTCATTGCCACGTAAATATCAACATTTGTTTTTTTCATTTCCTCGAATTCACAAATAAACAAGAAACAACTTAAAAACATTCTAAGAGCGATGAGGATTGGAGAATAGTTAAACTATACCTACCTATAAGAATTAACTACATTCGAAACTATGTTCACTTTTCTCTGCTGTTTTTGTTGGATTATTTTTGCATCACATTGTTGAATGAAGAGCATTCTCATGACATTGAAAAAAAATTAATTTTCTCAGTGTGACATTTGAAATTGTCATCTAAGTTTTAATAATAATTAATGATGAATATATAAATGAAAGTGTATTTATTATTACATACAGTGAAGAAATACTGAAAAACAGATTTGACAACAAACCCTACATTAATTTTTTATGAATATCCCCTTTGAATGTTGAAAAGTATGAGTAGTGTTCGGTGCCATACTTATCTAGTTGCATGAACTCTCTTCAGTTCTCAAAGTTTCATTTATTCATATAACCAGAAGAGAAACGTAAAAGTCAACTATCTCAAAGATCAAGGTACCCGTGGTATGAGTGAACTTTAAATAGTTTCCAAGATTTTTATAAACCACGAGGTCACCAAAGTTTTCAGAGATTTAATTTACGACCAGTTAGACCACAGGAACTTTTCCAAGAAAAGTAAACCACCTATTTATTATACAAGAATGTCAACATATGCAAGCTACATTAAGATGAAAGATACGCGGTTTTTTCTCTTCGGCTAGTTTGTTTCAAACCAGCTTTGCTGGACTACATAAACTGTCACAGCCTCATTAAGTCAGAGAAGAAAAATTGTAATAATAATTCATGAGAAATATCATAATTAATTAATATAAAACGTAAATTAATTGGGCATGAAACTGATAATAGCATAAATTATAATTTTCTAATACATATCGAATGCATTAAAAACCTTTTAAAGGAAGCATTAATCATTGAAGAATAATATATTATTTAAATTTGAAGCCGGAGATTTCTAAAATCGAAAAACGAGAAATGAGGAATATGTTTTCCAGCGATAATTTTTTTAAACATTTCAAAATGGGCCATAATATGAAAAATTGTTAAATTCTTTATTGAAAACACATTTATCGAAAATCCTGATACTTCTTATATAGTCCTGCAAATTTAGCTCTCACTCTCAAATATTTTCAAAAGCAGCATTATATACAGGGTGTAATCTAACCTCTTGCACAACCGCTCATAGTTTATAGTTCATCGAAAAATAAATAGATTTTAACTTTCCTTTGAAATTTTTACTGAAAGTCCTTAATAAGCCAGAAAAAAAATATATAAAAAAAAAGTTTTATGTAGCAAAACTTCACGGTATTGCGTGTCCCAGAATTTGGACGAATTTGACAGGATTTTTTTAATTTTTTTAAATCAAAATTAAAAAACGGAACTTTTATGAGTTCACTGTCGTTTCTGTTTTTCTCCAAGGCTGTTCCGACATAAAAAAAAAATTTGAATGATAATGACCCTCCAAATGTCCCCACTTTAAAATAATATATCTGAACATTATGGAGGGGGTCAAGTTTTTTTTTCTCTGTAATTGGTCACTTGGTAAATCATTTAAAGATCTAATTATGAAGATTCCATAGCCAGAATTATATAATAACCATGGTTTTAAAAATAGTGCTGAAAATGTGCGTAAAAATATATCCCCTCTCCATCAACAGGACAATTGAGAATAAAAATGGTTTTTCTGGAAGTTTACCAGAAAATTATGGGTCTTATTTTTTTGAGAAATGCAATAGCCTATTTTCGAACAACTCTCATTTAGCAACCATCTAGCGAACAGAAGCTGAAATGAATGCGTCGATCGGAAATATACTTGACTCAAGCCATTTTTCTATAAAGGGTGTTTCATAATTGAATGCTGATCCTAAAGGGCGATAATCCTTGGATGATTTTGAGAAACATTCTTCATTCTTCAAAGTACGCATAAAAATACATTTTCTCCATGATAAAGATTTTTTTAATTTTCATCAATGGCGTCCATGTTAACATGCCCTGTCATATTTTTTATCAAAATAATTTTTCCAAATAAATGTTTTTTTTGTGATTGTCCTCTATCTTCTCATAAAAATGGTTTCCTACCTTTTTTCGTCCGGCGGACGGTTTTTGATTTAGAAAATAAAATACATTCATTTGCTTGTTCCTAATCGATTTTTTCTCTTACTCTTAATTTCACAATTGTGGTAACCAAAGGATCTAGGCAAGATTTTCATAATTATATGGTAACTATTATTTAGTTTTTGTAATGAGTACGCATAAAAATACATTTTATTATTTTTAAAAACATAACTATTATGAACAAAAAATACCGAAATCAAATTAACCGTTCAAAATGTCCGCCTCCTGCAAGTATGCACGCTTCAGTCCCCCTTGTCATTGACTCCCGTACTATTTGGAAAATTTCTGGATTATTCCTTATTGCTTCACAGGAAACTATTACGTGGTTTCGCAATTCGTCCTCAGTTAGAATTGGTTGACTGAACACCAAAGTCTTAAGATGTCCCCGAAGAAAATAATCAAGACTGTTTAAGTCTGGGAATCTAGCTACCAGAGCACTGAAATGAGCAGATGCGCCATCGTGCATAAACCACATGCGATTTCGCATTAAAATAGGAACATCTTTCAACAGAATTGGCAAATTATCTTCAAGAAATCGGCGATAATTATGTTTAATCTGCGTGGTAAAAAAAAGATCCAATTAGGTAATCTCCGATAATTCCAGCGCAGACATTTAATGAGAACTGCTCCTGGTGATGAGATTCCACGATTGCATGCGGATTTTCCTCGGCCCAAAAATGATTATAATGAAAATTTCTGATCCTGTTTTTAGTAAGACTAGCTTCGTCCGTGAATAAAATTTCCCTGTGAAATAAAGGAATTTCGGTAACTTTTTGGAGAAACCATTGGCAGAAATTCACTCGTTATGGAAAGTCTCTAGGAAATAGAGCCTGAACCCGTTGAATGTGCTAGGGATATAATAAATAATCATAAAGAATCCTCCATACTAGAATATGGGCGATATTCAAATTATTGGCAACTTGCTTCGTACTTATTTCAGGATTTTCGTCAACTGAATTTAAAACAGCTACCTCAATTGCTGGAGTTCTTGCAGTCCGATGTGCTCCTTTCAAGTGATGATTTGACTCAAAACTTCCTGTTTCACATAACCTACTGTGCTTGAAATCGTTCGAGCATCAGGAACCATTCTATTTGGGAAGCGCTCTTGATACAGTCGCCTGGCTACATATGCGTTCCCGTCAGCAAGCCCATACAAGTAATACATGTCTGCTAATTCGGTATTTGTAATATTTACCATTTTTTTTAATAAACAAGTTTTCATAACATAAATAATATCACGTATCTAGCTAAAGAAGTGTCAAAATTGTTATTGTTCAAAACAACGAAATGTGTTCTTAGCATACTAGATGTTTCTAGCCCACAAGGTAATCCTACTAATCTTCAACGGCTGATTTCGCATGGGACAAGCAAATGAATGCATTTTATTTTCTAACTCAAAAACCGTTCGCTGGACGAAAAAAAGGCAGGAGACCATTTGTATGAGAAGGTAGAGGCCAATTACAAAAATAATATTTATTTGTAAAAAAGGCAGTGGTGTATCATTATTTTGATGAAAAATATGGCAGGGCATGTTAACAGGGACGCCAATGATAAAAATTAAGAAATCCTTTATGGAAAAAATTTATTTTTATGCGTACTTTGAATGTACCAAAATTGAAAAAAAAAGCCAAAGCGGTTTCAGAGATATTGGGGGACAACTCATTTTTTTGTTATATTTCAACATCCTGTACCTATCTGAGAAATAAAGCGGTTGCGGACCTTTGTTCATATGAAGATTTTTTTTAAAATCATCCAAGGATTATCGCCCTTTAGGATCAGCATTCAATTATGAAACACCCTATAGATAGCAATGAGTTTTCAGGATTGAGATGTTTCTTCGTCGGAGATAAATTCACCTTAAAAAAAATTATTGATGGAACAAACATTGAATGCGCGAGCCTCTCTCACACATTTTTTATTCTACATTTCAACATCTGTTTATTATTATTCGTTTGTTTTGGCCAAGTTTTCGGCAGATTTAACACTAATTGTCTTGAAAAATGGGACATTTGAACAGTTTCGTTAATTATAATTAAAACTGTCGGATCTAAATGTTGGGGGAATGTTATAAGAATATCAGAAACATAAATATTAGAAAAATAATTCACAAAAACAAGGCATTTATTCAAATAATGCGAAAAAAAATATATATAATCAAGATGCATTCAAATTGAATTTGGTCACTCTTGGATTATTTCACCAATTCTATTGTTTCATTTGTAGGATACAAGATGAAAAAGAAGTCGTGAAGTGCTTGCGAACATTGAAAAGGAACCCTGCCAGTGTGTCACATATATAAAAGCATCAAAATAAATTACCAGTTAAGAGAATTACTTAGCACCTTTCAATGCGTTTTTTAGCCGGTCATCACGAAGAATGAGAAAGTTCAAATAAATCCAGAACTTCCCTTCAAAGTGTGTCAAGTCCGCCACTGCTAGGAGAAGTGCCTACAGAATAATAGATCCCAACAAATCTATTCAGTAGGATTTCCATGCCTTTCACCGAAACCCCAAAAAACGATCGGCGTTCCCTCTATCAGTAAGGTGATAAACTATTAGGAGTCAGTATAAAGACATAAACAGACCTATGGGTCAAGAAACCTACTAAATAACCAGTAGATGGCAGTAAAAGGTATTTTAGCTCGGAAGTCTTGGGAAGGGCAGGGGGTGGATAACAACAGAAGTGATTGAATGAAGGGTGGAGTTAAACCCCGAAGGGGAACACTAAAAATTCCAAACAATCATGGCTGCTATCCATCAACATGGCTCCTTTGAAAGGGGAATAATGGCCTCTAAATGCATTGAGTAGGTCGGTTTCATTAGTTCCTTTCTAACTGGAACGGGTTGACGGTGTGCTATGCTTTTAATTTCGGACTGGTTTTGTTGGAATTTTGAGTTTGGTGAGGATCAGCTTTTATTTTGATGTTACGTTCTAGAGTGAAGTAAAGATAATCTAGAAATACAAGTGAATTCATCAGTATCCTCAAAGTCGAGCTGTTTCTGTGTCGATCTCAAGAGGTGAAAGCACGTGAAAAATTATGTCATATTCTGCAATGGCGTTGAAATATTTAATTTCGTGCAGGATCCTGATAATTTTCAAAAAATATCCTTTTGTAAGTGAATCCAGATGAATTTTCAGTTGATAAAAGTAGAACCGATAAAGTTGAATCATTTTATTCGGATGAAAATATTTTTGTGAAACCATCTGGAGAAATCTTATTCATTTTGCAATAATAATTATTTGCACATAGGTATATCAATTTCACAAAGAAAGTTGAAACATCAGACTACGTGAGACTGCAAAATAAAGAGAAAAGTAGGTCCCATAAAAATCTCAATTATATATATATATATATATATATTATATATATATATATATATATATATATATATGTTATGAATGTTTTGATTTATGGATAAAATGTATTTTTTTATGTATACTCAAATACATAATATATAAAAAAGTTTGTATGTTACATGATTTACAATGACTTCACTGCTTTCACTGCTTTATCATCTTATCATCAGGTAAGAGAGATTGAAGAATTTTCCTGCCAAATATGTGAAGCAACGGTTTGCTATGTTTTTTTTCTCTTCTTTGTATGTACTTGTATATACCATATTTCTTGTGTTTCTAGTTGTATATACATGATCTACCTATGCTTCTCATCACTTTTGAATATATGTCAAAACACTGCATGTATAGCTGTCATGTGTCCATTTTTTCAAAACGAATTCTGAGGTGTAAGTATTCCTTGTATATAATTTTTCATTTTCAAGTACATCGATCATCTACACATAATGTTCTGAAACTTTTAAATTTTATAGATAAATATATATATATATATATATATAATAAACACGGAACCCTTTTGAAATTGCCCACGTATCACCTCTGTTTTTATTTCGTATATTGAAATTTATGTCATTTCGACTTTGAAATAGATCGCCGGAAGTAAGTATATTTTGAGTCACATTTACTAATACGGGGAAGAGTGCAAATGATTTGAAGAAAAAAAATATACACATAGGCTTAAAGCTATTCATCACCTAAAGATTTATAACGAAACAAAAGTGAAGATATATTTGACTTAATCTACTTCCTGTTACTGTAATATATGTGGGAGCATTGTGGTTGATAATATGAACATGGAGTTAAAAAAATAAATGTCAAAATGTCAGTATGAAAATACAGTAGAGGAAGATGCACGTAGTTGAAATGTTACTATCGATACAAACTTTCCAGTAAAGTTGATTTTCACTTTTATATCGACTACCAGAGATTGCCTTTGTAAAAATCAAATGAAAATCCATGTAATGTAATGTTTTTTCATGAAACACACCAAAAAGATTGAATGAGGAATTCGGATGATTCAATTAAAACATATGGACCTATATGACCCAAAATTTTATCAGACAACTTAATGATCCAGTCAAGGAATACCTACGATGGGAAGACAGGGAAAAAAATGAAGAAAGGAAAGGAGATATGAAGAGAAGAAGAAAACAAAAGAATACGAAATATAGGCGAGTCGAATTTTAGATTGGAATATATGGGTATTAGGTAGATATTTATTAAATTTTAAACGGCATACCGTTTGGGCAGATATGTATTATTGAATTTGAAAATATTATCGACACATATATTGCGATATTGTAAAAGAAGGAGCCTCTATATATTTCTCTAGTACCTATTGGGACAGTGAGTGTTGTTCGACAACGGATGTTCATGCATGTGTACGTCCGTTCTATATATCTACCTATATACTTATGTTTTTTGTATATAGATTGATATGAAAATATTTTAAAACAAACTTCATATGATAATATCGCCATTAGGCATATTTAACAATTTTAATTGTTTGAGCATAAGAACTTTTCTTGAAATTTATTAGACCTATTGTAAGGATTTTGTCTTAGTTGGTGGGGTTTGAAGGATTGCTGAAACTATTTTTTCCATAATGTTACTTTCGTCAGCAGTTCGCCTGACGCTTTTATGAAGATTAATAAAAAACTATAGCGATGTTTCCAAGTCAAATTTTTGAGAAATTCTTATTTCATTATCCAAACTTTTATAATCTTTTACCAAATACCTTCAAGAGTAACCAAAATGAATTTGCATAATTTCAAGAGGTAGTATAATCGAATTATTTTCCTAACCTAATGCTTCTTCGGATTGTTAAAAAAATCATATAATTCAGTTCGATCATTTGTACGTGAACGGAGACTCGATACACATAGCCTACTATGTATAGCCTGTTTGTTTCACTTGATCGAGATCTCTCTTCGGTAGAAAACATCTTTCACGAGAAGGTTATTCCGGAAAATCAAATACTACAATGTACGGAAAGCTTGGTGAGAGAGTCAGACTTGCACTTGAAGTTTTTCATTTTTCAAAGATAAGTTTTGGAGACGAACTGGACTATAATCGTACTAATTCAAATTACGGTGAATGTCGCATGGTTTTTGATGCCTACGAATCAGGAAATGGATAGTAGTATATATCAAGTAGCGATCGTAGGCAGATTTATGATATAATAACTAAATGGATTAGGGAATTATCATTCATGAGAGACTTCTACTGTTAGTAAGCGTGGGAAGGGAAGTCAATGGTTGAGAATTCCATTCATGTAAAAATAAATATGATGGCATCGGATTTTTGAAACAGAAAAGTTTATATGTACTTTATTAATGCTTATTGGATTTAATATTCTGGAGTATTTTGTGATTAATGAGCGCAAACGCCAAAAAGCTCGTTAAACTTTTCCTAAGGATGAAATTTGTATTTGCATGTCAATAAATTCAATAAATGTATCCATTCAAACATCGAGAATGGAACCGTTATATTCGACATTCACTAAATCAAGTTGGCTTCACAATGCCATGAGTCAGATTCAAGGCATATTTATATACACAAATATTGTTGACCTTTTATGAAGAAACACATGAGAAACAAAACAAATCACTGAATCAACGAGTGAAAATGATCAATAAGAAACGTTCAGTTGTATTCGAATTCACATTGGTTTCGTAATGAATTCCATCAGTCAGATCGCATCAGAAAATGGAAAACAATTAACTTAATTAACCAATTCATTTATTGTCAAGATTCCATACAAGTCAAGCAACTGGAGTTTCTCTTATTGTACAAAGTACTTGTCGGCGTATTAATCAAGTAATCAGTCTCAACAATTTAAGATGACGCCATATGTCATTTGTTGTATAATGTTTCTTCTTGAAAAGTTTTAGAATGTTATGAAAGTTTCAACTACTAAGGAAAAAAAATAAAACAAATTCACTGAAAAAACAGTTTATTCATAGTTAACTAAATTAATTTTCACTTAATTAATTATTTATTCGAATATTGGGGAATAAACGTTTATTTATTGAAAACAAATAATGCATTTAAATGTATTTTATTATTACCAAATTTAAATTTATTTCCAATGAATATAGCTTTTGCTATAGATTCATTAAATGAAAAAATTTTTAATTTTTTATTATAATTACACATTTGTATTATCAATGTTTTATTTATTAAAAATTTAAGGCCTTGGCCTTTGGAAAAAACATTAACTGCGTTATTGTCATTTTTACAAATCTACGATTGTATTATATTATAGAATAGATTCACAAACCTCGCATATAATTAATAATTACAAAACTAGTTTTATCGTGTACTTATCTTCCATAACTATGAATAGAATGTTTAATTTTGAATTACACGTCAATCACACAAAAATAAATACTTGCAACACGCGACTTGGCCGAAACAAGACTACACGGCACCCCTAATGGAGATTTTATAATAATGGTCAGCGCGGTATTTTCTTAACATATAACCCTAAAAAAGCAAAAAGTAATATTTGTTATGTGTTAAAATGACTTACTCACTTCAAATAAAGTTGAAATTAATAATGAGTACAGTTTTGGCAATATCACCCAACAAAATAGTTAATTAGGAATAAATTTATATCGTTAATTATAAAACTTCCGACCTAAATTATATTATGGAGATTATTAATATTAAATGAAAATACTGCTAAAATTAACATTAGCCCATACCATGGAGTCATTTTCAAAGCCTTTGATTTTACTGAAATGAAAAAAGTATTTTTCAAATTGAGTCAAAACCAAATACATTAATTTCTGTTACTCCAATTGTGATTGTCAAGGATCATTAAACCTTGCCATCCCATCTAGGTATCACTGACCAATTTGAAAATAATTTAAGGATTGTAATCTCTATTTAGTTGAACTCAAAATAATAATTTTGTAAGCGTCACGAATCGAACGTTCTTTGGTGAAAGTCAGTATTGTGTTATAGTTGTTCAACAAACCGTGTTTTTTTTTAACTGCTTTTTCAGTTGTCTTACAAACGCTCAGAAATTAATGAAACAATTCGAGAAAATAGAAGATGATAATTATAACAATGTTTCAGAAAAGATGAACCAAATACGTTGTGAATAATTTGATTCAGCCCTTCTTCTCTATTCTATTTAGAGATCTGCATATTCTAATGAATATAACAGGGATATTTATATTAGTATCATATAAATTGAAAATTGTTTATTCTGCTATTTTGCGCTATCAAAGACTCTTAGATTAGACTATTCAAATCTGGTGACCTTGGTAGTCAATGGTGCGTTCCTTCACCAACCTTTCCAACATTCAGAAAGAACGTGCAGTGTTGTGGAGCTCTGTGGTTCAAAAAACAGAAGTTTCTAGATTTTGATGGTATACTGGAAATATCTCTGTCAATCCCAAAAGTGCAGAGAAACTATATGAAAAATATATACATAAGAAGTAATTACAATTAAGTGGAAAGATCAGCTGTAGGAAAATTATCAAACACTATTACTCAAAAAGAAGGAATCAAAAGGTACTTAAATATGAAAGAGAAATTGGGATATTTAGACGTATAAACTCTTGATGTAAAGAAGACCAACTATTATCCTTCGTGCTTTTCTTTGTTGAGTGAAAATTCGCTTGCATCTTGGGCAGTGACTCCAAACAAAAATCATATAACTGTACGAAATTTCACACTGCTACGATAGGTAATTCTCAGAGTGTATTTGATATTTTTTGTATTGTCACTGTTCTGACTTGCATTGTACAAGTATCCTTAATTAAGAATCCCCAAAGGTTTTTGTAAAACATTGATGCTTAGACTATTGTTGCAACTATTTGAGTGTTAGAAATCGATGACGGAGGCTAAATATAAAACTGTACCTGGAAAGCACCGTATCTTATTGAAAGACATTCTGATTTTCGATTATTGTACAATGACGGTAACTTAATTTGTTTGGAAAGAAAAATGCATTGGTGTCGTTTTTTAAACGATATCGCCAACCTTTACAGAAGCCGTGTTATGAGTTCAGTGGAAAGACCATACAGAATACTTTGTTGTTAGTGAGTTACTTGTGTGAAAATATCAAAATATTTGCATAATCAAGCAGAAGAAAAAAATTTTGTGTTCTTATATTCTAAGAAGGATGCTCCTCAGTAACAATTGGTATGAAATATGTCATATAAGAAAGTTGCCATTGAAGGCAGACCGTATGTATTGAATCCGTACAAGTTGTTGGAATACACAATCGAAAACTTCAATTCCATCTATAAATTCATTGTTTCCCAATTAGCTGCGTTTTTTTGCAATGCCGAACTGGCTGGGAGTGAATAATTTCGAGCAACTTCAACCAACAGGAAATAGCTAAAGTTCGACAAAGTAGATTCCTTCTGAACAAAGTTTCGTAATCCATCTGAGAAACCTCTAACCTAATTTTTCGCAAACCTCGTATATGTTGAATTAAACCGCAATGGTCAACTCGTCCGACATTTCTGTGCGACTCCACTTGATTATCGGCGAGAGCACACATGAGTGGAGAGTTGCAGATTCAGCAACCGAGAGCGAACAGTCAGCCTTTGCGATAAAGTACGGCCATAACTCATGTGGTGACACCTCACACCTTCGAATATCTAACCTGTATAGACCGCAAAATGTTCTCGCCAAAAGATGGAGCATATACAGAGTTGACGTTCTGTTGAATATCGATATGACACTTGGCCAAAGAGAGTAAACGTTATCTGATTAGGAGAGTCTATTCCCCATAAGACAATGGTGACACTAATAGAAAGAGAAGAAAGATCATTCGTGAGTCATAGTGACGTATATGGTAATGTCATGGCCACCATTCTCTTGGACAGTGGCGGACTAGCCACTGCAGCTTGAGTATCTGAGAGAGTTACATGCTCTTGAATGTATATTGGACCACTCTGTATGTTACGTGGGCCACCTGTACTCATGTCCAAGTACGTCACTATGATGCGTTAATGCTACAAGATTCTGATTGGCTAGAGCTTATTAGTGCCTCCTATTCAGTTTACTCTCTTTGACACTTGGCGACGGAGGTATACGGGGTTAACCATAAAGCAATGAAACGTCAGATGATAACGTAAGTAACGCATAAATGATTTTTGGGAAGATGAAGGAATAATTCTTTGCATTTTTCGGGGATTATCCGTATAATTCAGAAAGACATTTCTGCTCGCATTCTAGGAGTTTTCATATACCTGAGCTCATGTGTTTGAGAGTTATGAAGAAAACATTGTAAATTGTCTTGTTTTCGCATTCGCGTTTTTTTCATTTTGAAATGAGGATATGAGTCGAATAATGAACTAAATAGTCTCATTCACTGATGATTCTGCTCACATTCTGGAAAATTTAATTCATTTGAGTTTGAGAATTATCAGAAAAAAATCAAAATGCTCCATTTGCTATAAATTTAATTAAAAATGAGATTGGAAACCGAAAATTGAAATATACAGACCCTTTCAATAATGTTCCACCTACTTTGTGGAGAATTTCATGTTTCTTTGTTTTTGCCTGTGAGAGTAATAAGAAAAAACTTGTGAAAATGCCGTAGAACTGAAAACGTCGTTTGCTAGTACTTCCTTGACGTTTTATTTATTATTTCATCAAAAGAAATCGTAAAATAATATTAATTATATGCATATATATCAGTCATGATGAAACAAACATATATAATATTTTTAAATGGCTGAACGATCCATATGGATGTTCCGCGGGCCTTCAAAAATTACGACTCTCGACAATTTGTGGTCTGCGGGATTTGGTCTGCCAGCTTCAGCGTCATCCTCAAGTAAGTGTTAGATGTGCAACAAGTAAGTGTTTTGGGTCCACTTTTATTAGTAAACTATGCTGATGATACGACATGACATCAACTTTTCCAGAAATGATACGAATAGGGGGCTCAATTTCCGAGAAACCTAAGACCTGGATCAAAGATCATATTAAATCCTAACAAAACAAATGATGTTTTTTTTAAAAACAAAAAATTCCCAAAGTCTTCTACATGACAGTTTCATATAAATTAAACTAAAGGTTAGTAGATGGAGAGCAGAAAACAACTACTTTCCTGGCTAATACCACGTCGCAGAATGTTGAATGATATCTGCTCGACCACTATGCAATAATTCATATAGATGAATACTAAATTGCAAATGTTTCTTTCTAAAAGACATGATTGTGTTTAGTTCAAATCAGTCTCCTATACCTATAGACCGGTTTCGGGCTGTTGGCCCTCATCAGTATAGCGCAGTCCCAACCAAAGATCTGAAGATCCCAGGCTGAAGCGAGACTGAATTAAACATCAACACCTACATGCTTTAATCAACAATGGGTACAAGAAACAAGGTGAATTTTAAAATCACCTGCGAAACGGCACCTGGTGACAGAAAGAAACACCCCACAAACTCAATAACAACCTATGAAGTTGAAATAGGAGTGGCTACTTGGCCGACTACCATATAAAATACAGAGGAAAGCCACTGTTTTCGCAAAATTGAGAGGAATATTTAACAAATTAATCTTTTTTCCCCCAAACTATATAAGACTGAATCAACATGAAATTGGATTTTCTGGACACATCACATACCTTTCGAACCATATTAATTATCTTGCTAAGGAACTAAGCAAAATATACTATGGATAAATAATGATGAACACAAATGCGAATGACACCATAGGCCTATTCACGACTCGTTAAGCGCAAGAGCATCAACATGTTAAAAGAGCGGGTAATATGAAAATTTCGGGCAGTTTTAGGTAAATATGGCTGGACAATACGGTTATTACCCTTATTATCAGTGCAATTAAATTGAAAAATTAATTGATGGTGCTTCATTGGAATAAACAACAGTTGAAACACATATCTAACTAACTACGACGATGGTTGAAATGTCATGGGCGCCCACAAGGTGGGAAAAAAATCAGAACTTGTAGAAATGTTATGATAACAATGACATTCATGTTAGATTTTAATTCATTAATATATTAATAATTATTAAAAAAATAAAGATAAATAAACAGAAAATACAAATTACAGTACAGATAAGGACTACAAAAGATAATTTTGAATGAAATCCTTCGAAAGGGATATCGACAATAAAACATATGAATCCCTTAAAAGGGGAATAAAATAACAATTAAAAAAGTATGAAATAATACAATCTCCGATTCATATTTTTCGTATATTTTTTATATCAAATAATTTTTCTTGATATTCAAACTATTTTCTATATTTAGATTAACTTGAGAAATATATTCCCAGAAAAAGTATTATAATACATGAATACCATCAAATAATTTTGTTGATAGAGAACATATACGCGAGTTATAATAGAAATGAGAAACATTAATATTTTTTTTTCGACACTCCATTTATTGAACAGTCTGAACCATTTGATTCAAACCCCTTAATTTAGATTTGCATTGATTCATTCTTTATTAATTCTGACACGCCATGCCAACTAAACTTCAGTATTTTTTATACTTTTCTCGACATCTCTTAGAAGTGATGATATGGGGAGAAATTGTGATAATAAAATGAATAAAACTACCGCAAAAGTTCATACAATTGGTGTGTTTTATTAAAATAATATTGAACTATTCGATTCCAATTCCGATTCTAATATGATATGTGACAGATTTTTGTGGTACAACATGGGGAAAACATTGACTATATTGGCAAACTTTTTCAATATCAAATCCAATGAAAATATTCTTGAAGGATTCACAATCTTTGAATTAGCGTTACACATCTTCCGAGCATAAAGTCAGAAATCATTTTTTAAACTATGAAAGATTCATACGATGTCGTCTTGCAGAATTTATGGCAATGTCACAGAAAAGTAACATCTGAAAAATTCCGGCGAAACTGTTGCTAATGTCACCTTGAATTTATGAATTATGTTACCTTCAGAAGTTGTTATTCAAGCATTTGCCAATACCTGTACCTGTAAATGTCTTTTGTGTGTGTCGCAGTAAAAGTTCCAACGTCTATTGACCCAATTTCTTACACAATTTTACGTAATCCCATATCAAAAGGCAACTGACAAGCGCTTTCAAAGAACTGCGAAGAAGACCCGAAGTTTCTAAAGGAATTAGAAAGTTTGCTAGATCCGTTGTTTTCTGTGAATACTTGAAACCCAGAGACTGATATACGTATTGTACGAATTGTAAGTGATTCTTGCAACTTGTTCTCCGACCAGTATAATTTTTTGGTGACACGTTTTGAATTTGAGTCGATGAATCCACATCGAGTTATTAAATAAGTTCTTAATTTTATCTACATATATTAGTCAAATAATTTCTATTACAATTTTTAGGAAATTCATCAGAAAAAATCTCAAAGGCCATGTAGCATTACAGAGAATTTGATCGAAGCATAAACTTTTTGTCAATTCATTTTCGAATCCGAAGAAAACAGTGGATTATGTTAATAGTAAAATCGACCCACACTAAACTCTCTTTCAGGCCCATGCTTTGTTTTGATCTCAAGAGGAATCATGAAATATATTTCCATTCCACTATCACTCCCGTTGAGAAAAAGTACCAATTTTACTCCGGCGGAGCAAAGGCAGTTGAGAATCTCCAGTCATGAATCATCGCAAATGCCCAATAATAATCATAATAATCCGCTCCATACTTCGGAAAAGTATTCCAATACAGCTTTTTCAAGCACACCCTTCTTTTTCACAATTTCTTATTCAAACAATAATTCCATTCTAGCTCCATTGTTAAAATGAATTTATTTCTTCCGGGCCCAAAACCAGCAATGTATGATTTACACCAAAAGCGTTTATAAAAATTGACGTAGAAACCCTTCCCCCGAGATAAATTCTGTTTGGCATGTTTATGGCTTCCGGGAAAATGCAAAATGATTTCATGCTTCCACTCAACTATCAAATATGTTTTTTGAACTAACGAAAATATCTGATTGTACGTCGGCCGTTCTATCTCTATTTCCACTAGTCGGCGATTTTTTTATTTTACTGTCGGGGTGGGAATTTATCATCCGCAAATGAATCTATTGTTAAACCCTTGAAATGCGATTTATTTTTTATAATCCAAAAATAAAAGCCATTCATTGTACGTACAATCCAATAAAATCAATTTGGTTGATAGTTCCTTGTGATATATTTCGAAAATTCAATAGATTCTGGAAAAGTACCTTCATAATTATCGCTATCCCAGAAATATATTTATATGAGAAAGGAAAAACAATCTTTTATTTGAAAAACTCAGAAAAGGATGAACTCTTTTAATAGGCGAGATCACTAATTTCTGGAAAAAATACCACAATCTCCAGAACGATGAGAAAAGTGGTTGAATTTGTTTTCCATTTTTTTTTTTCAAAACACTGAAACACTAGAAACCGCGCCAAGATGTGACGTAACAAATTCTGAATTATCGCCGATCGCGGAGAGCATTGGAAAATTACAGCGTTGGCGAGCCTCCTGGCAAGCGTTATTCATAATATTTCTTTACAATGTGAGCAGGCCGAAAAAAGAATTACATAGCACTCAGTATACATACATATTTTTCAGGAATAACTAAATCGAGAACAGCTATCGAATACGAAGTCTTCATTTCAATATAATACATGCTGACAGAAGTCCCGAAAAATTGTGAAACTGGCAACGCAGGAATATGCCAATCAGAGGACTTATGACGTTACAAGAAGCGGCCATAACGCTATTGTTCGAATGTCTCAATAAATTCGAGGGTTTTAGAGCGGTATTTATTCGAATATTACATAGGTAATATCTTCAAGGAAAAACTATTCATACATAATATTTCAACTACATGCACATTTGAACCAAATTAAAGCGTTTTTTGAACACTTACTTCATGAGAAAGCAACCAAGAAGTACTTAAACACAATTATGAAAACACATTTTGAGAGAAACGGTACCGCCGTATTTTAGTCGAATGAGACTATAAAAAACAAAGTCGCCCATTGATATTTTCAAATATCGACAATAAAGCACTGATCGGAAACTTGAAAATCCAGAAAACATGTGGGGTCGGGGGCTCCTGACGGGGGGTTAGGAATTAAGTTCCTTTACTTCTTTTATCATCCTCCCCCCATCCACCCCCCCCATTCCATTCCCCACAGTTTGATGGGTTAAACTCAGCACTTTCTTTTCGTTTTCCGTTTCACTTAGTGTTTTTGAACTTTTTTCAGTTTTTTCATACTATGCGCTAACCTTGGCTCGGGCGGTCTTTTTGGCCTTGGACCCGGTGCCTGGCTCGCCAGTGTCTTCATTAGGTTACTCTCCTTTACACTTTCACTATGTTTAGAAATGTAGTCATTGAGTTTTTCGGCTTCACTTGGGGGAAAATGATACACTATATCGCATCTTTTTCGGAGTTCCTCGGTTTCTAGTACCGAACAGCTGGCGATTCCACTGTTTTCCGATGTGAGTTTTGCCAACACACAATTTGTATTAGTTTCGGTGGTTTGGTTTGGTGAAATGTCTTTTTCAGGGTTCTTGACACTGTGTATCCAATGTGGCTTTTTGTTTTCACGCTTTTGTTGCGATCTGCACCTCATCGCTGGATTTTTCCAGGGGGTCATTTAATGAACTTTTCCAGCAATTCAGCTATAGTTGTTTCTGTCTTTTCACTTTTTATCAGCGAAATTGATTTCACTTTCGTGGGTTTCGGAATCCTAACCTCATTTTTTCACTTTTTCGAACCAATACGGTCGAAATTCCCGTACTCGGCTGTTTTTAAGGGTCCCAATGGCATGCAGTTTTCCAATGGCCAGATATCGTGTTAAAAAACTCAATTTTTACCCTTTTTAGACATTTAGATCATTTTCAGCACACTGTTTTATTGTTTTAAGTTAACGAAGGAGTTTATAATTCACTTTTTCAACACATTGGGGTTTACACGGCACTTTAAACTACTGAATTTCCCGAAATTCGCGGAGATCATCGAAGCTCTACCAACTACAATATGACAATTGAGTTATTCATTGCCTTATTCGAAAAACTGAGGATTTCTAACATGCTGAAAAAGGTGTATTTGAATTCAAATATCAAATCACTGTATGTGGTGAGTTCAAAATCCCTTATTCCATCAATTTTGCATTTCCTTTTTCCCTATATACGAATTGAATGCGTTGACATTTAGTTCTGACAGAACCAAGTGTAGATGTATACAGTGAGGACGTAAAAAGTCCTTCCCCCCCCCCCCTAACTTTTGAACGGAACAAGCTGTCGAGGTCGGGTAAAATTCAAGTAAAAAGGTATCACTTTTTGGCATAAAAATTATTGTGGTCTCGTGGTCTAGTTTCAAGAGGGCACCATCAACTTTTTTTTTTTTAAATGTAAAGGGTCGCGTGGCTCCTGGTTTTGAATGCCTTCCGATTCTCTATCCAACACCGCTTCGTTTGTGAAAATCGGCCAAGCCGTTTCAAACTGACAAGCGTTTGAAATTTGCTTCAAATATTTTACAAATAAATTAGTCTAACTATTAATTGCAGCAGAATTTCAACTCCGTTACTGATTCTGGTCGAAAAGTAGATTGTTTGTGGTAAAAAAAGTTCGCATATTATTTGTACTTGAAAATGTGCTTTTTGTTCAATTTTTTTATACCTTTGTTATTTTGCTGGAGACTCCAAATAGCATTTCATTTCAATCTCAGTCTAATAGTGACGTTAATCATATCGATACTTTTGACAGTTGTTATAGGTTTCAGCATTTCTTTATAAATTTCAAATGCCTCGTTCTTGTCCTTTAGAAGAAAAAACCGAAGCAATTTTAATTTACGCTGAAGTTAGGCGTAATTAACATGAAGCAGAAAGAATATTTAATGAGCGCTTCCCAAATAATCCAATACGTACCTACTTAAGGGAATTGGTTAGTAAATTTCTAAGGACTGGTTGCGTAACGAGGGAAAAAGGATCTGGAAGAAAATATATTTCAGAAGAACAGCAAATCGACGTTCTGGCAGCTGTTGTTAATAATCCGCAACAAACAACGAAAACGGTAGCCACGGCTTGTGACGTATCTACGACCACTGTGAAAAAATATCTTAAAAAACACAAATTTCACCCATATAAATTAAAAAATTTGCATCAATTAACAGAAGACGACCCGGATAGAAGACTGCAGTTTTGTGAGGTCATGTCTGACCGCATAACCCAAAATTCCGGTAACATTAACTCTATTTGTTTTAGTGATGAAAGTACGTTTTATCTGAATGGAACAGTAAATAGACAGAATGTGCGTTACTGGTCAGACGTAAATCCGCACGTTTTTCGAGAGGGTCATACTCAAACTCCAGAGAAGATCAACGTATGGGCTGGTATTTTGGGTGACCATATCATAGGTCTTATATTTATGGCAGAAAATTCAACTGGGCATCTGTATTTCAATACGCTTCAAAATCAGATCCATCACAATATTCAAGAAGTAGTTGGGGCAAACCCAAATGAATTTACCATGGATGTTACCTTTCAACAAGATGGTGCACCCCCTCACTACTACAGACCTGTCCAAGAATGGCTCAACGAGAAATTTCCGGGACGGTGGATAGGCCGACGTGGCCCCATTGAATGGTCAGCTAGGTCACCTATGGACTTTTTTCTGTGGGGGTACATAAAATCTAAGGTGTACGTCACGCAGCCACAGTCACTCCGGGAACTCATGGACCGAATAACCGATGTGTGTTACAGTATTACCCCGAAAACATTTAATAACGTTTGGAATGAATTTCACAACCGACTTTTTTTCTGTCAAGACGTGAACGGTGAACATTTCGAGCACTTGTTAAAATAGTTGCAATTGTTACTTAAAATTCTGTTGCAATTAAAAGTTATTTAGGTTTTTAATTTATTTGTAAAATATTTGAAGCAACTTTCAAACGCTTGTCAGTTTGAAACGGCTTGGCCGATTTTCACAAACGAAGCGGTGTTGGATAGAGAATCGGAAGGCCTTCAAAACCAGGAGCACGTGAGCCCCCTTTACATTAAAAAAAAAGTTGATGGTGCCCTTTGACACTAGACCACGTGACCACAATCATTTTTATGCCAAAAAGTGGTAAAAAAGTGGTACCTTTTTACCTGAAGTTCACCCGACCTCGACAGCTTGTTCCGTTCAAAAGTTAAGGGGGGGGAGGACTTTTTACGTCCTCACTGTATAATAGAAGGAGACACAGACTCGTATATAATAGAAAGAGAGAGAAAGAGAGAGAGAGAGAGAGAGAGACAGAGAGAGAGAGAAAGTCGCATAGAGGGGGCATAACGCTTTTTCTTTACGTTACACCTACCGCAAGCCGCCTAAAGGACCTTCATTCCAAAAATCTTTAAGTATGCGAGTTTTGTAATTTCCTGAATCTTGAAGAGAAACTTGTAATTTACTACGCCAAAAATCATCAGATATCGAGTCTAATCGCGCCAAAAATTGACTAATCCTCCACTACATTGGAAAGTTATTGAAAAAGTGATCAAATTTCAAGTTGATCGAATATTTTGTATTATTATATAAAATAAGTGAAATTCATTCGAAGCATAACGAAAAACTTCTATTGAGAAATGGAAAAAAATAATTGTAGATCAACATAAACTTTTTGAGTTAACATAATTTCTGATGAACGGTAATTCAAGTAATGTAACCCAATTTTCAATTCACGCATAAGAGAATCCGTTTACCCGGAACCATATTTTCTGTGAAAAAAATCAAAACTGATTCACCATAGTAATAGGTATTCCCTACAAATCGTCATGGAATTATTTCATTTCATTTAGTATGTACACTGTTACTGTGATCGTGGCATACATATTGAACAATATTCAAATTTATAGTAGAACGTAATTTTCCTAGTTTGCGTGCCAAAACTCCAGCTGTATTATAATGACTTCCTTCAAGTATGTCTATTTGTTTTCGGCAAATTGTGATTAATTACTCGTTAACAAGTCAAATCACGACAAACAAAATTATCGAGATCAAGACACGTTAATAATGAAAACAGCCATCAATTGAAATATCTCTATAAACCTACTGACTATAGACAAATCACATTCTAACAGCAGTTGCCTGCATGATAGATGGGCAGCCCGACATTGACAAATGAATAACTGCATCTAATGGCGTTTTAGGACTGGGCAACTGTTAACCCACCATCAAGTGTAAGAAGAGATTGAAATCAACTAGAAAGGTTGATGTTTGTTTAATGACTCAATTTTCGAAATAAATTAGAGAAACTACTGCATGGGTTTTTATTGAGACATGACCATAAAACGTAGGATACCTCCATTTATAAATAATTACTGTTCCTTATACATTTTTAAGATGAAGATGTTAACACACCACCAACTAGATGAACAGATTGAAATCAACAATTCTAATAGTTGACGTTTATTCAGAGACTCAATTTTCGAAGTAAAATAGACATTTTTCCAATTAAGACATTATCATGTAATATGTAAAAATTTTTTGAGCATGCGCAAAGAACATTTTTATATCTGCTGAAAGTTGAAAAAACTATTCAGGAAATCCAGTTAAGTGTCCCAAATACTGAAATGAAAGGAAAATAGCACTCCGTTAAAAACACTCATATTTTCGACAATGGTAGCTCTACTATAAAGCCTCCATTACCATCGCGACCTTTGAAGATTTATTGTAGTCTTCTTTCGCTGTTGGATGGACTGCACTAGCTTAGTCCTTCTAATTAGTCCTAGGAGCCCTGACAGTGGCTTTTTCAAATATGGGTATTCTAGGAAAATTCTGTTACTGTCTGGCAAAACCTGAAGACCCATTTTGTTCATAAGTTTATTAAGCTTACAGAATCCTGTTAGCAGACCTACAATCGTTTCAATGGATTTTCTGTCCTTGATTACTCTGCCACGAGTCCAGGCTATGATCTCTTAAGGAACCTTTTGTTTGACTGTGCACTGGAGTTTGGATCCACCAGCTTTGAACTGGGTTTCTGCTCATTTTTATGGTTTTCTTCACTGCTATTTTTGCTGGGCCGCGAAATGGTTCTGAGCCAATGCCATTGATGCTCTTTGATGCTAGTTCGTCGGCTTTTTCGTTCCCCTGGTGTATTTTATGTCCTGTAAGCCCATGTTAGCGTCAATTCACAGACACAGTCCCATACGAGCTAAGAGATATAACTTGTGTGGTAAACAGTGCTTGGAGTGTCCTGACTGTTGGAGAAGATCACAAAAGACTTATCCTATTTTGTCTTCATAATTATCCAACGCAGTGGTGTATTGCTATGAGCTCTGCTTGAAATACGGTTGTGCCATTTGACAGGCTCACCGGAATCATCATTCTTTCGACTTCGAACCATCTGTATATCAGGTTGATTCTGCACACCCTCTCCCAGTGTTCTATCTCTGGTATAATAATATCGTACTCCAAAAAGTTATACCTGCTCAATATTGCATCCCTGGTCATTCCCATAATAGGATATTCTGTTTGGTATGATTTGCTTATGGGTGATCCTTACATCAGTTTGCTTCCTTATATGAACACATGTAGTGGTGGTAGATTCAAAATAACTTCTATCGTAGCCGTTGGAGTAGTTCTCAAGGCCCTCGTATACCAGTTCACACCAACCTGAGTCTTTCACCACTACACAACTGATTAACCTTGTATATATTCATAGTTATTTTGACACACATTGTCTTGCATAGGTCTACTGCTGTTGATGCTCATTTGTGGCTTTTGTGGTATGGGCTTTCCATGTGAGTCTTTGATCGGCAACTACCCAGTGGTTTTTGATCTTGTAGTGATCGTTTGATTATTTATTATGGAAAATTTGGTTTTCTAGGCATAGCCAACGCCTTTTGCACCAAATGTCTACTATCTTTGTGTTTTTCTGAAATACTTCTGCCGACTATTACCAGGTCATCTGCATACCGAGGAATGGAAATTTTATTGGATCATCCTTTAGGGTTTTCCACAGTAGAAGTGACAGAACTCTGCCTTGTAGCCCTACCCTTGCTCTCGCCATAATGGTGTTCTCCTCCAGAGAACATATGATCAACGTTTTCTCTAGATTGGCCTTCATCCATCTGCAGGTACTCTTCTGCTCTGTACATTCGCAAATCATTTGTTGTAGCATTGTTGAAAGTCTCTACTAGGTCTAGGAAGTTTCGGCAATTTTTTTAGCGGAAAATGAGTGATGGAGAATTATTGAGTGAAGATGGGTCAAAGTTGACAAATGATTATAGCAAGCAGCCTGCATAAGAAGAAGGGTAGGTGCCCTCTAAATTGTTATGCCGAGCTATGGCAGCTTTTGTTTCTCAAGGTTTCAAAAAGAAATTATTCATAACGATCATCGAGAGAGTTTTCAGCTACAGATTTTTTGAAAATTAACAATAGACTAGTAGGCATATAACCTTGTGGAAAGCTATTATTGCATTGGTAGAATTTTCTATCAAAAAAATTTGCTAATGAAGTTTTGATGTCATGAATTCACAAATACAACCAAATAATTTCCATGTTTGTAGATAGAACTTGCCTTTATATCTCTTTGCATATTTACGTTCAAGTTGTTCCTCAATACCAATGGAACGGTAAAATGTTTGTTTCAGTATTAAAAAACATGGTTATTAATCTGCACTTGTGCGACGTATTAATTTTCATACCGTTGATGTGAATAGATAATGAATGGAAAAATCTATCGATATATCCTAACCAACAGATTTTAACCACAAAAAGACATTCACATCCTCATCACGTTCTAAAAAAGAGTTGAAATAGATTCATGGAATACTTCACTACAAATCGAAGGTTGTACTGAAAATTTTAATTGCACGTGTTATAGAAAACGATACGTCATTCTGACAATATGCCCACACTGAGAAAAATAAAAATAACATTGTAAAATACTTTAAGTACTTCCCAACATATTTTTTTGGGGATGATTGTCCCTCTTTATTGGTTTTTGAAGTATTATGTCCGAAAAGTAACACATTTTTGCTCGGAGGGTAGCACTTAAGATGAATACCTTTTTGCTCACAATGCATTTTTTTTCTACAATCATCTTCAATAATTAACTTTATTATTATAATACATATAGAATAGCATACTTACACTTATTAGCAGTATTTGAAAAAGAAAAACTGAAGGAACACGCTCTACAATATTTAATAATTTGTATTCATCCCGTAAGCCTATTAGGGCAATATTCAGATACGACAAATTTTTTACTACACTGATTTTTATACTTTCAGTGGCTTGGATAAAATTTTCTTCGTAGTTTCATTTTTTTGTGAATAAAATTCTTGGAAATTTTGCTGGATATTTTATCGATATTACTTATTTCTATAATTTGATTGAAACACTTATATACAAATTAAAACAGATGCATATTTTTTACCAGCCACAATAACTAAAAATAAGACTTATGCATATTCTCGAATCGAATGAAGAGTTTTTTCTAAAATACGAATATGCAAATAATAGACACGAAGGAGGACACGAACGAAAATATGAAATTAACTGAACATCACTATAAAAATACCCCAGTAATCACAAAAATATGTTTATGTTACTGTCTGCCATTGTTCATTAGATTCGAATGATTATAATAAAACATAGCTGTCCCATATATTACCAAATATTATATCAGTAATGTCCCCCATATTTTTCAATTAAAAAAACACCGTACGATTGTTTTACTCATTAGATAATTCAAATTGTAGTTTGGAAACCGTAGAAGGAATAAAATCTGGAACTCATGAAGGGTGCATAGTCCCCACAAATACTTATTTTTCATTAAAAATATTGCATGGCGTTCGAGTTTTCGCAGACCGTTCCCTCGGGTGAAAGGGGAAATTCGCAAGCCTCAAGATCCGTGCAATCCGAACCGTGCTAACAGGAAATGATTTATTATATTGAAGGGAATCAAAACCGATTACACATGATGCTGCCTTCTCGGTATAATGAGACATGCATATGTATGTTCCCTGCTCTGTATCAAGTGGAGCAAGAAGGGCCCGACGTCAGATTTTCTAATTATCCCTTGATTTATTGCAGGCCTTGCTGAACATCGTATTGAAAATTACTACAATTATTATTTAAATTGATTCAAGTGCGTCAAGTCTGCAGGTTTTTTTTATCAACGTTCGTAAAGTCTTCTTCCGGTTTCTGTCGGTTCGTTATTCAATTTGAATGAAGTAAGAGAGTGTTCTGAGAGAAACATACAGTGAAATATTTTACTTAAAATATCCCAAATGCAAAATTAATATCGGAATGTTTTTTGAGGTGGTGAATATTTTGATAATTCGTCGAAGACGAAGGATAATTTTCTAACCCAAGCAGCATTATAGTGACGGAAATTGATACTGCAACTTCGATTCGATGGTTATCACATAATCACCACTAAATCTACCACTATACAGTAAGAATAAATGAAATTTTATATGGTGGGGCTGGTTATCCGGAAATGTGCATGATCCTGTTCATGCAGTCATCAAACCATAAACTGAATGAAATTAGAAATATATAAATAACCTATAATTTTGTATAAGATTAGGCTCATTACCCCTCCTATCAATCGTTCACATACTCATACTTTGTGTTATATTCGGCAATGTACATGATCCTCTTCATGTTCCCAAGTAATCAACGAAATAAATGAAAAAAGTTAAACTAAATTTTGTGTATGATTTCGCTCATATATCCTATCACCCCATTCACCTACTCACATTCATGTCATATACCCCCAATGTTCATGATCCTGTTCATGTAATCTCTAGATCATGAATTTAATAATATAAAGAATAATTGAATGAATATCCAATACATTTGTATATGATTTGGCTCACTCCTCTCCTACCAATCGGTTCAGAACTCACAGTTCGTGTTATATCCGTATTCCCATCTATGGTAGCTACTCCACAGTTCTATAACTTATTAGTGTCATTTGAGGTGTCGGGAACATTATAGCCACTGAGCAAGTCACTTTAAAGGTTTTCAAACTTAAAAGTGGAAAATAACCGTTGCGGTAACCATCCTGTACCTCTTACATATCACTTAGAAGTCACAGTCACTTTCAAGAGAGTATGATAGTTTCGGTGACGTTTTGGTAACTTCCATAAAACCTTCAATGTGGCAGGCACTTGATTGTGATATGTGGTGATGGTTGCCACGTTTTTGCTACCTGTGATAACCACACTTCGCATTTAATAAAAGTCGCTACAAATTACAATAACCTTCAGAATTCACCATTCCGCGCGATGACCAAAGCTAACCTAAGTTTTCTCAAATTATTTTTTTGTGGCTTACAGAAAGTTTGTTTAACCTGTTACGTGAAACATGAATGATTTTATTCGGGTTTTTTAAAAAAATTTTCCTTGATTTTGAAGTGGCAGTGCATTGGTCCGTGCGATGACGAAAACTAACCTAACTTTTCTCAAATTATTTTATTGTAGCTTACAAAAAATTCGTTTTATCTGTTACGTGAATGATATTCATTTAATATGAAATGGGTTATGCGTTTTCAATAGACAATTTTCCTGGATTGGTCAGCGCGATGACGAAAACTAACCTAACTTTTCTCAAATTATTTTATTGTGGCTCACAAAAAGTTCGCTTTACCTATTCATTCAAAATAAAATGGGTTATGCGTTTTCAATAGACAATTTTTCTTGATTTTGTATAAAAAAGTTAATTTAATAGATCGGATCTCTGACTTGTGCTCCAGCTCACTATTTATACTTTAATTGTTAATTCTGTTTGCATAAATGCCATCATTTCCATTTCATGTTAATTGATAATTGTTACTTGATACTTAATAATTGTTGATTGGAGCTGCATGAAATCACTATACAAGCTACATGTCCTTTTTTAACAATTAATGAACATGTACCCGCAATTTCGAGGTTATAACTTTGAAGTGGCAGGTTATAATAGCCCGACGTGTTCGCCCCTTTCAAGGGTATAAGACCTATTGTAATTTTTAGGTTATAACTTTGAAGTGGTGAGTCATGGGCCTGCGACGTGGGTGCCACTTTCCAGTGGTGGAAAAGTTAATAATTTAGTTCCACTGGGCACTTTATGATGGGAGGAGCTTTAGAGTGGTATATTTACACTTTCTGCCACTTCAAAGTTACATTCTCCAAAAGCCGGCATATTTACAGGAATATGCTGGATCGCCATTATTAAAATGATCAAAATATTCAATACAGATTTATTTGTCACCAGCACTGCATCAAACGTAGTAATTTGTTACGTAAGTATTTGGTTCAACTAACCAAGATTGTTAAAACAATGTTTGAGGGATTTAAGTACATAATTTCAGAGGCGAATTATTTCCAGAATTATAATGTTTTCCTCAAATAAAGTGTATTCAGATGGCGCGTGCTCACAATCGAGCTACAGCACCCATATTCTCATAAAACTTTCAATGGTTTTAATTTTATCTCGATCAGAATTATCCAGATTCAATATACTTACTTACGCGTTTGTATGTTTATATGTTATATATTTTTATAGTTGATCGAGTGTTAGAAATGAATCAGGCAAAATGGAAGAATGAGGAACATTTATCACAAAAATATGTTGCTGAACAGAGATAGAGCTACATATTATTTACACAAACGCAGTCAGTTGTTTAACGTGTCTAGTGTCGGCCACTACATATCCACGTTTTTGCCAGGTGACCAAAACGTGGTTGTAATGTGGCTATCTGAGATCCAGGAACGTAGATCGGAACGTAGCAGCCACCAAAAAAGTGTTCCCCTTTTTGGTAGCCGCCGCGTGATAGAACCGTGTATATTACGAGGCGGTGGTTGTGGTCAAACACTTCAAAGTTTTCCAGAATCGTGGCTGTTTCTTTCCGTCCACTTAAAATGCTACTTGGGAAGAATATTCGCCAATTTCACACCGAGGAAAAATTTATATAGAATTTCAGTGTCATATTATGTTTTGTCATGAAAATATGTATTTATTGGATTTTGAGAGTTTAATGCATACAGGTCTAACCTTCATAAGAACTTGTGGTATTTTCACGTATACATTATGATCTTAATTTAATTACATTGTTAAAATTGATAGACTGTTTTCAACTCCCAATCCAAATTATATTTCAGATTCAGTATATTGATACAAAAATGCTCGTGTAAGGAGAAATATATTATCTTGTTGGTATAATATGGGAGCCACCTTGTTAGGTATATAGACATCAGAATAATAAAAATTACCAATTAATCAGCTCGAGCAACAGAAGTCTCAAATTTGTCAAATGAAAGGGTTGGAGAACAACAGTTAATTAAAATTAGAACACCACCGGAAGATGATACAAAAACTGAGAAAAGCTTTACCTATTGATAATGTAGCAGAAAATAACGAGCCAGTTGCGACGGAAACATAATGATTCAAACCATCGACAGTAATTGTTAGCTCAGAAGTACAAAATGCCACAATCAACAAAAGTAGTGTGGTTTACAATAACTGTATTTTAAATACCTATTTAGTATTTATTTTGTTAGAATTGAGCATATATAGTGTGTAATTAATAGTTTGATTTGATTTGGCAGCGTTAATTTTAATTTTATAGAAATTTTTCAACAAATAGGTACCTACCTACCAGCTGCTCAAAAATAAAATTCTTTAGTCCCATAAAATTATTAATAGAAGATTACATATAGTCTACTTTATGAATTAGAAAAGAAAGTACAATGGATTACATTATAGTACACTACCTTATAAAATAAACAGTTAATAGCAACAAAAACCTATTTGACGATGAGTAAATTTAGACCAAAGCGACAAATTCTAATGTGATGGATGAATATATCAACTGAAAGATATATTTCAGTAGCAGCTCGAAATAATTTATCTTTCATTCACATTGATTGCGATATAAATATTTTCAACGAAAAATAATTGAAAGTATATAGGGGTTTAACAGTTTATTTTTCAAGATATTTCCATGAAAATATTTCTATTGTAAGAAAAAAAAATTTCATTCCAAATTAAGTATCACTCATAATTGTTTATGTTGACCTACTTACATAATGAAGAGTAGTCAATGACAATCAATATTTTTCAATATAACAATAACAAAGCCATACCCCCCACGCATATACATGTAATTCAATAACAAAGTATAACAGACTAGTGCTACCCTTCTGTAATAATTCAGTGCAGATACAGTAATTTCATACCAGTAAGGTGTTCTTGGAAACTCGTTTATAATGAATGACCTCCATATAGCAAGCATGCTGGCGAGTATAAATAATATATTATACACGTTGAAGCTGATATCATATCAATTAATTGAAATTAGGTCAATTATTATAAATTACTACCGATGAACATGAAAATATACCTGCATAAACTGTAGCATTTTCGAGAATGTATTGTATAAAATTCGTGATCCTTTTTTTATAGAATCACCTACCAGCTGATCGAAAAAACTATGAAACAAAAAGCAGTATTGATAAATGTAATACTTACGCGATGAATTTCAAGTTTTAATATATTATGTAATTATATCAGAAAACTCTGGGTATCGGACAGCCTTTGATGAATTTCAGTACTCTATTCTGGAATATTTTTGTTTAATTGTTAACATCAAGCTGTTCATTCCATTCATGTAGTCATAATTATTAATAAATCTATTTCATCTGTTTGGAAGATTGTAACAAAATTTGAATAAAAATAGCTGCTGGTGTGAATATTCTGACAAAGATTCCACTTTTGATGGATGTATTCGTGTGAGATAAATTACGTATTCCATTTTAAGAAACAAAGTGAACATATATTTTTTATATTAATCACTTGTGGAGTGTCAAAATAAGTGATTATACCGGAAAAACTTTTCATTGAATATAGCCACCGAACCAGTAACCGCCAGAAGTAGTAAAAGTTATTTCATCAACTCAATCTTGTACGTAATTAACTAACAGTTTTTGTTGAGCGAATAAAGATAAAAGATATGTTTCTTTTAATGATTTTTGTGTAAATATCCAGATGGACAAAGTCAATGTTTTAATCATAATCCGTTTCAGAACAGACTTGTATAGTCTTATGTACTACTCTCCAAGATTCAGTATGTAATGGTTTCAACTTTTATTTATGATTTTCTAGATTGTGCAGTTGCCCTTCAATAATTTAGAAATTTTCTTCGATTTATACTTTTTATATAGAGTCATGTTTTTTTTTCTGATAACCAGCCTATATAATAACTGTACCAGCGATTTCTTTGGGAGATTCTTGAATAGAATGGCATCCAGCTTGTCAAGTCCCGGAGCTTTATGTTTATGTCTTTTGATGGTTTCTACTACCTTCCCAAAGTTTGTCATGCATATCGGGGTCTGTTTCGTGAACACTACCAAAGTACTCACCAAATAATTCTTTTTTTGCCTGGGGTCTGTCACCGAACTTTCGGCGTCAATTTCTACGTGAATGTGTTTTTTTTTTCGAAAAAGTATGATCCTGAATGTCGAGAGTTTCGAATTTGCGATTTTATCGCTCATTTTTATGATCTCTTAAAAGAGTTGAAATCACTTGGCCTAACCTTAAAAAATGATCTTTGTGGGCTGGATCTCTAGTGGTTTGCCATTTTTTCTTTCACTGTTTTTCACTTTAATCAGTTCTTGAATGTGCCACCTTACACTGCTTGCTGTAGGTGTAGAGAGTACAAGAAGACGGATAAGTGGATTGAAATAACCCGCATCAGTTCGGAAAAAATTTACAAACCATTTTCATGCTCGATCAGTTTTGAAGCGAATTGTTTTTGGAATCGAGTTAGCAACTGTTATACCATCGCCTACCACCACGTGTGCATTTCATAATCATATGGGAGTGGTCATCTATTTGAAACGAACATCTGCTTTTCTTCATACCAAACACGATGCAAGCATTTCAGGAGGATCGTACTTATTCTGGTTGAAAGTATTTGATGGACTTTTTTTTGTTCGCTTGTCGCATCACCAGAGATCCCCCAACACGGGATTTGAATGAGTTCATAATAAAATTATAATAAAAAGACTTAATTTTTACCATGAAAAAGCTCATCTTCAGAAATATATATATATATATATATATATATATATGTATATATATATGTATATATATATATATACATATATATATTAATATAAATATATATATATATATATATATATATATCAATAATAGTAATAATGATAAAAATAATTCTGACGTAGCTTAAACTGCACATTTTTGTTATTGGTGATATTTTATAAAAAATGTTCAACCCCGCTTCCCACATGTTTCCTCTTTGTTTCCCTTATTTCCAATCATTTTCCTTCATAAAGCAAACACAAAGATATCTACCTGAAGAAGCTAATGTATAGCGAAACACGTGTCGTGGTTTTGTAAACCCAATTTAGTGAAAATCATCCATTGAGAAAATTTCTTCTTCGTGTTGTCCAATTTATATGAGTTACATAGGAATAGCACCGTGTATCTTTTCATTGTCTTTTAATTTTGTTATTTGATTTGAGGAAACTCGTGGCTTTCTACTTCTTCATTTCATATTTAATATGAAAAAATGCTTTCAGATAAAAAATAATTTTTTCAAACACATTTTGTTTTCATTCAAGTGTACTTTCAGATGTTTTATTGGAATTGTCCACACATTGAGAAAATAGTAAAAAAAAAGAATCTCTGGATATTCAAAAAGAGTATTATGTGGAAAGTTCCAATGAAAATAATCTGAAAATGCACACACACAAGAATGGAAAAGAAATGTTAAAATTTCTATATTGGAGAATATTTTTATAGGAAATGGAGAAGAAGAAAGCCAATAGAAGTAGAAAGCCGAAAGTTTTTTAAATCCGAATTCTTCCCATGTAAAATAACTTCTCTATTATATCAATACTTTTGTTTTGTGTGGAATATTTTTGGACCCCATTACCTAGCCTATTTTTTCCTTCTGTCAATTATTCTTGTTTTTCCATTTTCCTTTCTGCAAGTGTTGTTATTTTAACCACCAAACAATTACAGATTCACTATATATTCTGTCCCATCTTCAGCTAGTGTGTTGATTCCATTTACATTCAATGTATTTCCTTGTTAGCAACATTTCAGAAGGACTAATTCTCAAGAAAATTGAGCAAATCTCATATTATTTTTCACAGCTCCGTTACATTTAACCTTTCAATAGTTTCAGCCAATTTTGGCGCAGGTTACAATTATTAATTATCCATGTGGCATATATGTAATTCAAAGTTAGTTTGGTGATTTTTTTAATCATAGGCTATCGTGTGGGATTATATGCTTCAAGACTGCTTTTACCACATTAAGCAACATTACCCCATATTGGCCTTTTATAATTTACGAAGAACCCTAAGAGGAAGATCTAAATGGTATAGAAGTTATTAGGAACGGTAGAAGATCGCGGTAATACAATTCCTGCCCACACTTCAATAAGGAGAATGAAATGAATTTTTTTTTGTAAGATAACATTGGTTCATAAGAGCTCTTTGGGCCCTGAAGTTGAAGAATGGTGAAATACATCCAAAATATGGAAAATTACGTGTTTGCTTTGACATCATTTGATGTGAAGAAAATTGTTCATCGTGAGTTGTCAATCCACGAAGCCCAAGGAAAGTCCTTAGCTCGGGCCAAAGGCATGTATGCGGAATAATGCAATCTGTATTTCAATTTTAGATAGAAATAAGCTGCATCAAAACTCCTGAAGATATTTCCAATGTCGATGAAACAGGGTTTCAAAGTCATTGCCACAAAAGGCGTAGAAACTGGGCTCATTATATACAAGTGCCGAAAGATGGATGTGTCATATGTTGTGTTGATGGAGGTCATTTTCATCAGGATTTTTTTATGTTCAAGGGAAAAGAACAAGAAAAAATAATTCGCAGAGATTTCAAAAATCAACTAAAAATTGACCTATGTTAAATAAAACACACATTTTTACTTTATGGCTTCTTAACAGTTCGTTCACCAAAAGGAAACCGATTAAGTGATTTCAGAGAGTCAATCCTCGTACTGTTCATTTGTTCAATTAATAGATTTTGTTTCAGCCAATGAGGGCATTTTATTGCATCTGCCAAGCCATGCATCACATTGGCTGCAACCATTGGACCCTTTTTGGACACATTCATTACGCACGTAGGTTCATAATCATTCTGGTCGAAACCTAAGTGAATTGTAGTTTTCTTCAGTTCTTAATACTGCATGGTGCAAAGCAGGTAGAATTAAAAATGTAGAGTCTGGTTTTAGAACTTGTGGAATCAACCCTTTCCATCATTCCAATCCCACGTAATGGTATATTGTCGATACAGTCCAAAGATCTTGATGAAAAAACTCCTTATGGGGTGGACGATGAACCTCAATGCATTTGAAAATATTGCGGCTGTGCCATGCATCCTTGAATGGACCAAGTGGGTATGAGAAGTGATAATAACAAGCACAGCATCTCTACCGTCGCCAGAAACAATTGCAAGAAAAATAAATTTAAAAAAAACTGAAGAGGCCCCAAAACTCGAACGCATGGAATAAAAAGAAAAATCGTAGCACCAAAAATATTGATTATTGTTGTTCACCAGGAAGCGAATCAGAAATAGTAAAAAGCTGCTGTATAACTGGTTCAGGATAAAATATAGAGCTTATTTTGTTCTTGACCACTCTATTTTTATTTCAATACCATTCATTGTGTTTCATAATCAACGATTACCATTTATTTAAATATTTATTCACTTTCAAATCAGTAAAGTTGTTTATGACAATCGCATGTTTCCATATTGGCAATGTTGATAGCTATCCTAATGTTAGAAATGTGGTAGGTACCTTAAGTTACTGCAATAATCGAGAACGATACCATGAGCTTTCTAAAAACATCACAATAAAAACTTTTTGAAAAAAAATAAAAAAAAATAAAATAAACTTCTTAGTCTAAATGATAATTGAGCTCCTAAACTAATGTGAGTAACTAATTTTGAGTCGGCGCCAAACAAACAATTATCGAAGATCATTATATTACTTTGAAAGAAGTAATCAAACGCAGCCATGCATCTCGCTGCCATCATTTTACGCTTTACCTAATTCAATTGCTAGTTTGTTTGGCGCCGACTCAAAATCAGTTACTCACATTAGTTTAGGAGCTCAATTATCATTTAGACTAAGAAGGTTTATTTTATTTTTTGCTGTTCAGTTGATTTTTTCGCCGGTTTAATTTTTTTTTTTTTCAATTTTTTGTAGCTGAAATCTACTAATTACTACTTACTTAATTTTTGATCACTTCCAAAATACTTACTTACCCAGCTTACTTCAACTATTAACTATTAAATAATATTATTTTCTATTTTAACTATTTATATATTATATGAATTGATTTTGAAAGTTCTGGTTAGTTGATTTTATCACTTTGTATAGAATTCCATCCTTCCATAGAATGTAATCATTTTGACAGATGTAGGAGGGTCTGTCAATGTCAACTACATATGTGTGCCAAAGTTCACAAGTGAAAAATCAATTATCCCCTATTTTTCTACCCATAGGGGTGGATCATGTCATTCCAATTGGAATATGATCAACTATGAGGTATACCCTTTCTAACAAAAAAAGGATCATCCAAATCGGAAAACCCACTACAAAGTTATGCCTGATAGGATCGGTTAACGGACCAAAATTCAGAGGGTGAACGATCAATATCCTTCATTTTGCTTCCCTTAGGGATGGATTTTGTCGTTCAAATTGAAATGGGACCAACTTCGAAGTACACCCTATCCAATGAAAGAAGAATAATCGGAATCAAACCGCTCAGTGAAAAGTTGTGGGTGATCATACATAAAAAAAAATATACGCCTCGAATAGAGAACCTCCTCCTTTTTGGTTTCGTCGGTTAATAAAATATAATTTTGAAGTATAGGCTGAGAATATTTCGCGAGTCTAACACAGCTTTATTGAAAACGGTTGAAAAGTAACAAGAAAATCGCGGATATGTCAGACTTAACTCAAACAATGGCCACGTTTATACCGTGTCTTGGTATGCTGATTAATGATTATATTCCAACCAAATTATGTTAGTCAGTGTGGTATAAACTGTGCACATGGTCAAGTAACTAGCTTGGTTTGGTACCGAAATTTGTTGTGTACCAGACTATAATACTAAGTTGACTAAGATGATGTAAACAGTATGATAAATTTTACCAACCGTGACTGTAAATTTTGGTTTGAAAGATTGCTAAGCGTTCTTCGTGGTTATCGCACTGGCTGAATGAACCGAATGGAAACAATAGCCATAAAAAAGAGAGCAGGAGAGAGTTAGTGAAAAATATGTTTTGAGTTGAGATTCCTAACCTTAGTTTCCGCATCATTACCTCGGAAATTGTTTTAGATATTTTTGTTAGTATTTTTTATATAAAACGAGTTGCTGTAGTTTAGAACCTCCTATAAAAAAGTTCAAAGGTATTGAAGAACCAGTGCGTTTCTCCAAATATTTTTGTACAAGAAAATTATAAATATAAATTTTGGATGACAATAAATTTAAACACCTAGACATTTACAAGAGCCTTGAAGAAGACTTGTTGAGTAGGGGCTTTACAAAAACTGCTGACATTGACAGATGACACAATTTCGAATTAGATAGCAGAGTTTCAAACCTTTCTCTTGGTTACATGACTAAATAAATACCAAACCAGAACCAAGTTGGTTAATTAATCATTTGATAAAACACGATGTAAATAAACGATTACTAAAACATTTGGTTTGAATTTGGTCACATACATTTGGTAAGGTTACCAAATTCACATACGGTATAAACGTGGCCAATAATAGACTAAGGAGTCACAAAGGATAATTAGCAAAAAGTTGCAATCAAATGGTTTGGATTGGTCCTGAGAAAATGACGAAAGAAATCAGATAATTTTTATTTGTTTTCTTTATATTTCACTTCCACTTTTCTAATTCTTCGATCACATGACTGATTTCTATCTGTCGCATTCCATCGAAGCTCAACATTCAACTGTCACCGAACTAATAAAGAAGATAAAGTCGTCTCATTTGATGTAATCACTTTACAAAGGTGAAATTGAGATAATGAGATTACGCCGAGCCATGTGGCCGTATTCCGCGATGACGTGGTTTGCATGTTAAAACGCCGTTACCAACATCAGGTGGGCTTGTCCTGAGCTACACGAGGCGGGGAGGGGATGATAGGGCTACGGCGGCGAAGGTTTTGTAGTTTCCAGGAACATGCAGCGATGCCAATCTCCGCCGATGTTCTGATTAATTATTCAGGAAAAAGCCCTTGTCCAAAAGAGAGAAAACTGACTGATATTTGTCCGACAAACTCGACGGACTCGGTCAGCTGTTGAAACTAGATGAACATCGCTTTGTCAGAATTACTTTTCGCCGTACTGCAAAATTACGGCATTCAGTGCCAACAATTTGTTGGTAGATGAACTAAACATAGTATTTATTCAGTACCATTACTTAAAGATACAATAAAGTACTATCTTAAATAAACTTTCGTACGAAGCTCTGGAAGGGACACCCAAAATAAAATTTTCGCTATTTCTAAAATTTCGAATTTTAACAATTCCATTATAACTCGGAATTTTAAACTTCCGAGTTAAAATTTTTTTTAAAATTAATTTATTCGCAAATTTTAAAATTTCCGATATAACTCGGAAGTTTAAAATTCCGAGTTATAAGTCGGAAATTTAGAAATAGCGAAAATTTTATTTTGGGTGTCCCTTCCAGAGCTTCGTACTTTCGGCAAAAGTACACAAGAATGTCTTAGCGACCAAAAACTCACTTCAAAAAATAAATTTTCTCAGTAGACGGAATTATCCATTGAAATAGTAAGATGCTAACACCCCACTCCCCAGTTTCAGGATTGTATGGGCAGCGTCAGTGGAAATCACAAAAGTTGGTTCGAGACGATCTACTCAAAAGACGTCTTGCTTGCCATTGCGATCAATTGTGAATGTCTTACTTTTGCTCTCACGTGCGATTACCCTGGATGGTCCTTCATGGGGCTGCTGGAATGTTTGTTTAACTCACTTCACTCTTAGGAAAACGTGAGTGGAGAATCAGCATGTATAAAGGTTGAATAGTTCAGCGTCGCTTCCTCAAACTTATCTCCTATAAAACGGACAAGATATATCCACCAATAGGCTTCCCCCATGATGCATTATTGGCTAGACAAGCTATGAACAGCCTAAGCGCCGTCGTGATTGTCACTCATCCACAATTTTCCAGTTCAAACTCATCAACAACCTAATTATTGACCCACATATTCTGCAAAAACTCAATTTCAATGTACCTAGACCATCGTCTAGAGTAGACAACACATTTTATTTACCAACACCAGGAACAGATATCTTGAAATACTCACCGCTGCATAACATGTGTGTCAATTGTAATTCTGCAAGTTGTCAGATTGATAATTTTGACTGTTCAATCTCTGCGATTAAATCCTTTTACTTTAGTTAATCTCGGTATGTATTATTACTTCGTTAATTTGTTATTTTGTACTGTACTGTATTTGTAACTTATATTCCTGTGCTGTAGTTGGGTGTAACCTGTAGAACAGTGTATCAATGAATTAATAAATAAATTAATAAAGACGTGATGGATATCTGTGCCAGAAATAAATAAAGACATGACGGATGTCTGTGCCAGATTTCATTCATACGGGGATAGTGGCTCAGTGGTACGAGCGGTAGTCGTGTGCCCACTGTTTCCACAGGGCGTGGGTTCGACTCCCGCAGCCGGCGAAAAAAATTTCAAGGCCCCAAGAGTGGATTCGGATCCCACTATAAAAGGTAAGACCCCCGTGATCTTAACTCGCACAAGTTTATTTTATTTTAACTTCTGAGGATTGATAAAACAACTGAAAAAGGTGTTAAAAACATTTTTTTACTTCACCAGGGAGACAAGAAAACCCAAATACCATATCAGCCGCAGAATGCTGACACTCGAGAATAACAATGTGGTGTCAACAAAGTACTGTAGGCAAAAGGTCACCCGATTCCGAGGGTTGTGACTCTCCAACGCAGCTTTGGAAGAACAGTGTCATGGCGCAATTATTGAGATGAAGACCGGAAGCTGGTTGAGAGACCGGAGGAAAGTGGATTCCAATTGCCTTCCTCTGTCAATAGTGATCTAGATTCACTAGGAGAAAAAAACGCTGCTGTTTCATACAATCCAATTCCAATTGATATTGCTTCAAGCTATGATGAGATACGGTCTATCAGCATTAAGAGACTGTCATTCCTCAGAATCTGAGAATATGGTAATAGATTTGGATCCTAGATTGTTTTATATATATATATATATATATATATATATATGATTGTGTTTCGTATACCACGTGTAATATGACATAGCTCAAACCGTGTTTTCGCTTGTCGAAACCATAAATCAGGCCATCTACGCCAAAATTTTGGTTAAAACACCAGTCACTTGGGAATTGGCTGCACTAAAACTTGCTCCTGGTACACCATTGTTTCAAATGGCTTCAAAATCCTCGGTTTCATCATTAGAAACTCCAAATGGTTTTCTGATATCAACACTTACTTACTCGTTTTCAATGCGCTTGTGAGATCAAGGTTTGAGTATTGCTGTGTCGTGTGGAATCCTTGTTACAACATACACGTCATAAATTTAGAGAATATTCAGAGACGATTCTTGAAGTACATTAGTTTTAAGTGTGATGGAGTCTATCCAAACCGAGGTATTCCGCATGAAGTGCTACTTTGGAGATACACATCATTGCTCTTATTATTTACTTTTTAGGAATAAGATGTCTTATTTCTGTACATTAGGATTATCTCTGTTTAACCTTTCCTGATTGTATATTTCCCATTCTGTGAATGGCTTCGGCTGTTGAATGGTGTACCAAATAATTAAAAATAAATAAATGTCAAAAGGATTCGTCGCATTTGCTGGTTCGTAGGACAATCAAAAGTTACTACATATAACTAAAATTAAATTATATGCTTTTACTAAAAAAACCAGTGATTGCTTTTATGCTAAAGCGAGTGCTAAAGGTTCTTTCAAGGCCAAATGCTTCTGATCTTCCATCACCACCATTGATACATTTCGGCATTCATAGATGAAGTTCTTTACCATTTTCAAAATGGAATGATTTGTCATAGCAGAAATATCTGTGTTTCTCACTGTATTTCATATTCATAGGGGAGTATTCATGAATAATAGGTATCTTCAAGTCATTGAATATTCGAAATGTGTCTACTTCGAGAATTTTATTGGGAGCATCAATTAGTGTGATTAATATTTTTCACCCATCCGACAGCGTATTGGGAAATTTCATTTTTATTGTAAACTGATTGATCTCGTGGAAGTGAATAGGTAGTTAAGAATGTATCTATCGTTAAAATCATCTTCTGCATTATATCATATTGAATATTTGTCATTTGTGAGGAATTGCTAGTTTTTTCTACGATTTCTTGATGTTGCCAATTGTGCTTACGGTTCCTCGGAAGTTCTACTAGTCGAGAAAGGCTAATATATTGAAAAAATAGATTCCGCAAAGCAAAATAAATCGGATAAACTACTCACAAGTATGGAATGGTAAAGATCAATGAGTTCTGTGAATTTTACGAGTGGTTCATTTTACGTCCGTGGACGGTCATTTTCAAATATATCTATGTCCACTAAAAAATCATGAGTTTAATAAACATGGTTCGATCAGTGACGTGTTTGAAAATTCAATAACAGATAAATATATTAGTATATTATATAAAATGAACTAAACTGAAAGCAAAAACAAATTAAACCGACGAAATACGGAACTGAAAAGTAAAAAATAAAATAAATCTTCTTGGTCTGAATAACTAAGCTCCTAAACTAATGTAACTAATTTTGAGTCGGCGCCAAATAAACAAGAAAATGAATTAGGTAAGGCGTAAAATGATGGCATCGAGTTGGGCGGTGACATTCTGATAATTTTTTTGAAGAAATTTAATGATCTTCGTTGATTGTTTGTTTGGCGCTGACTCAAAATTAGTTACTTACATTAGTTTAGGAGCTTAGTTATTCAGACTAAGAAGATTTATTTTATTTTTTACTTTTCAGTTTCGTATTTCGTCGGTTTAATTTTTTGTTAAAAAGATTTTATTTTTCAATTTTTTGTGGCGGAAATTTACTAATTACTAACTGCTTGTTTTTTGATTACTTCCAAAATACTTACTTACCCACCTCACTTCAACTTAAATAATATGATTATCTACTTTTACTATTTGTTGTAATATAAATTATTTTTGTTGTTCTGGTTAGTTTATTTCATTACTTTGTATATCATTCCATCCTATCATAGAATATAATGATTGTGATAATGACACTAGCGATCTCTCATTGTCAACTACATATGTGTGCCAATGTTCACAAGTGAAAAATCAATTATCCCCTATTTTTCTACCCGTAAGGGTGGATAATTCCATTCGAAATCCAAATATGATCAACTATGAGGTATACCCTATCTGATAAAAGAACGATCATCCAAATCGAAGATCCCAGTACGAAATTATGCCTGATAGAATCGGTTAACGGACCAGAATTCAGAGGGTGAGTGATCCATATCCTTTATTTTGCTACCCTTAGGGGTGGATTTCATCTTTTATTCAAATGGGACCAACTTCAAAGTACACCCTATCCACTGAAAAAAGAATTATCGGAATCGGACGCCTCAGTAAAAAGTTATGCGTGATCATACATAAAAAAAATACGCGTCGACTAGAGAACCTCCTCCTTTTTGGTTTCGTCAGTTAATAATGGCAAATTAATAATGGCAAATTAATCAAACGCTTGGTTGCCCAGCGCCTGCGGGGACTAGATGAAGAATTTTTGAAAAATGATTTCGAATTATTCTATTATTTAAACTAGGAATCTGAAGAAGCAAACCTCCACATAATAATACAAGTGACGAATCTCGCGAAAATATATCCGTTTGAAACTCTCTCAATTTGAAACAGTTTTAATTATTGATTTGTTTGAAACTATGAAGAGGATGTTCATAAAATCAGATGTGGAATCATCTGCGACTGAAAGATACTCTTTAGTCACTATTATCCCCTTTCAACAGTTTTGATTATATTGAAAAAAATTTATTTTGGAATCATCAAACAAAGGCACCCTTTGAAAATTTGATAAATTTGAGTATTTCTTGAGGTTTCAAAAATATGATCACCCAATTATTTTTTTTCAATATTACTTGAACTGTCATTAGGATTATTTCAATTCTTAGCTTAACTATCGTCCACAAATGATACACGTTCAGATATTCTGAATTTTCGAATATAGATACTTATATGGAGTTTCTTTCCATAGATCGAACTTTGTGGCAAACACTACGCCAAATTCATGCTATGACAACTCTAAAAAAAAATAAGAATATTTTCACAAAAATCAGTGATAATTCCAGAACTTCATGAACTGCTTTCAAACATGAATAATATTAGTAGCTTATGCTAGTATCAATGATGGAAAAAGAAAAACATTAAGAGCATTGGAATGTCTATTTAACAGTTAGTTTCTCCATGTGAAATTTCCCATCTATAAGAGAGTTTTATGTACAGATGTCGCGAAAATTCGAAAGAAACACTATCTCGAAGAGACGCACCACTAACTGTAAGACCGCTTTTTCAAGCATATGAAAAAGTATCACTTGGTCTGTAGCTTTTGATAGTTGAAACACCGCTTATGCCCGGATAAACCATATTACCAACTTTCCATATTTGTTATAATTTTCACAATAACAAAACTTAGATATAAGTATCAAGTAATATATGTGCCTTAGTATTTCAGAAACAAAGATCTCTATAGAGATCTAGGAATTGTAACCCAAGAAATGGAACGTTTTTCATGTTATGAAGAGGGGCTTCATACTTTGGATTTGGGGTTGGTAAGTATATGGAAGAGGATAAAACTATTAGAGATGGGGTGAGAGTGAAAAACAAAAACAGAGTTGAGTGAATTAAGGTATCTATCAGGTGAAGAACTGTTGAATAAGGTATTTAGTTTAGGCTGGCATTACATTTATTATATATATTTCAATAATATATATCATCCTTCTCGAGATTTTTTATCTGTAGGAGAAAGGTCTATCAGAATGAACTATTGACTTCCCAAAGAACAAACAATAAACAACTTTATAACATACGAGACCATTACATAGGATAAGAAAATAATATGAGTTATTTGTATTCCATGAGTTGTTCACAATGATTGCTCCGTATACTGGTATTGACTTCTTTACGTCAACATAAAAAACGACTTATGTTTTCTTTGTATCTAACAAATGCTGGGATCACACAAACCATGTGAGGAGCTGGCAACTCCGCCTACCAGAGTCATCACGCACAGGTCGGCAGTTTTCAGTCGATGTATTACACACGGTTTGGAGTCGGCAATCATTTATTATTTTCTGTTGTTATTCACACAACATCATTACATGAAGATTGAATCTGCGGTAACATCACATTATGCAGTACACTTTCATCATAATCATCAGGCACAGAAAATGTTTATATTTAAAGAAAGAGGAGTTTTTAATTTTGCAACATTGTAAGAAAATTGGTTTCAGTGCATTATAATCGGATGTAGGCCTCGAGAATGTATACTTAGGAGTGTGAGTGTGCTGAAAATTGAATAATCCTGTTCTGCTAAAAGCTGAAACGGGATACTTGACCGTCGAAGTGAGATATCTTGATAACCTAATTTTTCTACATTATATTCAGGACTGTTTACTGCTTTTACTGTTTTAATATATTACGCAATACGAAACTAGATAATAATTATTGTATTTTATGGCAATTTTAAAACGTTAATTAATATAGGCCCCGGTTTATTAAAAACTATATTTAGCCTTATTTCATTAATTTAGAGAAATTACTTAAAAAATGTAAGATTTAAGGTATTCTATATATGATATAAATAAAAACGTTTATTGGCTGGCAAGACATATTATTTGATTGATTTTTTTGGTTATTATTATTTATAGATTAAAGTGTAAAATTTCAATTCAATCAATTATTCAATGTTTTTATGATATAGTTTATTTTATTTTACTTCTGGAAAATCTTCACTTACAAATTAAATATTTAAAATAACACTATATAAGCACGTGGATACGGTTGCAATAAAATGTAAGGTTATAATATTTTGTGTCAGCTGCACTTATGTATGTAAATAATACACACCAGCTCATCTTCCTTTTTTTATGTCCGTTACGCTTATGTCTTCCATAGCATTCAGTTGCCCGTTAATCGCTCATGAAAAAGTTTTACTTCAAAAATTGCGCAGATTTCTATCAATATTTGTAAATATCTATGCTTGGCAGAATTCCGTCACTATGACGCAATCTATGAAGAAAGCAATCAATAAAATCAAAAAAATGCGGCAATGCATATTCAAATACGCATATTCGATGTTGAAAAGGGAAACATTCTCAATTGAATATTGAATAGAAAGATTTTTCTGTGAATTGATGAATCCACGATAAAAATGAAATGATTCTTGTGAATTTCTAACACAAACAACTACTTCTCCGGCTAAAGCCACACTGGACATTGAACTACATCTGATAGATACTTTAAAAGGACCCTAACACATATTAGAAGATGAAACGTGAAATGAATTCCAATATTGTTTTTAAATTTTCAAAACAAAAAGTAAGTATAAGTAAGATAATGAAGCATTTAATCAATGTGATATTTATAGTTAGGTATGACCCTATTCGAAAACATTTCTCATCACTATTTGTCTAATATTTGAATTAATAATATGAACGAATATTAAAAATACATTATATTAATAATAATACAATGTAGAAGATGAAATGAAAGTTATTCTGTCTAAACAAGCTATAATGTGATAATTGATGTCGCCTTATTTTTCGTTTAAATTGTTTCCACTGTATGATGTTTTCTATATTATTTTACCTATTTTACTTGTTTCATAATGCCTAATGAGTAATTTGAAAATATGACCAATCCACTACGCCACTGCCTGTTGTTTATCGCACGCCAGACGATGTAATGGTTGGGGATTTCTGAGACAAACATGGAATCATCGGATTATACATAAGGTCTAGCGTACCGCGAGACAGCAAGTAGTAATTCATTGATAGTGAGTTCATTAATTTAGTGCAGTTTCAGTAGTGAACTGTGATTGAGTATTTTATTGTCAGAGTGCATTATTGTGTTTTGTTGTCGAAGTGTAATAAAAAAACAATAATTAATCGGGTATTTTTATCAAAGACATACTCAGTTTCGTAACAATGTGCATTATCAAAAACATTACATTCAAGCATATAATGCAGACCGTATCCAAACAGACAAATATACACAAAAGACAATCTTTATGAAAATAAACTTTCCTTTATGAGTGAAATAAGATCAATGGATGATTTTTGCACATCTGTCATAGAAAAAAGCGTTTTCGGTTCACTGAATCATTTTGGAAAAAACTTCATTGCCTCCCCAGGGATATTCCTCCAATGAGAAGATTTTTTTCTTTCTCCATAGTGCAAATACAATATTTTATCGCGAAGTAACATCAGTATTAGCGAAAATAAATGTATATGATGAATATTATTAGTACAGCTAGTTACATTATTCGAGCAAATTCTAAGGGATGCAAAAAGTTTTTATATTTAGCGTTGCGTTTGATAATCGCACATTATTTTTGTCCACCACAATAGGGAACACGCAAAATTTTAATCCCAATTGCTATTCGGTTCCGACTTGGTTTGATCTTCACTTCCAAATAATTTTCCCCACACGAGCCGGGGTCAGGGGCGGATCTACTTAAGGGCTTTTTAGGCTGCAGTCCAGGGCCCCGTGGATACAAAGGCCCTCAGCCTCCATTTAATTAAAAAAATCTAAAATTTAAAAAATCCGATCATAAGGATGGCAATCCTATACCGTTTACCTACATCACTATATAAAACAGTTTGTTTGACAAAATCGCAATTAGTTGAGTAATTAGGTAGGCCCCTAAGTAGTATTAGCCCAGGGCCCCACAAATTCACGATCCGCCCCTGGCCTGGGTGATTCCATTATTGCCATTCGATGATTGATTTTCTTGTGTCTGAAACCACAGTCTGAAAGGATTTTTACAAATTAAAAGCAGCATTGCTTAAGCCAGAAATTTTATGTAGATGGTACTTTCGACTAGTTTCGAAAAAATGTCTTGCAGTTGTTCACTATACATGGCTGCCTCAGCCCAGACACCACAACACTGTTCTACTAATAGAGTCAACACCACACCCAATAAAGTAATTTGTGGTGGTTTACGGTAATTTATGTCAAAAAGCCGTCAGCGAAGTTATCGACTGGTTTTCACGCGGCGAACAATTTTCACTCAATTTGGTCTACTATATTCTTTATACGGGAAATCATATTTATTTATCTTTCCGTTTCCCTTCATTATTCTACATTATAATATGTACGATTTTGAACGAATGCTATATTTTGTTGAAGATGAATTTATAGAGAATGGATATACTATACTTATGATTGTTCCATTGCTTGATGTATTTTGATAAAACAACAGAAGAGAATACGATGAGGAGGAGTAAATGCCAAATTCATGAAATGAGTTTATGAAATTAATTCAAGAAATTGTTCTCTCATGTGCTGATCATGAAATGATCTGAGCACGTACTATATTGGAAACTTGTGAAAAAATTATATTGAAATGGAACTGTATATTAACAGGTTATCATGATCACATGATTAGTTATAATTCTACCGGTAACTGTTGTTTTCTTGCCCAAGCTTTTGAATCATATTCGAGATTCACAACAAAACAAGTCATTAACATAATATTTTATTTGATGTGATGTTTATCATATATTTAAGAGCCCTAGCGGTACAACTCTGAGCTATGTGAAATAACTAAGTTTTCAAATTGGGTGAAGAATTAGCGTTTTCATTTTCGAATTAGGAAAAATATATTTTTAAATTCTGTGTATGTCGCCTAGCTTCTCGTATGGTAATGTTAAGGTGCAAATCAAAATATTGTATAAAATAAACATATCCTTGTTCCCCATTGAATGAAGACCCTGATTTGTGTGATTGATGGATATGTGTTTATTCTCCGGAAATAATTTGATTGGCCACCTTTGCCGTTTGTTTGGAATGAACAATTTTTTCCTACAAGGTAGAATGAAATAAAGCATTTGCTTTTTTGTGTCTCAAGCGAAAACTAACTCTGCCTTTTGCTAAACAACTTATCCTTTTTCTACCAATGAAAGCGTTTATTACAATTAAGCATTATTTTATTTTCGAAAAGGAAAAAAACGGATGCTCCGTTTTCGTTGGCCGACTCAGATAATATTTTCTGTAGAGTTGAGGATTGATTCTTTTTTTATTACTTCTTCGGTAATAGTACACTTTTTTGAGTACGGTTCATTCATGAAAAGAAATGTCAGTAAGAGTCATTTTGATCAATTCATCGCATATACAGTCGCTAGCAATTCCAAAAATCTGAAAAATCTGCAACAAAGTACCTAGTTAAGTATATGTGCATATTTTAAATTATTTTATCCTAATTAAAATAATAATAATAGAGTGAATAGTCGTGGATGCAAACTTTTATGTATTTCTCGTTATTGCGCCTTTCTGGTGTTGTGGTGGTGGTTTAGGAATGCAATAAAAAAATACACCAGCAGAACATCTTTATAATTTTGTTGTCCCTACTCATTTATTTTTTTAATATTCATACCTCTCAAGTGAAAATGAATCGACAGGCTTTCGAAAACTTGTTGCCAGGCAATAGACACGAGAGTCCGATGGGACCTATATAAAGTTAGCGAGACAACTCCGAAAAAGTTGATAACAGATTATTCCATAATTTGACGCCTTTTTGTCGCTAATTAGTTGCGAAGAAAAAAAAATTGTCGCTCTTTTTTTTTTAAATATGTGATGTTTCGCTAACTTCATATGAAGTTAGCGAAACAACTTCCGTAATTTCCAAAAAAGTTGATAACAGAATTATTCCATAATTTGCCGCCTTTTGTCGCTAATTAGTTGCGGAGAAAAAAAATGGTCGCTCTATTTATAAAAAAAATATGCGATGTTTGGCTAACTTCATATGAGGTTAGCAAAACAACTTCCGTAATTTCTATCTGTTCTCAGTTCTGGAGTATCCATAATTTGCCCCCTTTGTGATTTTATTTTACTTTTCTTCCTCCCAACCAAAAGTGTTTCAATCACTTATTTTTTCTGTTTGTTACCATATTTTCAATCGTTAAAATGAAAATATCAAAATTGCCCAACGCATCGTCATTACTACTAATAGTCTCCCCTCTGAAACTTACCAATTGAAACCTTGGAAAAGGATGGAAAAATCAAATGTTTACAAAATTCCCTGTCAGACTTGTGACAAAGCATATATTGGACAAACATCAAGAACTTTGTCTGGACGCCTAACGTCCCATAAAAGTGATTGCAATACAAAGTAATTAACTTGGGCACTGGCTGAGAATGTCATCTCCAGTGAGCACATTTTGGATTACAACCATTTTGAACAGAGAATAACTTACATAAAAGGTTATTTAAAGAAATGTTTTCCAATAGTATAAACAAAAATACAGACCTGGATAATTTGAGCAATATTTACAATAACATTTTGAAACTAAAACTTTTTCCACAACATTCCCACAATATGAACAAAACTCAACATAATCAAAGTTTCAAATTTCCCACTAATTATCAGGTTGGTCATAAATATCCATACAATAGGGCGTTCGTAAAAATGAGGAATACTTTTCGAACTCAAGGGATATTTTTACGTGGTTGCGATATTCAGTTTCTGAATCTTTGTAACTTCCATAAAACATAAAAGAAAAACTTATCATAACATGGTGAAATAATTCAAATAAAATAAATGAAAACGCATATCAGATGCCCCAATTTTCGACACCTGAAAAATATGAATAACCAATCGCCGACATATATGAGGACCAATTGTCGACACTGTGAGAAATCAAAAACGGGTATCAATGCTATGTTTATATTAATATCTATCGTGACTGAAAAGTATGAAAAAGTTATGCTCATATCTATAATGGGTAAAACTCGACAAAACATAAATTATTGAATAAATTTAAAAAAAAATTGCTACATAATCAATTTCTAGGAACCACTTTTCCCATTTCGAATACTTCATATACCCCATATACACAGAATGGCTTTCAGCCACCGCAAGCCAGCAAAAAATAAAATCTCAACCCGATACATCAAAGCCGCCGACTAAAAACAACAAATTATGGACACCTAAGTACTTATTTTATTTTTCACTAATTTTATTTTCAAGTTTTTAGTAAGGTCTACTGTTTTCTACTTGACAAGCCCTCTTATTCGATACCCATATTGAGGGGATTGAAAAACAAAGAAATCTGCCATTTTGTGGTGGCGACCATCTTCGATTTGAAATTTTTTCACGGAGTACTATCTTTGTACTGGTTCGGTCCTTTCATTTGATACCCATATTGAGGGGGAACAAAATAAGTCATCAGCCATTTTGTGGCGACGGCCATCTTGGATTTACAATGATACTGCATATACATAATTGTATTGTCATCAGAACTAAAGGTGTGTACCAAATTTCAGATTAATAGCTCAACAGGAAAGGAATACAATTTCAGTTACTAGATTCAACCCACACAGTTTATTTAAAAAAAAAAAGAGCAACAAAGTTTTTTTCTCCGCAACTAATTAGCGACAAAAAGGCGGCAAATTATGGATACTTCAGAACTCTGAAAAAATTGAAATTACGGAAGTTGTTTCGCTAACTTCATATGAAGTTAGCGAAACATAACATATTTAAAAAAAAAAGAGCGACAAATTTTTTTTCTTCGCAACTAATTAGCGACAAAAAGGCGGCAAATTATGGAATGATCTGTTATCAAATTTTTCGGAGTTGTCTCGCTAACTTCATATAGGTCCCGATGGGCTCATGAGTGGCTATTGCCAAATGGCAACAAGTTTGAGAAAACAAACATCTGGAGAATTATTTTCTATATTATCGAACTCTGGTGTGGTATTCTATAGATTATTTTTTGATGTTACGATAATAAACACATTTCCTCGCACAATCATACGAGATTCTAAACCGGTTTTGATTCATTTCTCACTTTTCATGTGAATTGATGACAGGCGTCAAATTAAAAATATATGTTGTCAGACAATAAAAACAAAATACCTCAAATTATTCCCGCGGCAATTTTCTATGTAGATTATTCTCACTGTAATAATGTTTCGATTGACCAAAACGTACATGAATGTTTTCAATTGAAAGTTTCCATTGGTTTCTAGAAATGTCAAAAAATAATCTCCAAAATATCATTATGAACCATTTTTTCGGGTATTAAACCAGTAATACAAATTGCTATTTCATTGTTTGTATAATTATTAATTCGTGATTAAAAAAATAGGAAACCATCATATTTCAATGAGAAAAACTCATCGACCCCGAATTATAAGAGATGCCAGAACTGTTCAACAAAACAACCCCTGTATACAGTTTTGTAATCACTGTTCAAGGGTGTTCCGATTGTGATTCCTCTTCGTGCTTTGTTACCTCACACCCATATTTTCATACTTTTTCTCGCGTATAGAATGTTATTTTATATGTTGACAAGATAATGCATCTGTTGTTTGCATCGTAATACATCAAATTGTGTGTTATGAAAATGGGTATATTTCATCTTATAATGCGGTTCGTATATATAAAATAAAAGAACAAACAATAGAGAACTCTTCATATATTACATTTCTGCTAATGTTGCTGTACAAACTACAGCAAACATAAAAGGCCCATATAACACGAAAATGTCGCCGCAGCGAAAACTGAAATTGATAAATTGACCCTGGTCTCGGTGAGCAGTGGAAACAAACGAAAAGCGACGAAAATCAGTCGAATGCCGCGAGCCACGAAATAACAGGCACTGCGATAATAATTCAAATTCAATATTTCGTCGGATTCCATTCAAATATTAGAGCGACCCTCCACATTTGGACAATCATCCACATTTTTCGGGAATGTGAATATTCAAATACCGTTTCATATCGATTTGGATTTGATGCTAGAAAAAATGTTGGCACGTGAATGGAAAATGGCAGCAATGGATGTAAGTTTAGTGGAACTGATGATTTGACGGGGGCAATAAAGAATTATTGACGTAATGGTCATAGTTATTAACATCTAAAATGTAGTTAGACTGTAGAGAGAACAGAAAAGAATATATACATTTTGAGTCGACGCGGCCTATTTCCGATACTTGTTGAAAATCAATATTAAATACTGAACTAGGTATATATTATATGTATTCATTTAATGAGCCTTTTTTCTCAAGTGCGATAAATTCCCCACTAGCAGCGCTACTAGTCCGTTACTAACACACATTAAAATACATGTAAAAATAAACATAATAAAATGTTTGTACCGATTACTCAACAGTTTTCGGAAGTTGAATTCATGAACAGGAAAAACTTAGTTTTAAAGGTGGGTCGTAGATATGTTCTCTGTTTTCATCTATACGGAAATATTGTCATTTCAGCTTTGAAAAATGAATAAAATAATTCCATAACGTCAGCAGTAAACATTTATTTTAGTCCTTGGTCCTAATTCCCGTTGTATCCAACTATATGCAAATAATGTGACATTGTCGGAATGGGAGTGCAAGTCTAGATACTCTGAAGTAGAGAATACCAACCAGAAGCGACATTCCAATTCCTCTCACGGACTAAATTCCTGAATGAAAGGACCTCAAAATCAGTTATATTGTAGTCTACCTTAGTCCTAACTCGTCTATGGAAATGGACAAACCGGCTGTTACTTATTGATTTCGATTGAGCAAATATATAAAGCCGATGCAAGGATTGTATCTACCGCAAAACTAATTTTGAGTCAGATGTCATGAAATTTTGACCACAATAAAATGCCTAGGGTGTCCTTTCCGATTGGTTTGATATTCTATGGGTGAAGCGTGTATGGGTAAACTTTACTAAATACTGAATAAATATCAAATATAAATCACTCTTCGAAAACCTTTCATCGGCACGAAAATTCAATCGTTTTTTGCAATTCCTGGAAAGGAGCCATAATAAAAATAACTGGACAGAGTTTATTTGAAATAAACTGTAAGCACTAGTAAATAGCGACCATCATAAGATATGAGTTTGCACACTTCACAATGATAACTAACCCAACAGTGTTAGAGCCCACGGCCCCAAAATTGACGATCCGCTCATGAGAAATGTTACGAAAAAAGTTCATGCAAAAACACAAAAAGTATGACAGTAAAATTATATTTCAATATTGTAATATTGTAGAAGGTTAGAGTCCAAAAAAATATTCCTAAACAAAATAAACTGCGAATTAATGAAATTTGTATTTGTTCATGCTCTCATTACGCCTCTAGCTAGATCTTTTTTGGAATCAATTGTAAATGTGGTAGTCATGTGTGTCGACGAAACAATGATTTCAGTGATGATCGACGGTCATTAATTTTAATTATATATTAATATTCTCCGTCGTTAGTTTAGATTTTTTTCAATTTCCATTATATTCAGAGCTTGATATAAAGTAAGATTCGATAATTTTATAGAGAAAGATCACAAGCATGTGTTGGGTATTCGAAATAAATTGTAACACCATTCAATCCCATCCAAAATCTTACATTACAGGACCTCATGCTGAGCCAAATTGAAAATTGATGAATATCAGCAAAATGTTGGTATTGCATTAAGTCGTAAATCATTTCAATGATGAGTGTTTAGATACTATAATACCGATATCAATTGTCCCGACATTTCTGTTCCATGTTTCAATTATACATATTATGTCTGTTTATTACTCTGATAATTTTTAGTAATTTTGTTTGTAAACGTTTGAGATGTTGCGAGTATAATTCAGTTTCATCCCAAAATTATTCATTGTAACAGAACCCTGAGAATGAAATTGAATACATCCGGAACATTGACGAAGAAACAGTAAATTTTCTTGGATTTCATATTGATTCTATAATCCCTCAAACAACCTTTGAAGTATTTCAGTCACGATTAAAATGTAAAAATATATTTTGGATAGTTTCACGAAAAAGGTAATAAAAAATAAAAATTAGTTATATGTATAAGTATTTATGAAGGCTATCTTGTTTTGGAAACAGAAAAAGTAAAACTTATACCTTGATTCCTATTCTCTCAAAATCAAATAAATAACGATCTTTGAGATATTATTTTAGATGACTCGTTGGAAAAATTATACCAAATTTTCTTTAATCAATTAACTATATACCACCATTATAGGCCACGTGCGTTGAACAAATTATAACAAAATATAGGTGTACGAATTGAAGGTTACAAGTAGAAAATGTAGGTAGGAACGAAGTTTACTTGAACATGTTAGTTACGGGACACAGCCAATTTAATTTCGATGCAATAGAATTTTAATCGTTCGTTTTTGCTCGTTGATGTTCTCAAGAAACTAAGAAGGGTAATGGGAACACACTTGGGTAATGATAACTTCAATTGTTGCAATATCAGCAAGGCAGTGGATGACATTTTGATACCAAATTGGGTATGATTGTTCTCCTGGGAGGATCATACCTGCAGTTCATGCAGCCTTACGGAATTCACGGGTTGGTGAATTGTTTTCAATGATAGCACTCAGAGGACTACAATTAAATGTAGGTTATTGTAAAAATGGTATTTCCAAGGCCTTCAACTTATATCAGAACAATAAATAACATTTGTCATAGGTAAACTGAGCTCGTGAATTCCTTCCATCAGGAGAAAGGTATTATAGAAATGGGTATACTTGGATCGGTCTTCCACCATATACGTCGAAATGAAAATTATTAAATGTATGACGAGGTACCTACTTCAAGAAACGAAAACAATTTGGCATTAGAAATTTTGTTACTCACTTTATATTTTATAGAATCAGTTCTTTATTTCAATACTATCGATAATAGCTATAGCAAAAATAATAAGTTAGCTATTGGTACAAAATACATCATTTAGCAATATGTAAGGTAAAAAAGTCGTCTTTAAAGAAACACTAGCTACCTCCCGTTTTGCAGCAACTAAGTTTCCTCCGGTGTCAGGCTATTTTCTGTTACTGCCTTCTACAATTTAACTATTAACCAAAAAATTGTTATTGAAAATTATAGTCAAATGGTATTCCAAAACAAATTTTATGAAATGTTCTTGAAATAAGTTTCGGTTTTTGAGAAATCCAATACTCTATTTCCGCATAACTTTCATCTAGCGAAAAGTAGCCAAAATAAAGGCATCGCACGAGAATATACTTGTCGTCTCTAAATAGTAGGCCAGTACTTTGAGATGATTGTCTTACTTATGGGATTATCGTGACAAGTTTGAACGAGAGGGTTGACGATCACGAATTTTGTTCGTAGCTTTTCTAAACAGTGCTGTACTTTCGAGGTTCTTCAGTCAGGAGAAACTGCAATGGACCAGGCCACGTTTTTCCTCTATCCTATTTATTTATCATTACTTATAACAATGCCATAATATTATAGCTTTTTTCTATTCTATTAATTAGAACTTGTTTTTGCTTTTGTAGTCATTACGTTAAAATATATTCTACGTTATCATATTTTTTATGCCATACTAAGTTCATTATTTTGTTTTTATTGCTAAGTTACCAACTACGTAACAGCGGGTCATAAAGTCACAAAAAAACTTTTTTTGATAAGTTATTGATAAGCTTTATTATTAAAATTACAAAATATGAAATTAAAGTATTATATAAATATCTACTGAACATTATTCAGTAGAGTTCACATAAAACTGGCAACTCTGGAAGGATCCGGTGATAGTTAGATTGCATGCAGTAAACGTTGATTCATGCTTCATTCTCTGAGTTTTGAGTTGCTTTTAAGTTTGACAGCTAGCAAAATACAACATTTCCATAGCAACGATATGATAAAATAAAAATGTTAAAATCAAAGTGAAATTTCGATTTTTTTTTAATATTTATATTGTGGATGCAATACTAGTATCACATAAAAGTTTGTATGAACAGCGGGTATTAATAGATCTGTATGCCCTCGGGCGACATACAAAACCCTCGAGCCAGAGGACCTCAGGTTTGTAAGATCGTCGCCCTCAGGGAATATACATCTACTTTATACCCTAGGTACATAAATAACTGTTAATTCTCCACGGTCTTTTTTATCGAGATCCAGTTGGAAAATGTCTTCATATTTTCAAATGTGGCACTCAATTGGTAGTTCAATTAAAATGATCAGATTTAAAAAAAGGTTGTAATAGTCAATTACTATTATTCCATCTGTAATCGGAACAATAGCTGATATTACCATTTAGTCGAAATACACGACATCAGTACTTCGGCAAGATCCATTAATTAGATTCAATTAGCCATAACACATAATCAATTGTCATTACCATCGTGTAAAACGAGCGGTACGTTTGGGCATTCTCAATAGAATTTCGCAATCAATTTGATAAAAGCCCCATACTACCAGTAACAAAAACATGGAGTAGGTCCTAAAGAACAAACTGCTTGCGATTATTGGATAGATGTAGGACCTCGATATTCACATCAACCGCCTTAGACATTCACTTTTTTTAGTTCTTATGGTGGAGGAGGATTAGGAGCTTAATAGCATGCTTCGGCTACGGATGAAACCAAGATAATCAAGTGATCATTCTTTACAGTTGGCCGCGAAGAGAAAGATAAATTATGGGTTTGAATTGGGATCTACCAAGAAGAATGAAGATGTAGTAAATGGTTCGGGTTATTATATTAGACGTTCAGGTTACAAGCACCTTGCAATGAATGTTATGTTATTTCAAATGACAATTATTCAGATACCTAACTAACTATCGAACATTGACTCAATACTGATATCCTACATTTCATCGGCATCCGGTTGATAAGGGAAACATAAATAAATACTAGCAATTATGATTACTTTTCGTCACGTACCTACATTCTAAAAATTTTATGTTGGTATAGGTTGTGAAGTAGGTATATTAAATTTGATTTGTACAATGATATTAATTATTCTTCTGTTATACTGCTAATATTATTTTCATGTGGTTGAAATAAATTGTGGGTATCGTGTGAAAAACTTTTACCTCCAAGTTGAAAAAATTTGATCAATACTAAGTAAGTGTTGAAAAATAGAAAAAATTTGTAATTTTGTATCTATCAAAATCATAATCAATAACAGTAGACTGATAATTTTTAATTTGTGCTACAAAATTGTGGCAGGTGAATATTAAAAAAATCATTGAAACGATTTATGAGTTATAGCGAATATCTAAATAATATGATAGATAATTAATAGACTATTTCCTCATTATTTTTGAGCCCATCAAATTGCCGAAATTTAAACAGAGAACCAGTCAGATCAGTTTTATAGTAATAAAACTTCTCGCTGTTTTATACTGATAAAACCAGAGTCTATTCGATATTGTTTTGCGATGAAACGACACTAAGGTCCTGTGAAAATCATATGTCAACGCATTCAATTCCTATTTAGGGAAACAAAATTGATTAAATAAAGCATTCTCAACCACTATTAAGTGATTTGATATTTTGATTAAAATATACCTTTTTTAACATTTAAAAGCCTCGGGTTTTCAAGTAAGACAATGAATAATTGAAAACCGTTATTTTAATTACATTAAGATTTCCCGTGGAGTAATGGATAGTGCGTCAGTCTCTCACCCGGGAGGCTCGGTTTCAAATCCATTTCAAGATTTTTTTAAAATCTGTTTAAGATACAAACATATTTGATTTGATAGTGAAAAATGTATATATATATATATATATATATATATATATATATGATCATTGCAAATGAAATAATCTGTAGAACGAAGCATTTAGAAACGGACACGAAGAATTAATTTTCCCCCTTGAAACATCAAATATAACATGAATTCTGGTAATTTTATCCAGTTTCAAATGTGATTCGGGTTTAATCAGATAATAGGACCGCAAATCGCACTCAGTAAAATTTCCAGGCAAAATGCTTTCTCGAAAATTTCAAAAATTGTTGAGCGATAAAACCCTTAGCACTCATAATATTACCCTCGATAAAATTTTGACATTTGGTCGATTCAGCTTCGATATTAGGTTATATATCATGTGGAAAGGTATCTACATTTAATTCAAATAATTTACTGTTAATTCAGTATTTTTTTATTTGCAAATAAATTTTCATTGTACACATGTTTTTGGAAATGTCGTAGTAATACTAACCATTATTTCTACTAGATTTTACTATGTTTATTTTCAGTCATTAGTAAGTATAGTTATTCTAATCCCAATTGGAACGGCAATAAAAATGAGAGCACTACGAGGAGTGTTCAATGCACTGCCCGGCAAATAGGAAATTTATATACTACCAGTGTTTTTACTTTCAAAGCGTTCTTGGTACAATCATAAAAAAGTTCTGTCGGGTGGAAAAGAATTCTCGAAACTTTTTATGTCGGTCCAATTGGGATTAGAAATACTATACTATTCGAAAATGTAGTTCATTTTTAACCGACGAAACCAAAAAGGAGGAGGTTCTCTAGTCAACGCGTATATCTTTTTTTATGTATGACCACGCATAACTCTTTACTGAGGCGTCCGATTCCGATCATTCTTTTTTCAGTGGATAGGGTGTACTTCGAAGTTGGTCCCATTTGAATTTAAAAGATGAAATCCACCCCTAAGGGTAGCAAAATGAAGGATATTGATCACTCACCCTCTGAATTCTGGTCCGTTAACCGATTCTATCAGGCATACTTTGTACTGGGTTCTTCGATATGGATGATTCTTTTCTTATTAGATAGGGTATACCTCATCATATTTCGAATGGAACTATCCACCCTTACGGGTAGAAAAATTGGGGATAATTGATTTTTCACTTGTGAACATTGGCACACATAGGTAGTTGACAATGACAGATCGCTAATGTCATTATTTTGTTCTCCTACATCCGTCACAATCATTATATTCTATAGAGATGGAATGATATACAAAGTATTGAAATAAACTAACCAGAACAACAAAAATAGTTTATAATACAACAAATAGTAAAAGTAGATAATCATATTATTTAACTGGTAATAGTTGAAGTAAGGTGGGTCAGTAAGTAACATTGGAATAATGACAATGACAGATCCTAATAGTATATTTTAGATTCTCTACATCCGTCACAACTATATTCTATGAGATGATGAATGATTACAAATTTAAATAAAACAAACAAAAAAGTTATAATACACAAATAGTAAAAATAATCAATTATTAACTGGTCTAGTCTAATAAGTGTCAGTAAGTATTGAAGTTATCAAAAAGTAGGATAATTAGTGATTTCGCACAAAATGAAATAACAAATAATTAAGGATACTGGAACTGAAAGTAAAATAAAATAAACCTTCTTAGTCTCAATAACTAAGCTCCTAAACTAATGTAAGTAACTAATTTTGAGTCGGCGCCAAACGAACAATCAACGAAGATAATTAAATTACTTGTTTGGCGCCGACTCAAAATTAGCTACTTACATTAGTTTAGGAGCTTAGTTATTGAGCCTAAGAAGGTTTATTTTATTTTTACTTTTCGGTTCCGCATTTCGCCGGTTGAATTTTTTGTTAAAAAGTTTTTATTAAATAGAATCAATCTACACGAAAAGAATATCGTTGTAGTTTACTTTATTTCCAAAGTGTATGCATTTCGGAAGTTTATACTTACATCATCAGCACGAATACAAATAGTTTAATAAATGTTCACCATAAATAAAATAAACAAATGTAGAAAGGACAAATTTCATCGTCTACACTTTACATATGTATGTATATGTATTATTATGTTATCTCTTATTTTGTGTATAACGATTAGAATACAAAAAGTGAAAACAAAAGGCATCGTATTCATACGAGGCATAGGTAGCTATTTTTATTTTTTGGGCAAAATGTATGAGTCTCAAAATAGTTTATTTGCGATTTAGTTGAAATGTATATCTAAAGCAAAATATGATTTATTGAATATAACAAATTGTACATCAATGTAATTCAAAAAAGGTCATTGATAAAAGGGAAAAGTTCATCAACAAAAATAAATATTTTGTTAGCTCAATAAAATCCTAAATTATTATCGCTAGTTGTAGTAACGATTCGTATTCAACGTGAGTGATATTGTAATTCATATATGAATCGCAAACCAGTTTGGGTATTATATAAGTTCCCCAGGACCTGAATAATAGCCTACATAAAACCGTGACCGATTAGGGCAATTTCTAAAAGCGTACCTCTTCCGTTACACTTATCTCGCCTTTAACGTGTCAATTAACGAAATTAGGCTTCCACCAAACTATGCCGGGACCACACACGGTGCACATTTGAGGAATTTCGGTTCCGATTTACCTTGAAACACAATCCAAACGATTCCGACTGAATATCGTGGGGAATGTTAATTGGACACATCACTAATCAAATGATAACACAAAAACCAGAAACAACGAACGGTGTGTAAAGCGCGATTTCGCGACCTCGTGGTACACCTTGACGAAACGGAATCGAACTGTCAAAATTGAAAAGCGCGACTAGCGGGACTCTATGCCTCGACAGACGGTTTGCACTGTGAACTAGCCTCGGATTGGTTGAGTGGCTTGTAATAGTACTGGCAGGCTGTCAGCGTTTCAGACATCACTATACCGAGCGCACGCACACCATGCCGCCGTCCTTCTCTACCGTTCACACAGTCCGATGTGAGTTGTCATGCCGACTGTTTTCCAAAGCCTCCTACCCTTATTTTCGGCACCCGGATCATAATTCGTACATCACTTACGTACGCGGACGCTCGCTGAAGCGGACCACACAGGGCTGAGTTATTTCACATGTCCGAACCTGTGATCACGACAAATTACTGTAACTACTCCGTACAACTCAAGATGGTATTTACAATCCCACGACCAACGTAATTGCCCCTGAACCAGCGACTTTCCGACTCAATTTATTGTTCGCATCAGAAATACTGATGTATTGGATATAGGCCAGGCAAAAAACCACATATTATGATAAGAATAATTCATAATTTTAGAAATGGCAGAGTTTCGAATCTGTCATATTTGAACTCGATTGAGTAGGAAATGTTGTCCAGAGGAACTTAATACACTGCTCGAAACAAAAAAGGAGCCAACGTTAAAAATGTAGATATTTTTGTACTGAAATAAATTTTTGTTAAAATTCCTTTTTGGAACGTAGTTCCTTATCGCGCGTTGCGAAAGAGGGCTAGACGGTATAAATTAAGACCAAAAGTTGTAACGAGACTTTCGCTATGGTTGTAAGCCGTGCGGCGTGCGCGTGTTTCTCTGTCTGTTTCTCTCTCTCTCTCTCTCTCTCTCATAGGAAGCAAGCCAGTTATTTTCGTTTCGTCTTTCTATTTCGCATTGAACAGTGTGGTGTCGCGACGATGATTTTTGTTGGGTGTATACAGGTTTTTTGTACATATTAAATAATAATAAAAAATAATAAAAATAATGAATCCTGACAGTGTTTCTGCACAAGTTCCGGATATTGCTGATGGCGTTAGGTAAGTAGCGATTTTATACAGACAATAATAAATGCTTATGTATTTTTAGCAAGTACGCATTATAACCTCTCTTTACTATTGTGCTAACCAAGTCATACGCGTTATAATCTCTCCATTATTGTGTGTTTAGCAAGTGTACGCGTCATAACTTTAATAAATTTAAAAGCAAATTATATTTTAATATTACAATATCAATGCGTATGTACTAAAATTGAGCCTACTGATTAAGTTTATATTACATTATATTTGTTAATAATAAAAAAAAATTATTATAACTTGAAAAAAATCAAATTTCATTACAATTCCTTCACTAATTAATCGAAAGGAACTTCGTTCCATCCGGGTGTCCCTTGACACCTATCAACTTTTATATAAATATATTGGACCGTACTCTAAAAATGTAGAACAATTTTTTGTAATCTGCTTGTGATGCTTGCAAGAAAAAAGAAAAATGCAGAAATGTACGGTTGGGCTTTTTATGTTGTCAATGAAAACATTATCAAAAAATTATAATTTTTTTTAAAGCAAGCTTTATTCTACAAATGCACTAAAAAGGAAAAAATAATTTCGTTCATTGTTTGATCTAGGTTATTCTGTGAATAACAGATACAAAATCTTGCCGCGCAAGATTACCTCCCAGATCAAACTCTATTTAGTTCTGGTTTTTTTATTAACGACTAATAAAAGCTTGTTTTCAAAATAATTTTTTCTTTTTTTTTTTCAGTAGTTATGATGCTTAATAACTAGTTTAGTAATTTATATCTAATTGATTTTTGAATTTTGAAAAAATCATAATCTTTGACCCTAGACAACAAAAATTCATACTAATGCATTGTCACCGGAATTATGTTTATCTGCCAATTTCAAATCAATCGGACGAATAGAAGTGGGTCAAATTTAACTTGCATGATTTGATTACAGGCAGACACACAGACAGACACCGGGACAGGTGAAACTGAATAAGAGCGTGTAAAAGAAATCCTCCGATCCCGAAAACTTCTGCACAACGAATAATTCGAGGATCCAGCTGCTCCCACTCTTCCAAGAGGATTTCTTCAACGTGATGAAGGTTCTGGATTGGCTGATGGTCCACCAATCGCTTCCCAAGTGTATCCGCAGACGTGCTCAATTGGATTGAGGTCTGCACTACGGGCGGGCCAAACCATAACCTCAATATTTTTGGCAGGGAGGTAAATTTGCACCATTCTGGCGGTGTGTGGGCGAGCATTGTCTTGTTGCTGAAAGAATTATGGACCTACGTTTCGGCAAATGGTGCCACATGTGGTTCCAAAACTTCGTCTATGGAAATGGGAAATTTCCATTGGAAACAAAAAAAGCATTTCTATTTTTTGAGGAAGGAAACTCAAAGTATAGTGATTTAAAGGTTAAAAATAAGGCGAATAGGGCGAAACATGTATCGGGGTTCAAGTAAACCCATCTTCAGTCAAGGGAATGAATAAAGTGAAGAGACTGGAATTATATATAAGGAATCATGTTGACTGTCATGGTGGATATTTCCATTCTCTCTTTACGTGTCGAGATGACTTTTGAGTTTAATGCCCTTATGAATATTCACTCCACTTTGGGTCATGTAATTCTTCACTAATTTCTATTTTAGTATAAACCTTAAAATTTTCAACCAAAAGTTGGTGAGGATTCAAATCTCCTTAAATTCTATTATTTCTAGTAATCTGACTCAAATAAAACGAAAGAAGTATAACCAACACACATGAATATAGACAGTACTTACTTGGGTTTCAATCTCAATATAACTTATAATAATAACTAATATTTATTTACTTATTTTAACTTTGAAATCGAGAAATTAATATATTTGTCGAAAACAAAACCAAATAGTATCTGATTGACATGAGCGAATGAACCTCAAATGAAAGAAGCATACAGGATGAACAAAAATTATTAATTCTCATGAATGGTAATTTAGGTAAAGTGATTTTCCATTTCATCTTAGAGAAAAACTTTTCGTATAAAAGTTGTGGAGCTCATAAAGATTCATCAAAAAACCTATAGTCCGCCGATATCGGTATGAAAATTAAAGTTTGTTTAATCATTCAACAGCCGCCATTTTGAAATTACTGAACCGCAAATATATATCAAAATTTTTTGAATTTCTTCTAATGACGTCCCCGATAGGTATTCCTATTTAAATCTACCTAAACTGACATTACATAGGAGAAGAAAGCCATGCATTATAATTTTTAGGTTTTAAGCATAACCAGCAACATGTGTGTAAGGTACTTGAACCTCTGTAACTCTTCTCGAAATAGAGGATAAAAAATAAACAATAATGTTTCAATTTCTTTGCAGTATCGCTAACCCAGTTCCATTTTAAGATATCAATTATTATCTATTAAATTCACCATTAGGTATAACGTTTTGCTCTCCTAAAATGTGGGAAGAACCTGTGGAATATGCCTGTACTGTGAGGAGTAATGACTGTTTCTTTGCATCGGATGTTTAAATTATGGACATCCTTAGTTTATGGGGTATAAACTGATTGAGTTTAATTGGACATAAGAGTTCTGCGTAAACTGTATTCCATTCCTCTATCATCTCCTTTATCTAAGCATAGACCATAAACTTTCACAAAGCATGGCTTTCACTTTTTGATAGAAAAAGATCATGAATCGGCTTGAAGTTGATGAAAGCTAAAAGATGAATTTTCTCGATACGTATATTGTAATTTAAACATCAAATTTAATTCAATCTTTGAGTAGTAGATCCGAAGCCAAACTGCAATATTGCTCTATTATCTGCATTTATTTTCAGAAAATTGTGATTTATTCTATTAGTGGCAACATCAATGGATGGAGAAAAAGTAAAATGGAGCTGAAGAAATTGGTTGAATTGATTAAGTGATGTCCAAATTTAGATTCCAGAATTTGAATGTCGGCACGTAATAATGGATATTTAACATGAATGGGTTAGAAATTATAAACATTACTTTATAAATGCAGTACGTGTATCTGATGAGATATCTGTGAGCAAAATTTAATCCTATATTTGTTACCAATTCTATTATTTTTAAATTTTGAATAACAGAATCAATTCCTAATAAAAATCCATTATCACAAAAACAATCCACTAAATGACTTTCACTGAATTGGGCCAATCCACTCACGTTTTACTAAAGTTTCATCACATGCGTTGTTCATTGTCATAATTGACATTTTTAATAGATTTCATGAAAAAATATCGCGATTCACATGGCAACTTTATTTTTTTTTATATTAGAACATATCCTATGTACATACAGAAATAAAATAGGTACTCAGATCATCCATCTTCTAAATATATAAAAGAACAACTTACTGACTGACATATCAACGCACAGCCCAAACTCCTAGGACCGTGAAAATTTGCATGTGGGTTTCTTTGACACTGTAGGTGAGCACTAGTATTGGAAATTTAACTCCTGAAGTGGTGGAAAAGGGGATGAAAGTTTGTATGAAAATCCGTCATCTTTGAATCATCAAATCTGACAAACTGTCAAATTAATGTTCGAAGCTAGATGGAATCACATAAAGAAAACCAGGAAAAATACAAATTCTACGCGGACGAAGACGCGGGCAAACACAATATTGATTGAAGAATTTATGGATTTATTTACGAATAATATCATTATTGATATGTCTTCAATTTAAATAAAGAATGCAGTGTTTATTGTATAGTTTCACTTCTATGCGCTTGAAATATTCATTTGAAATGAACACGATTTAAGATTCATCGACAAGCTTGTTTACGTGATGGACTTTGGATTTTTTCAGGAATAATTTATAGGAACGTTCTTAGTTTTTCATGTACCTAGTTAAGCCATACGTGAGAATGTTTATCAACCTTTGATTATAAGTCGTGATTTAGTTTTTCTTGCAGACCCTAACAAATTATAAAAGAAACAGAAAAATCTCAAAAATATAAATTATCACGACAACCATTGCAGAATATCTCTCGTAGGGACGGCTCAAATTATACTTCTATAGGATTCTAATGAGGCGAAAAAAAAAAAGTCATAAATCAATCTATAACTAACTATATACCTATATATTCCTCCTAATCCAATATGTGGCCAATAAAGGAAGTGAATTTGTTTTATATAGTAAACCTAAAAAGACCTTTGTCTGATTTCAATATGCAATTTGTAAAGATTTCTCCCGAGTTGAAAAAAAATATTGAGTGAAGCTACTTAGCAGTTGGCAGGTAGTTTTTCCATAGAGGGTTCCGAATGAAAAATCAATAGGCTGTTTGGAGGCTGCGAAACCATGGATTTCAGAGACACACTGAGGGTAAAGGGAGTTATTTTCAAAACTACATTTTCAGAATAGTAAAAAAAATCCAAATTGAAAGAAACGGTGGAAAATGAATGAAGATGAAAGGCAGAATGGAATAGAAAACATTTTTGTGGTTCAAAAAACTGTTTGTATTTTACTTAAATCTTGAAATAAATTTCATAAAATTCAATAAATTTTTATTTTACGAACGGAATAAAGTAGAATTATTTCATTGGAAAATCACGTGAATTAGAATTATTTAATTGCATTTCATATTGGTATCGTTCTTCAACAATATTCTACTTATATCACGACAATTAATATTTGTTTTTGACGAGGAAGATTGTATATATTCGTTTCTGAATAGAAGAATTCTGATTATTAAAGCATAATTATAAATTTTCGTGTTTCTTTTATTTTTCCTCGTGATATATAATTTTCGATTATTTTCGAAACATATTTTTTTGATATCGTTCATTCTGTATTCTTTGTAGCATTCATTTCTAATGAAATTTCCAATTTTTAAATACTACAGGAATTATTGAAACAATTGAAGAAGTTTGTTCCTGCTGAATATGTGATATGAAAAACTCATAAGTTTATGACTGATTCCAGGTTTGTAGGAACTGTTTCCAAAATTAAGATACAATTTTAGGGACAAGTTTAGAAAAAAACTTGTACATCTTCAGTGGAATTACATTTTGAAGTGTAGTAGGTTGGGAGTAATTTTTGACTTCTCCATGTTGACAGAAATGTTTAAATAGCAAACATCAATTCATTCATAGATGAATAATGAGTTTACGACGGATAGTAAAAGCTTCGTGTCTTTCTTTTTATTTGTTTATATTACATTAATAATATCTAGATAAGTTAAATTATCAAACTGAAATTTCTTCCCAAAATAATTTGCGGATTGCTATATTTCAATTAAATCAATGAAATGAACAATAATAGAATTATTATTTATTGTGATTAAATTTGCTTAGTTGTTTAAAATGAATGAATTTTCTTTGAACACATTTATAGAAGTCAATAACGATTTTCGAAAATAAACTTTGTTATAAAACGCTTTGAAATGAAGCTTGTTAACTGTGTGAATTTGCAATTTGCCAAAGAAAATTTTTATAAAAGATCCACACATTTTGTTATAATATATTTTAAATTCTGTATCGAAAATTCTTTTTTTTATCAGCAGAATGTGATTCAATCTCAACATCCATTCCATGCAATATATTTAATATTTTCCTTGATAAGCAAACAAACATGAATCGGTATTTTTCGGATCTAATGTGTCAGACCAGCTCGAATCAAACAATTATTATTATTCAGGTACCAAAAAACATTTATCACACACACATATTTGATTGAATTGTCTTATAATGGGAACTTTTTTTATGAATTGTGGAAAGTTCCCACAATTATTTTGTACCTGACTGAATTGACTATTTTAGAAAGCTTTAATTTTTAGTTTAATTTGTTAGTTCGTTAGGGTCAAATCTGGCAAGTGAATTTTGACAAACTTCTAGTCGTCCGATTGGTTTGAAATTTGGCAGATGTTCATAATTCCGATGGCAATGCATTACAGAGTTTTTGTTAGAGAAAAAAACCAAAATGACGGCTCCAAGATGGCGGAGGAGATTTGTAATTATGGTCCGACTTGATACAAAATTGGTATGTGGAGGTTTTCGAGGTCGGAGATTATGAATTTTTTGTCGAAATTCATAAATTCAAGATTGCGGACGAATTTTGTGATTATGGTCCGATTCGATTCGAAATTGGTATGTGGGGATTTTCGGGATCGGAGATTATGATATTTTTGTCGAAATTCATAAATTCAAGATGGCGGCCCCAAGATGGAGGACGACTTTTGTGATTATGGTACGATTCGATTCAAAATTGGTATGTGGGGGTCTTCGGGATCGGAGATTATGAAATTTTTGTCGAAATTCATAAATTCAAGATGGCGGCCTCAAGAAGGAGGACGAGAATTCTTATTATGGTCATATTTCATCCAAAATTGGTATGGGGGTTTTCAGGTTCGGAGATTATGAATGTTTTGTCAAAATCTATCAATTGAAGATGGCGACTTCAGGATGACGGAAGAGTTTTGTAATTATGGTCAGATTCTATTCAAAATTGGCGTGTAGGAGTTTTTGAGATTGGAGATCATGATTTCTTTCTGCTCAAAACTTACAGGGAAGATAACTTGTAATAATGATGCTCTATCAGAAATGAACAGTTTAAGGTGAACTAACTAAAAAGCAAAAAATAAAATAACTAATGAAAGAACTTTTTAAAGACAAGCTTTCATTCAAGTGTACTAATGAAATGAATTTAAGTCATCGCTGGAATGATTTGATTATTTTTTGTTGAATTATTTGGTTTCAAAAAGCTTGTCGTGCGGATTGTAATAAAATTAATACTTCGACAAGTTGTTACTCACCAACCAGTCATTGTCCAATGAAATCGATTGGTATCTACTTTCATGAATACTTTGTAAAAATCAAATACTTCGACAAGTTCATACTTACCAACTAATCACTGCTTAATCAAATTAATTGGTACCTACTTTTATGAACACTTAGCGCGACAAGCTTTTTGAAACAAAATAATAAAAGAAATAATCAAGTCATTGTCAGCGATGACTTAAATTTATTTTATACGTTTAGTACACGACTGAAATAAAAGCTTGTCTTCAAACAGTTTTTTTATTAAGTAGTTATTTTATTTGATTTCCACTTGTTTCTTGATATTTTGAATCCAAATAAGAATTCTTAAGACACCCTTTCAACACTTCTCAAACAAAAAGTTTGCAATTTCACATATTGAAATATTTTCTCAGGCAAACAAAGTGAATTTTGATCAATTTTAGAACATTTGATTTATTCCCACTGCGCTTTTGGTCGTTTATGTGTATTATTGACATATAGAAGGTATTTGCTTTCCAAATAATGAAATTTACCTCGTTTGACTTCGAATATTTAAAATTGCAATCAATAAAAAAATCCTAACAAAATACTTGGATTATGTCTAGATTAATATTTCACGTATGAAAAACACATTGACTGGAAAATAACACGCTAATTGAAATCACTCCTTGAATATTCATTAGAGTTATTTCACTTCGTGTTAACAAGACAGATTTCTATTTCTTGTATGTTGCCGTTGGGACTGGCCTCTCGTAGTTGCATGAACCTCATATCAATATCTTCCCATCATTTCGTGACAAAATATAACGATTACAATGGAGTAGGTTGAAATACTCGTAGGCGTACTCCTAATTTTTCTCTGTAATTTTCAAACCGCTCCGTCTGAAAACTGCCTCTCTCGCTCTTTGCCGACAGATACTAGTGAAACCCATTCTCTAACATAATAGATTCATTAGAGTGCTTGATGGTAGCCGTAACAATGCTGACACAAAGTATTAGTCATCCCTGTTTTTTGGTGCGTTTCGCACACTGAGGACGGTGATGGCGGGTTGTTAGGGCTCCCCTGCTGCCAGCCATAGGAAGCGTTACGCACAATGCTAATGTGGAACGGTTGTCCAGTCCGCCTTCTTGGGACAACCAGGCTAGGGTCGCCTCTCTCCACTATTATTATTAATTGAGACTTTTATGTCGTGACAGCGGCGTAGGATGATCGTTCCAGTCAATGCACAGTGGTCGACATGAATCAAAAATGGCGCACAAAGTAAACATTTACTGTAATAAGAACCCAAGTTACTTGATATTTCAATAGAGCTGAGCGGAATAAAATTCTAGCAGTCAGATCATCCAAGAAGCATCTACTTGTAGTGATGGGCTAATTCGAATGAAATATAATCGATAATTCTATTATTGAAATCATTCGAGATATCTTGAGAACTTGACCAGAATCATTCGAATGATCAGATCATTCAAATGCACTGCCGAGTAAATTTGATTCTCGGATAAGTTCTCAGTTTCTGGTATACTGCGCTCACCAAATCCAAACGACGAATGACAAATATAATCGAATATCCAATCAACACAGTCCAGACCCAACAAACATTATAGGTAAAATTTACGTCATTTCGACCTTCGAATAGGTCAGCGCCCTAATTGGCGAAGGTAATTATTACGTTATAATTACCTTAAATTTACCATTATGGGGAAAAAAATGGAAGTAATTCAGAAGTCGAAATTTGGGAAATTAAGACATTTTTCCTTATAAGTTGAAGGCATAAATAGGTAAAATTGCCTCCAGACTAGTCGACTGATGGTAAAAATGTAGTCATTTTTACCTATTTCAGGTTATAAACACTGTAATGAAACAAACAACAAACCATAGCAGGTTAGAAGAAGATGATAAAAGTTTACTGTATATTGTGTATCTTAACCTACATGCTTATTCGTGAAAGCGTTGAAGTTGACATGAACATGGCGTATGAAGAAAAAACTGTCAATAAACGTATAGCAGATAATGCAATTAGTGATGGTTTCGCATTCACACCTAGTTGTGATTTTATCTGCGATACAAACTTTTCTGTGATAATGTTGATTTTTACTCGTCTAAAACAAGTGGGCCCATCAAATTATTAAATTTGTATGAAAAAAAACCATTAATTTATGTCTACTTTCACAACTTCTTCCATCAAACACTTCAAAAACTGATTTTATAGATGAAGTATGTGTATACATATCATATTCACCTATTTTATGACTACCAATCATTAAAATGTGGTCGATTCGAGAAAATTATGTATTATTTTTACAATGGCGCAAACGGTTCAAACCGAAAAATATGGCGTACGTTCCATATGGGACCTATATGTCGAAATTCCTTAAAATTTTGACTATGAGAACACATAGTCTTCGTTCAAAGTCGAAAGTATTCCTGACTTTGAAGTCCATTTTCCTCATCTTGGGATTTCAGACCCTTTCACATTGTGGTCACATGATGAAATACAATATATGTTATTGGATGTTTTTTCATGCATGTCTATACGTTTCGTTCTCTGGATGGATTGCGAATCGTGGATAATAAATTTATATTTTACTTATTCTATGTTCTGTGCAGAAACACTCAAATGTCAATACGGGGTGAAAAAATCAATATGTTTTGCTAATGTAAAGGTTAAGCCAAGTTACCTATAGTTACTCAGAGAAATGGATATAGACTACAAAACCCTGTAATGAGTGTTTATTCTGAAATTAAATATCAAATCCATCAGTAATGTTAATAATAGTACGCGATATTTATATTTCAGTGCACATCTTCCCAGAATAGAAACCATGATTAATGTTATGGTCTGATGAGGGAATCTCTTTCCGAAGAGAAATAGCCAATCATAACATTTTAAATATAAAATGGTGTGTTGTGATTGGCTGAATAATTTTGATTTGACATTTCTGTGTTCCGCATGCGGTGCCCGGAAATATACAATTTATCAGCCAACTGTAAATACCATTAAAAAATCGACCAATTATGATTTGCTTGATTTTGACTTTTCCGGAAGTCACAATGATTGGTTTTGAAATTTTCGAAGCCATGGAAACTCATCATTTCAAGACATCAATATCTTATTTTTGTTAAAATAAATTTTCTATTTGATTTGATTTTTTTGCGTATTCAATACAATTTTTTTATCCATTCACTTCAAAAGGATGAACTTCATTGAATTCCATTTTGTCGCTGAATCATTGAAAACGTCGCGGCTGTAGTTTACCGCTGGCGACAGACGAAGCTTTCTGAACGCAGCCCATTCATTGTTCAGTATCTCTTACCGACATGACCTGAGACCTAACCAAAGTTTAAGGTTAACGTTTTTATTTTAATAATGGATGAGTGTTTTAAAATAGTTGCTGTCATAAAAAGACGTGGAGCAACACCCATAGTTGAATATGCCTATGTACCACATAAGTGGAAACAAAAAGGAGAGTGTTCTACCATCTTTTGGTAATTCAGATTTTCCATGCATTATTAATATTTTTAGTAGGTCACCAACTGCTTGTATGGAGACTTTATGCGACAAGGCCCAATGTCTGAGCTCCTCTAACAATGAGAGGTTATCTTCCAAGCTTTGTGCCTTATTCCCATTGAGCTCATCGTCTTCTGATCCATATTTTTCCCCGGTATCATCATCAGTAAAAGCAATTTCACACTCTACATTAATTTCTGTAGTTGATGATGACTGACTGGAAGATGATGGCTCTGATCTCTGGATATCGGAAAGTATAGGATGGTTTCGGATTATATTTTCATTTGTTCTCATTGTGGCAGCTAATCGATAATAGTTGGTGGTTTACCTGTATGGTTTACTAACTCTTTTCGAATTTTTGCTCGGCATTTTATAGATTTCTAAAATTTAGGGCACAATAAAAAAATTAAAGGAAGTAAAGTGTATCATGTCATCCTCATCTGAATCGACTTGGTCTTTAATATCTGATGATAGACTAAGTTACTTTGAGGATTTTATTTTAGGTAACTTCGACTTCGTTGTAGACATTTAGTCTGATTGGACAAATATTGTGGTAATCTCGCCCTCATTGTAGAGCAGTAGGTATAAACTAAGTCAAGAAATGTCCAGGAAACTCCTTTAACTTAATTGGTGCCAAAATAGGTAATGAAGAGTATATAGTAGACCTGTTTACTGACTTGTCAATTCCCTGACTATATGAACACACATGAGGTAATAATTAGGTAAATATTCACCAGAAGGTTTTTCCTGAGAGTTTTAAGTATTTTGAACACATTTTGCTGGTTACCTTTAGGTAAAATTCAACCTAGTGAATAACTCTATTAACCCATGAGGCTGTGAAGGTATATTTGAAGTCCACAACAACTAATTTCATACTACGCACTACGCCTATTAAGTTTTTTGTTTTTGAAGGAGATTTGGTGGTCTCAATTATGGTTTTTATAACTCCAATTATAACTTTGGAGTTAGTTAGTACTTGAAGGTAAAATATTTGGTCAGAAATGGGTAAATTCGGACTTCTTGAAGGCGTTTTACTCCACTGCTTGGTATAATTTTCCTATAATGTTAGTTGGGGAGAGAGGTTAGAAAAAACTGTACCTATTCAGAAATCGCCAACTTGGAACGTTTATTTGAATTATGCTGCGAAAATCGAGAACTTGGAACACAATTAAGTATTCGAATGTTCAAATCACTCATCATTCAAATACCTACACTACCGAGTGAAATGCTCGATCGACGAGTACCGAGATATCACGATCACATGCTTCATGATTTCGAATGACAGTTTTATGAATGATTCAATATTCAATTTGTAGTAGAGGTTATGAAAGAGTATTGGTTATAACTATCACAACGATATTATCATAATAGTGTGAGATTACTTATTTTGGAAGGAATTGAAATGGGAAAGAGAAGAAATCTTGCTTACGGAAACGTAATTCGGATTATGTTGTCTACAAATATTTCGAAATCTTGAATAGGTACTCGAGTTTAGAAAATGATTGCAAGATGTCTGTAGTATCCGAGTGATATATCATTCGAATGATAATTCGATTATTTGAATATCTCGAATACTCATCATTCGATTATGGGAATAATTCGATTATGCCCATCACTATCTACTTGCTCACCCAAGTCTGCGACGAATCCCAAGTAACCTTATAGGAAAATTATAACAGGCAAAGAGACAAAAAGTGCCTAGTTACTTATTTCTGATAAATTATTTTACTACCCTACTTTTGCTAAGTCACTACTACTACTTTTACTAAGTCATAATCAGGAAGTTGCATGTTTTTTAAAAACTATGTATATAATAAATACATAAAAAACTAAGTCAGTTCCAGCTAAAAATTATATTTTCAACTTTATTTATACATTGAAAATAATATTTAATATTTAAACAAATTTGTTGAGCGCGAAAACGGTCATGCGCCATGTTTAACGCCGTGTGACGTCAAGTCATGATTTGCCAGTGTCAACGTCAGCGTAGATTTGAGGTAAGTAATCGTGTTTGCCTCTTGTGTTTGTAGTTCGCAGTTCAGCAGAAAATAATTATTTTGCTGGTTTCCGGCTAATTTTGGCGATTTTTTTTTGTGTAATTTTTAACCAATCAGAACGTTCAATTTAGTTAAGTTGCCTTGTATAATTTCGATAATACCTGATTATACATAGAGTAGCTCCACCAATCGAAAATTTTACAATAATTTCATTTCCGTAATAACCACATCGACATCAATATACAACAATACACAAACTAACAGGACCGACAAATTTTGACGTTTATCAATAATTGTTCAAAAATGAATCGATTCGGAGATTTATCATCAAATGCAATAGACGAAAGTATACAAAATACTGAGCTTCATAATACAGTGAAAACAAAAAAGTACGTATGGAAACAATTTCTTACGTTTTGTAGTGAAAGACACTATGTACTAAATGAATCAATTTCCACTGAAATGATAGCATCCATTTTGAAAGATTGGGCTTTCAATAAGCGAAAAGGTAATAAAGAAAATTATAAAGAAAATGTGGTTAAAACGATGTGGAACGTAACGCAAAACAAATACAAGAAAAAAATATGAAGGAGTTTAATAGAGGGTTTGATCCATTCTCTAGTCCCATATTTTTAGCCGCACGAAACGCAAGAAATTCAAAAAGAAGGGAACTTCAAATGTTACCGGACAAGAGAAAGGTTAGTGCATCAGCATTTAAAGATACCGAGTACATCATAGCAATGATAGAAGCGTGGAATGAGAATACACCGGAAGGGTTACAAATAAAATATTTCTTAATTGCTTCTGTAGAACTTGCGTGGAGAGAAAATGAAGGAGCGTCATGCTTGACTCATTATTTTCAAAAGGAAACTGGAAATGATGATACTCGAACTGGTAGAATACAATATAATCATATTTTTACCAAAACCACACAGTGAGACTTCTAGATAAACTAATGATAAAAAAAGCGAAAACATCAATATTAAAACAGATAGGTTATTTCTGACAGTAAATCCTAACTGGAGAAAACAAAAAACCCTTGGCTGGTACAAAAAAGGAAGTAGGTCATCGCGACAACCTACTTCCTTATACAAACAACGTTCACATGAAACATGTTGATATGCCTCCATTATGTGGAAAAATTCCAAAAAATAAGAAAACTAATTTTAATATAAACTCTACATGTCACTCAGAATTGTATAACATGAAATAAATGGAACTGAAGAAGTCCCAGGCCCGGGACGAAACGTCTTTACCAATATAAATGTCTCAATAATTGTCGAATCAAATAACCCAAGTTACTCTACGGAAAAAAATATATATATATTCAATATATTTGCATGCAATGCATCCATCACACATTTATTATTCTCCTAAACATGGTAAACATGTTTAATAACTAAACATTCAATAACAAAAATTGAATTTTCATGTCGGCAAAGGATGCTATTTTCATTTCAATTCATGAACCTGCTTAATAAAAAAAATAGTAGGTAGTACCTTTGCGAATTTATCCCATAGCCAGGGATATCACATCTTCATCGTTATTATCAAATTATGAATGTTTAGTTCCAGAACAATAATGGCAAACAGGAATAATCTTTTATCGAGACAGAATGAATGATGTAATCCAAACCATGATTCGATAATGTGAAAATTTCAATTGAAAATATTAGAATAATTTTAGATATGGTGGTCTGACATGACATACATTTTTGCACGTGTAGCTTTCAATATCAAAACTATTTGAGTATTGCAACACATAATTTCCACTTTGAGGTAATATTTCATGGAAATTAATATTCCTTGCTCATTTCATTCGAGAATTCAAAGTAAATCCAGCCTTTTTCAATTAGAAAGTGGAAAACTACGCCCCTGCGCACACTCTATCTAGCCTCATTGCTATTTTAATTAATTGAGATGGAGGCCCACCATGTCTTCTCATGATTTATTGATGCAGCTCACTTGGACGTATTATTCATCCTTCCGAAATAATAGACTCATTAAAAGTAATTAAAATGTACAACAAAATTCGATGGTTATCTAGAAGGCCGAACAGAATTGATAATTTTCAAGTTGTATACATCGCTTCCTCTTACGGGAGGTGAAAAAATTGAATTGCATATCATGTTGAAGAAAAGCCACCTTGAGTAATATTACTGAAGGTTGAGAGTAGAAACAATTCTCAAAATTGGGAAAGTTACTTGTTTACTTCGCAAAATCACTCGAAGCGGTCGTTATTTGAGAGAAACCAAGAAAACCATTTTTAATTATTGACATTCGAGTATACTAGCGCATTGTATTTTTCAAAGCAACACTAGACCAAAATATTTCACCATGAACAACCTCAAACTTTGCAAGATAAACTTAAAGTATAAGCCACCATTTCTTGAACCTAACCGAACCACTGGTCCAATTTTGCCAAAAAAAAACAATCAATGACAATTGACTATATTCAAATTGATAATAGTATCAATCTTAACGCGAAAATGAGGCATAGAACGTTCATTCCTTAAAAATCATCATTATAAAAAAACATTATATATTTTAAAGTATGCAGGCAACAATCTATTATCAATTGCGGAAATAGTCCAATTATTGGCTCTGGAAATGATATCATAATTGCGATCACGGAGAAAAAACCTAATCCGTTCATTTTTATACTTATAAGACAACGTACAATCAAAAATCGCGTCCAATAAACCTATGCAATTTTAATTTTAGATCGATATTCTTTTATCGATGTTCAGTATTCGTGTACCTACATTTTGAATATTATTCATAGGTATCGTTACTTTCAAATGATAGAAAATATTACATTAATTATTATATATATATATATATATATTATATATATATATGTATATATATATATATATATATATATATATATATATATATATATATATTGAAAAGGGAAACATTCTCAATCGAATATTGATAGAAAGATTTTTCTGTGAATTGAAAAATCCACGATTAAAATGAAGTTATTTTTTGTGAATGTCCAACAGAAAACAACTACTTCCCCGGCTAAAGCCACGCTGGACATTGAACTACATCTGATAGATATTCTGAAAAAGCCCTAACTCAAAAGAAAAATTCTGAAATTGAAAATTTACATTTTCATTCAGATAGTTATTTGATTTTCTATTCCAGTCTTAATTAAGAACTCATAAGATGAATGAGGCAAAGAAGAATGTTTTCCAAAAGAGAGTACTCACCAGAAATCATTCGTAACAAAATAGTGTAGAAAAAAAAATGAAGAAATTCACTTCACTATAAAAAAATATCTTGCTCTCAATTCTTCTGAAATATGTGAAACGGTCGAACTCTTTATTGTCAAAATTTTAATTTTTATTAGGTACCATCTATTTCTTCCCAAACTGGGACTCAACATATTATAGACAGTCGTTCACTAGATGAAAAAGCTTGATGTATTAATTAATTGCATTATTGAATCAATTAAATTCGTGGTAGTAGAAAAATGTTTATATATACACATGACAAGAATGATCAGATTCTCAAAATTTTAATTCGATGAAAATACATCCAAAAAAACGATTGCAATTTTCAATAAAATTGTCAGTTTATTTTGCAACCTCTTTTTCTCGCGATTTCCTCTGCCTTTTACTCAATTTGAGATTTTGACATGATAAAAAAAACTGAAAATGTATAAGATTAATGGAGGCAATGAACCATCAGATGAACATTTCAACTCCCACCTGCTACTGATGGTGGAGCGTTGATGTCAAATATCTCATCATCGTTTTATATGGGGGAGGTATATGGCAAAGCCGATGTTATATGGAATATCATATGGGTTCAGCTGGCTTTTGGCTTTATGAAATCATATTATGAAAATCATCGATGAGATATATATTGCTGGTAAAACAATGACAATTAGCAGCAACAAGTTTTCTACAAAAATATCTAATATTACACTAGCAATGTTGAAATTCTTTTTTTTTTAATAAAGGTTATTGATTCCAATTCCTTTGCAAATAAAAGAATCTCAAGTGAAATATAATATTCGATTTACCTAATGGAACTGGAGATAATAGCGCAAAATGTAATTTTTTTCCACCATTAGATATTATTTCACATTTACATATTAATTATCTCCATTTTTCAATACACATCCTAGAAAATCAAATGTATATTAATATGTGCAAACTAGGCATATTTTTTTATTGGTCCTTTCCCACTCCTATTGAAAGTGATCCCCATTTCTTTTGTTACCGTCAGAAAATAAACCGTAGAAATCGAGGCCATTAAAAATTCCATCCTCATCCCATCTTATGAATAATACGGTGAGGTGTTAGAGCATAGAGAGCCATGAGAAGACAAGTATATTAATTTTGAGCAATTTGTTATATTGAAGCATTGATTAGCATAGTTTCAGGTGGCGTAAAAAAATTATCTATATACCATGACCTCGGCCTCCGACTGATGCATTTATCAAACTTGGGAGTTTATAATTAAGATGTCGAAATGGGTTGTGAGAGGGTTCATCTTGCTTCAGAGAAATTCCATTATAGATCTTGGAAAAATGACGGCATGATTCCCTACTGAGAATAAGGGGTAAAGGTAAGTAGTGAAAGATGGAGATTGAAATTATCGCTTTGGAAAAATGGTTTAGCCAATGTAATAAGTTTTGTGGAGAGTGATTACTACTTTCTTTCATCTGTAAATACACCTGTCTAACATATTCTATTAAGTCTATGAATTATTGATCGAGCTATTGAGAAACATATACTTTCAAATTCAATTGCGTTGTCATTAATTCCCCAATTGTACTCGTAACAATTTTATTATTGAACATCATTCAACAGAAAAAGGTTCAAGCTTAGGGACGGCCTGTATAATTCCTAAGACGCCATCGCTTTGTATAGACATGCGCGAAAGAAAATAATTTGATATTTCATTTAAATCCATCATATTCACAGACAATTCTTAGTGTACAGGAACAGTCAAAATGTACGATAATGATATCAGCATTCATAAATGTAATAAACACATATATCAATCAAAATGAGTATCTCTCTATGTGATCTTGTTTCGTGGGAAAAGTTTTGTTCACGAGATCGTTATGGCCGAAAAAATTCCTGAATATAACAAGAAATAATCGTTTTGCTAGAAAATAACCTCAATCGATCTTTTGGTAGTCACTGGAATAGGATTTTTTACAAAATTAATCCGTCTTTCTTCGCACCTCACTTTCCACTAGAGCGTCGATAAAATAGAGATAGTTGGGACAGTGGGCAGTTGATATCGAAGAAAAGTTCCAAGAAAAGGTTTAGAGCAAACAAGAGATTTCTAATTAATTGAATGGGATACCTGATTTTATGGATTGATAAATAATTCAATTATGAGTCTTGTTAAATGCAGAATGTCTTCATAACTCTTTGAAAACACTTCTCATTCACTTTGAGGCCACACAAAATCGAAGGTAAGAAAAAAATCAAATATGTTTCTCTAGAACCAACTGCTATGAATGTTTATTTCATCTTGCTTTTTCCCATTCCCCCGATACCGTTGATTTGAAGCGAAGTTTAGTTACTAAATAAGAAGTATATATCAGTATTTCTGGGGAAAGAAGATACAAATCTGATCGGTTGATACCTTCGAAGGAATTGGACATATTTCAAGCACCAAGCTGTAAATATTTTATTGGATATCTACACGTATTGGATGAAAAATGGCTGAATAAAAGCTGAACTTTGGTTAAGTTCGACACAACAGGTTTGCCCCTATGGTTATCTAAAAGTTCAACATATTTTTATGTAATATATTTGGGTATTGAACACTTCACTCATATTTCATAAAAGTTTAGTGTGACTCATGAACATACGTATGCAATTGCTATTTTTAGTTTGAGGTTTATTGTTGTTGACAATTTCCTTGCGAAATAAGTATATAGAATATAAATGTAAATACGCACAATGCAATATTTCCTTATGTGGAGACTACTAGTTGTAAATTATCCTGTTTTCCTGAAGTTTCATTATACATATGTCTCAAGAATATTCGTTCATAATTTTTTATCTATTATCTCTTAGTCCATATATATTCAACTGAGTTATTAGTAAATAGGTTATATTTTTCGCTACATTTTTTTACTTTACAATAATTGGCGCCCATTAGTTAGTTTGTTAGTAGAACATTTGAACATCTATTTTTCAAAAACCTCAAGTATTCAAGACCTATAAGCTCCCGTAAAACAAAATTGAGCAACGGTTAGCAAAATTGTAATATCCCCAAAGAAAGGAGGGTCATAAATTGCCTTGTTATGAGGAATATCCTAATTCAATTCATCTACAACTAACCTATATAAAAGGAATATGGGTGTGTCATAAATAACATTAACAAGTTATATTTCATAAACTAATCTAAAATTGTTTTTATCGTTTTTAACCGCTTTCTTAGTTGTTTTACCAACCCTCAGAATGAAAACTTGTACGAGTTAAGATCACGGGGGTCTTACCTTTTATAGTAGGATCCAAAACCATTCTTGGGAAAAAAAATCACTGGCTGCGGGAGTTGAACCCGAGTAGAGTGGAAACAGTGGGTACAAGACTAACGCTCGTATCACTGAGGCACTAGCCCCGTTATGTAACGAGTAACTTAGAATAATTGAGTGCAAGAGAGCAAATAACCGGCTATCTCCAAATAAAGAAATAAAAACTGCATCGGATATCCGCAGGCGGTCCTAAAATCCATATGAAGACAAGACTTCTTGGATATACCAACAGAGCACCGTTACTCTGGGCACCAGAATATACTAGGGTGGAGGGCAACGAAATAGCAGACGCACTCACCAAAAATGGATCTGACTTCGAGTTTATTGGTACTGAACCGGTCTTTGGCATTGGAAACAAAGTAATCAAGGACAGAGAGCCTAACCATCATGCCCTAGATGAATAGGTAGACTGCGCAATTATTTGAATGTAGCATGAACAATCTGCACATTCCCTTAAGACTGGTAATAAGACAATGCCGGCTGAAAAACTGCATGCAAAGGAGAGGGCTGGGATAGTCACTATGATGGTTCGCCAGCATGGAAAACATATTAGTGGAACACACACCACTGTCCGGTGAGCAGTTCCGTTGATTCCAGTGGGTTTTGATTTGGTCAGCTTCCCAGCGCCAAAACTCTTCCTTAATGTGGGCTTTGGAGAGACATCAGGAGGGTTCTGGGTTGACAAACTGAGTGTTTGCCCCTTCCTTCGTGAGGCTGCCTGCTTCCTCATTGCCTTTGATTCCCTTGTGACCTGGCATCCATATCAGAGTGACCTGATTGTTCGTAGCTCGTTGTCTTAGGGAGAGTTTGCAGTCCCAAGACTCACCAGTGTGTGACTATAGAGCTTCCAGTGCTGCTTGGCTATCTGATAGGAAGTTGATTTTTGCCACCCTGGAGCCTCTTGCAAGGCATTCTTGGGCCCTAATTTCTATAGTAGAGATTTCTGCTTGGAAAAGTGTGGCTACGCATAGGAGTTTTTAGGGTCTGAAAGGAGGACCCATTACTCTCACTCCAGCCACTCCCAGCATCTTGGATCCATCAGTATACCAAACTTCTGCATTCGTTTTTAGCGGGGGCCCGTTCGTTGTGCATATTTGGTGGTTGTTCATGACCACTCCAAAATGCACTTCGAAGTCGTGTCTAGCTCACATAATATCTGATTTGTACCTGAATTCTAGGGGCATATTTTCCAGAATCTTCAGATGGCCAGTCAGATTTCCAGCTTTCAAGTTTGATGTCTGGTGCAGTCTGAAGGCACTCATTGCCACGTCCTTTATTGCACACAAGTGATGTTGGGGAAGGTTCAGCAATACCTCTAATGCTTCAGTGGGGCATGTTAACATTGCCCCTATGATTCCCAGATAGGCTAACCACTCTACTTTTTGCAGCTTGATTTGTGCCGAACACTGTTTGCGTTTGATGCTAGTAACCTCCTTGAGTCGTTATTCCATCAGGTACCTACCTATCCTGGATAATTGCAAAATTTTTGTCATTTGGACCCTTTCAACTGGATTTCAAAGAAATGTCACCTCAAACAACATTAAACTTCACCAAAAAAAAATATTGTGTGGTGGAATGGTATAAGCCACAATAATTGGTGTTTTTTAGATACAGTGAACCAACCGCAGTAATTCTTCTTGGTTATCGTAAAACTGTAAATTTTGCCTTGAAAATCTGGCTAGTTATTGCTCAAGGTCTGGTTTACTCGTAATTTCACATCAACTTGTCACCCATCCACCACACAGTCCTTATCTTGCCCAAAACAATGTGAGCTTGTTGCATTGATTAATCAATTGTGAAATATTTTCTACAACAATGCAGCGATGACTGAATTCCAGCGATTCTTCGACGACTTGCAAAATGAAGAGTTATCTGTTGTTTCGAAAGAAAGAACAGTGATTTGTATTTAAAGGGGAGTAATTGTGTTTTTTGCAAAACATATTTTTTCAGAAAAGCCTTCGTATTAACATTTTTTTATAGAAGAAGTAATCTTATTTCCGAACGAGAAAATTCAATATATTATAAGAAATGAGTATCTATCACGATGGGTATACGGAATGGTATCTCTTGATGGGAATAAATTATGGTCCCTATATGAATGCAATTATCGTGTATAATATCACATGAATACTACCCGAATAATGCACGTTGTGTATGTACAGCGTTCAACATAATTCGCATGCTGTTGGAGACATGCTCACCACATGTATGTTCCCCAATTTGAATACTCCTGTCAATGCAAGTTACTACGGAATTCCACGTATGCCGCATTTGGGTTAACTCTAATCTAATTTATACGGTGTCACATATTCCACATTTAACCCACTGAAAGTCAGAAAATAAAATGGGGATTACATGATGGGAGACAGTGGGAGATTTTATATTTTATAGCGACGTTACATTGGTCAGATTTGCAGTTCGGGGAGGAATTTTGAGAACATTATTCACCCAGCTCATTTTTTAACAAGCAACACGATTCCTTCAATGGACCAAAAATATAATAATAACTATATTTCCCATATGAGTTAGTACATATCACCGACATATTTATGACATGTTTAAGTGGTGGTTAACAAAGGAAAGGGGAAACAAACTTAAAGCTATGAACCGCTTTATGTTAAAACGCCGAAAATCAGATGGTTTCGTGTAACTGCTGTTACATGAAACCCCTGTATTTATCCCTATGAAATGTTTTGAAGTAATCATCAGAATCAAATGATTCGTTATTAGTTTTTACAGGCCGAATCCAATTTTGCAGGTACCTTCTGTGTATAAACAGTAAAAAGTATCTTTGATTATTTTTGGTATAACAATCTTGTTGACAGGACAAAGTTTCTCTTCATTAAAATAATTCTTGTCGATCTGGTCCAACCATGATAGTAGTCTTCGAATGATCAAGTTATTGCAACTATGCCAATCCAGAAAAAGAGTAGAAAACTAATACTACAGGTAGAGGCGAGAAAATGTGGACCAAATAAAAACCAAAATAAAAGAAATATGCAACATAAAAACATATTTAAGTGATCGCTTCATCTGATCTAAGAAATCCAACGTGGAAATATATATTGATGAGATTTAAAGCAACATAAGCTAGTGTGACATGGGTATTGAAAAAAGCAGATGAAGAATGATAGTACCTATGGTTAGATGGAAATATTCAAATCAGAGCGATATATAAAGGAAAGAGTAATTAATTATCATCAAGACTAAAAAGGTTTATTTTATTTTTTGCTCCTCAGTTGACTTTTTCGTCGGTATAACTTTTTGTTAGAAAGTTTTTATTTATCAATTTAAAATCTACTAATTGCTACCTAATTAATTTTTGATGAACTTCCAAAATACTTACTTACCTAGCTTACTTCAACTATTAACTGTTAAATAATATGATTATCTACTTTAACTATTTATTGTTATATAATATAAATTATTTTTGGAAGTTCTGGTTAGTTGATTTCATCACTTTGTATATAATTCCACCCTTTCATAGAATGTAATTATTGTGACGGATGTAGGAGGATCTGTCAATGTCAACTACAAGTGAAAAATCAATCATCCCCTATTTTTGTTCCCATAGGGGTGGATGACTTCATTCCAAATTGAAATATTATCAACTATGAGGTATACTCTATCTAATAAAAAAAGCGGAAACCCTCTACAAAGTTATGCCTGATAGAATCGGTTAACGGACCAAAATTCAGAGGGTGACGATCAATATCCTCCATTTTGCTACCCTTAGGAATAAATATTTTTTTTCAAATTTGAATGGGACCAACTTCGAAGAACACCCTATCCAATAAAGAAAGAATAATCGGAATCGGATTCCTCTGTAAAAAGTTATGCGTGGTCATACATAAAAAAAATATACGCGTCAACTAGAGAACCTCCTCCTTTTTGATTTCGTCGGTTAAAAAATAAAAGACATTGAAGATATAATGTATGCTATATTATTATAATCATTTTTATTAAGTTGTAGGTATGCAAATAGTATCAAAGCTCCAACTCATTTAGTCGAGTCTAGATTTGGTGTAGAGGACAGGGTTGGTGGGGGATTGTTCCAAGTGTCAAAGGCTTTATGCGGAAAGAAATGCATTCTATGGGATGTACGGATTTTTTATTTTGTATGCCTTATCTCGGAGACAGTATCAGTGTCGATCTGTACTATTTCGTGTGCAGAGTAAAACAACTAGTTTATCATGTGTGACCTTAGCCAACAAGCAAGAAGTCACTGATCTTTGGACTTCTGGAAGGTTCTCATCTCTTGGTTACTATACTGGTGCAGAAAATACTAAAACATATTTCATGGATCTAATGGCCAGAAGGAAGAAATAATAATCACCGAGTTATCACTAGTTTAAGAATCCGGATACGTGAACATCAAGTATAATCTTTCTGTAAATTCTCTTATGGCCAATATCCCGCCCCAAAATTGAACAAAAACTGATGAGCATGGCTTCATGATTTAAATGCTGATACAAATCTGGAAGAAAGTTTGCGAAAGAATGTATACAAATATAGTCAAATTCAACAGGAAAATAGGCGAGTGTTAGATGAAGCACACAATTTCTTGAGAAATATCGAAATAAAACGAACTTATTGGTTGATGTTATCATTCCAAAGAATACCAGCCTTAGATATTGATGTTTATAAGGAGGTAAAAATGATAATGACAGATGTGCAAATTCTTCATGAAAATTTCTGAAATTAAAGTAACAAAGTGGAAAGTCATGCACGATTTCTTTTCCTCATTTCAATGCCTGTCCTCAGAGTATGATATACCAAATTACTTAAAAAAGTTGGCGTGTTATAAAAGTATTCGTAGATAATTTTTTTCAATTGTCATACTGTAACAGGAATGTTTCAATTTACACATATATGAGAAGGAAAACGAAAGGAAACGAAATAAAATAAACATTACCGATATCGAGAACAAGAGGTAATAAACATGTCTTGCATTTTTGTGTGGGAACAAATGCTATCATAGATATTCGACAATATTTTTAAGCAATTCTTATCCAACTAATGGGAAATGAATGTTAGCAACGATTTATCTAAATTTTTAACAGATCAAGGTGGGTCAATGTCGAGATGAATTTGAAAGTTGTTGGTCTACCTTTCGCTTGTGTTATAATCGAAAAATTACTGATTCATTATTATACATTTTCTTCACATATAAAAAAAACCCTTCGTAGCTTCTCAATACAAAGAAATATTAATTCTTTATTTTTTCTTTACAGGTCAATATTTTCACTGCCTGTTAATTTTTTTTTATTACTTTATAAAATCATTCTTTATTTCGATATAAATTCGTTTCAATAGGGATCCAAGGTAAAACAAATATAATAGACGTACGAGACGGACGGATTTATGAACGAGTTTGTTTGATTCAAAAAGTATGAAAATTGTCAATTTACGTCTCTGTTGTGAAATCAACGCAACATACCTCTGTGCCGACCGGATTTCGCTGTGAAGCCATTTTTCACTTGTAAAACTTGCTTCGGCATCACATTATTCCGCATACATAGGTTTTAATTGAAAATCCACGATCCTGTTCCACCCCAGCCCTTGACGTATTTCATAGGTGTCATCGGCAGCGGCCATTTATCAAGCTGGTAAAAATTGCTCAGTCTACGGGAAACGTAAATTTCACTGGAGCAAAAATAACGTTGATTGAAATAGTCAGAACGAGTCTAAGCCCTTGGCTTGTCCCATATAATTTTCCTTGTTCTATAATTGATGGTATTTGGAATTCATTTGTTCCTTGTCGCATTATTTGTGTATTTCTCGGGAATATTGGAAATTTTGGGGAAAACTCATTTTAAGTATCGACATTGTTGTTAATTTAATTCGAAAATATATTGAGTAGTAATACTATAAGTACTTCAAAATATTCAGGTTATTCAGGTTATCGATAACTTGTTGCATAATTACAAAGAGTGTCAGAGCGAAGCGAGAGGATTATTCTGCCGAAACTGACACGATTTGTGATTATGCAGGAAGTTTGAGATGTATAACCGTATTTATTTTGAAGTAGGTATTGTATTTGATACGATTATTTTTTTATTAAATTAAGTAAATATAAACAATTTATTAATTTAAATACAAATTGGAACAATGAAAATTATAATTATTATAAACTATGTTTTTTTTAACTGAGTTATTTTCGGCGCTGGAAACGTGGATACTACTCATTGAAGTGCTGGAAATACCGAAGGTGTTATTACTTGAACCTGTAGCGTTTTTAAAATTGGATATAATCTTATTTATTATGTTTTGGTGATGTTGTTCATCTAACTGTAGGTAGGGTTTGATAGAATTGCTATTACCAATTATTTTAATAAGTTCTTGTTCCGATACACTTGCTTTTGCCAATTGGGAAACAGCAGTGGCTCGGTGAGAATGATTTGAAAAAGTTTTGTTTGTCATATTTAAATTTGCCAATTCTGCAGACTTTTTGGTCCATGTACTAATTTCATGCACTCCAATTGGCATATTTTTGTACCAGCCAAGGGTTTTTTGTTTTCTCCAGTTAGGATTTAATCTATCTGTTTTAATATTGATGTTTTCGCTTGTTTTTATCATTAGTTTATCTAGAAGTCTCACTGGACAACGACTCACTTCATTATGGTTGGGGACAAGCCATTTATTATTAGCACACGGTTTTGCTCCTCCATGAGTGGTTTTGATAAAAATAGGATTATATTGTATTCTACCAGTTGGAGTATCATCATTTCCAGTTTCCTTTTGAAAATAATGAGTCGAACATGACGCTCCTTCATTTCCTCTCCACGAAAGTTCTACAGAAGCAATTAAGATTTTTTTATTTGTAATCATTCCGGTGTATTTCCATCCCACTCTTCTATCATTGCTGTGTACTGATGCACTAACCTTGCTCTTGTCCGGTAACATTTGAAGTTCCCTTCTTTTTGAATTTTTTGTGTTTCGTGCGGCTAAAAATATGGGACTAGAGAATGGATCAATATTTTTCTTGTATTTGTTTTGCCGTTACTCCACATCGTTTTAACCACATTTTCTTTATAATTTTCTCCATTACCTTTTCGCATATTGAAAGCCCAATCTTTCAAAATGGATGCTATCATTTCAGTGGAAATTGATTCATTTAGTACATAGTTTCTTCCACTACAAAACGTAAGAAATTGTTTCCATACGTATTTTTTTGTATTCACTGTATTATGAGGCTCAGTATTTTGTATACTTTCATCTATTGCATTTAATGATAAAACTCCGAATCGACTCATTTTTGAATAATTATTGATAAACGTCAAAATTTGACGGTCCTGTTAGTTTGTGTATTGTTGTATATTGATGTGGTTACTACGGAAATGAAATTATTGCAAAATTTTTCGATTGGTGGAGCTACTCTATGTATAATAAGGTATTATCGAAATTATACAAGGTAACTTAACTAACTTGAACGTTCTGATTGCTTAAAAATTACACGAAAAAAATAATCATTATTATAAGGAATCATAATTATTTCGTTTTATGTCCTGAGTTTTTGTTGATCAAATAGAATTATTTTTATCTAACCATTTAGCTATATAATGGCCATAAACAACAGCTAGAAAATTCTGTCGTCGCTGATGAAAATTTGTTTTAGGTTTGAAGACTGATATCAGATTCCTGTTTTCTTCTGATGAGCTTCATTACATATTCACTTTGGCGGAAATGATGATCAGCAACAAATGTAGCAAATTGGCAACAATTATTTGGGTGATATTGACAAAATTGCATTGTTTGCTTTCATGCAATATGGCTCCTTGTTGCAAATATGGTATTATCAGGACAAATATAAGAATTTCGCAAATACCTACATTAATACCAAAAGATGGGAAACCTAATTATTTTGCAGATATTGGTTGGTATATTATATTCATATATTTGATTTCGCCAATTGATTTTCATTTTCAAAACGTTTAGTCGTACTTCAAGTATAGTCGAATATTTGTGGAATAAATGTAATAATACAAAATTTAAGCGCTACGCAACGGATTTTTTTGTAACTACCGAATATCCATTTACGTGCTGGGAGAACAACAATGTTTACTGAGAATCTTTTCTGTGACTTGCAAAAAATACAAAGCTGGCTCATACAAAAATAATTACATAACTACAAAAAATACTCCCTTAATGAAAGACATTCATTCGATGTAACTACAAAAATATTTATTTCCAATTCAAAGTATAAATAAAATCAGCTGAAAGCACCAATTGATCAATTCCCTTCTTGAATGAGTGATCGTTAGCTAACATTCGGATCATCGCATATAATACAAAAACATAAAAATTGACAAAACGGTAAGATTTAAAAAATACAGAAACTTGAACTCATTTGTTATGCTTGACACAAACCACCAGGAAATTGAAAACATAATTCGGGAATTGAAAAATAAAAAATCACCTGGCTATGATGGTTTGAAATCGGAAACCCTCAAATCTATATCTGAGTATCTTATTGAACCATTGGTATACCTTATAAACAAATGTATGTCAATGGGAATCTGGCCTTCTGCGTTTAAGGACACAATCATTATTCCTATATTCAAGAAGGGTGAAATTGCCTTGGCCAGTAACTATAGACCAATATCGCTCATAACAAACTTTACCAAAATATTTGAGAAAGTATTAAAAAATAGACTAACATCATTCCTCAACCGCTACAAAATTTTATCTGATAAGCAATTTGATTTTAAAGAAAAAGTATCCACACAAGATGTCATCACATACTTGACGAATAAAGTATTTTCTGCTCTCGATAAAAGTATGCCATGTCTGTGCTTATTCATAGATCTGGCCAAGGCATTTGACACCGTAAGTCATCCTCTACTTCTAGAATCTTTCGAAGAAAGCTACATTTCAAACAGAACTCAAAGTGTCAGAATTGGGAATATATATGGCAATAAGTTACCTATAGAATATGGAGTTCCCCAGGGTACAGTCCTGGGTCCAATTCTATTTTCAATATATATCAATAACTTGTACATTATGGAAAGTAGAGGTGAAGTCATAGGTTTTGCAGATGATACGGCTATTTTTTATAGAGCGACTAGCTGGAACGAATTACAGATCAAAGTTCAAAATGATATTTCACATATCAAACATTGGTTTGATCAAAAATTATTAACCATGAACTTGGGAAAAACCCAGTACTTGCCATTTACCTGCTATGAATCTAACAAGCCAGAATTCAATTCCATATATATAGGTGAGAAAGGATCGACGCCGTATACTACCGGCAAAAAGTGTCAAATACTTAGGAATTTTCATTGATGACCATTTAAGATGGGATGTCCATATTCAATATACAATAAAAAAATTACAGTTCATACTATATAAATTCAGATTTCTATGTGGTATATTACCTAAGAAAGAGCTGAAAGTTGTTTATTTTGCACTTGTCGACAGTCATTTGAAATATGGGATACTGGCTTGGGGAGCAGCACGCAAAAAACATATAACCCCTCTAGGAATTTTACAACGAAGATTCTTGAAACTACTACTGCATAAAAAAAAGAGACTACCCAACAGAGCTCACATATAAAGAATCTGGAGTATTTGATTTGAGGCAGGAATTCTTCTATAAATGTATGATCAACTATCATGCAACCAATAAAACTGAAAATCGTATACATGAATACAACACACGTCAAAAAGATCTACATCCCATTCCGTTCATGACTAAATCAATCGGTCAAAGATCAAACGAGTTTTTGGCCCAAAACTTTTTAATATTCTCCCGAATGAAGTGAAAAACCAGCTTAGAAAGTTATTAAAAAAAAATTGAGAACATATATACTGGACACTCCTAGAATTATCGTTCACAATTCAATAGAAACGTCAGTAGGATAGAGTTAAATGAAAAAGTACATATTATATCTTTATTTAAATATCCCTCATTTGATCCAAATTGGAATAGTAGACGGAACTTAGTGATAAATATGAACACTCTCATTATCATAATGCTTATTTTTCATCGTTTAATGTTTATTATTTATTGTTCATAATTTACTGTTCACTGTCCATTGCCCATTAATTAATGTTTTTAAGATTATACATTTAATAATTTATATTTTACATGTTGCATTTTACATTTTACATTGTACTTTTAAATTTTTATTTTAAATTTTAATTTATATTTTATATTTTTAATTATGTAATAGTATAGTAAGTAGTATAGTTCAATTCGTTATTAGGCACATTCTATATCACCCGACGCTGATTTGCTTTGTTTTGTTTGCTTCACAAAATTTTTTAGTTTTTTTTTTTTATATTAATTATTTATAAACATTTGATATTTTCTTCGCGAAACAAGTGCTTGCACTTATCGCTGAAACGCATTATTCACTTCTGCCTTGTAACTATCCAATTTTTTTTATTTGTATTTATTGAGTGAATAAAGTTATTATTAAAAAGTTATTATTTTATAATTATTGTCACCAAATAGTATCACTTCTGTTTTTGAATCATTGAGGAACAATTTATGTGATTTTGAAATCGATGCAATAATTCTGAGATCGACATTGGCTAAAAAACTTTCTGATATAGAAAGTGAGATATACAGCTGGGTATCGTCAGCGTATTGATATGATTGGCAGTTGACATTGAATTTGAATCTGCAGTTTAAGCAGAAAATAATTTTGAAGTCCCTTATAACAACTATCTGCCATCGTTCTCCCAATAAACCCAAAATTCATCCATAAAGACTGTCGGCTAACGAATTGCGCTTCTAAATAATCAAATGAAGAATGTTATCCCCAGGAGATATGTCTCCTCTAAAGACATGTCTGATGTCTATACGATTCAGTTACTTCAAACTACTTTCTAGGTGAATTACACCCTTTGCTGTCGGTTCCTGGAGTTTCCACTTTTTTTTATTGGACTGCTCGGCACTAAATTCCAACTAATTTAAGTCTCGTCTTCAGAACAACTTCGGAGACAGAGATAATGTATTCAATATTGGCTGCGATTATATTTTTTCTGCTTGCAGGAAAAATTTAATTCCAAAAAAACAAACAATTTCTATTAATGGTGGATTCACTCACAGTTATATTTAAATGAACATCCAGGTTATTATGAGGTGGAAATGTATTTTCGTTCAAGAATTCATGTTGGTTCATATCACGACAGGAGTTCGAGTTAAAAATGTCAATTATATTTACTTATGATTTATTTCGCCCGGGATAAAAATATAGTTAACACTGTATTACTTATAATGTATTACCTGTCAACGGCGCCTCTTCCAATATATGAGATGTGAAATTGAAAGAGGAATGGATTTCATGAGTTTAACAATCCTCAAAACGATTTATGGATAGGTTCCGGTATCCGTTGACATAAGAAAACCATAATATATATTTAAATCACAAGTACCGTATAACATGTATTAATGTATCAAGGCATGTGTATTTTTTTTTGTCGTGGATGCATATTGCAAAACAAGACTCGAAGCGTCAAGTTTTGCAAATATTCAATAAACGTCGATGTGCATATGACTGTTTTTGTGCCACCAGCTACGGTCTATATCATCAAAATTTGAAATAATCTCATTATTGATGTTACGAATTTATGGAATATAATTGGCACCGACTCACTGATGTAATTGGTATAAACAACACTACACTTCAAAAGTCAAACACGAGTATCATCATCAAAATCGTATGAAATACAGTGAAAAATGGATATAAATTGGGGAAATGGGAAAATACAGGTATCTGCAATAATATATTAGTAAATGTATATGTATATTGCAAAAAAAAATTTAGCATACATATAAATACAGTTTGATATTTGCAATATGAAAGGACAACCATTTAAGAACTCAAGGTACCTGTCTATGGTATTTATACAATTAAAATTACAAAATAAATACAAGATATATACATAAGTAAACTTAATTAATTATAGTTATAATTTCTAGATAGCCAATAGAATAGTTAAATTTACTTAAGAGTACGTTTAGTTGAATAGAGAAGGAAATAATAACTAACACAAAAATGTCATTTAGACACTTTAAAAGACATGGCTATGGCATTTTTCTTATTGCAGATTTTATGCATACTATACAGACTTTACATTTGAGTACAGATAAAGTGAGGCCATCACATTAATTTTGAGCCATATGGATGGAAAAATGCATATCGAAAGCTTCAAATAATCAGGAATTATAAAACAATCAATATATCAATGATGTCATGAACAAAATCTCGATTCTGTAGTGCTATCCATTTCTTAATTTTTTTTTAACAGGTGTTTGAGGGTTTTTGATTTGAGGGTTTCGGGAATATCATTGGAAGTGAATGATCTTTGACCGATAGCTTTATTCACTCTGGGCAATATGGCGTGTGCTGATCTTGTTTGATATAAATGATTTTTTTATATATTTTTCGAAAGGTGAAGACTAATATCGTTTCCGTATAAATTTGTCTGATATCGAGTATTTTCAGATTGAACAGTTCAATTAGAAGAGAATCGATTTGGTCTAAAGGACATGATTTTGATAACCCTTCTGGATAACTTCCAATGGTTTTGGAAAATATTTTTACTAATGTCACCCCAACCAATTATTCTGTAACTCAATATAGGATCCACAAGTGCGAAGTATATTGTTCTCAATTTGTCTGCAAGTCTAGTATTTGCCGGCATTTATAAAATTTATAAAGAATTGATCTTATTTTATTTTCTAATTTCTCTACGTGTATATCCCATCCCAAAAATGAATCCAAATTAATTCCGAGATACTTTGTGTCCGAGGATGAACTCACCATTTTGATTTTCATCTGAATAGTTTGGCAGATTATTTTCATAAGATGTAAAGGGTATTATTTTAATTTTGCCCATTTTACAGTCAGTAGATTAGATTGAACCATTTTGTAATTTTATAAGATCATTTTCTGCCATTTTTTTTACATTATCCCACGATTTCCCTATATATACAATTACGGTATCATCTGCGAAGGAGATGATCGTACTCGACGACTTAATATTGAGCAGTTCATTTAGGTAAATTATAAGGAGAATTGGTTCGAGTACTGTTCCTTGTGGTACGCCACAGTTCACCTCTTTCACATTACTCAATATTCCATTCAGTTTAACTTTTTGTTTTCGTTCTTTCAGAAAAATGTCAAAGAGATCCAGTACTACTCCTCGCACACCCAAATGTTCAAGTCTCTTCAGCATAATCCCATGACTTACTGTATCATGGGCTTTCACCAGGTCGACAAAAACACCAAGACAGCTTCATGAATTGATGATGTTAAGTGAGCAATGGCATCCTGGGTGCTGAAATTTTCTCTGAAACCGTATTGTTTATTCGAAATTAGTTTGTATTTATTTAGGTACAAAACCAAACTACTTTTAATTAGTTTTTAAAACAACTTTGAAAAAGCGTAAGTTAAAGATATCGGTCTATAATTAGACATGTTTGCTTTGTCTCCGCTTTTGTAAATTGGTATTACATTCGCCTCTTTAAAATTTTTAGGTACTATACCCTGTTGCATGGTTGAAGGTTGAAGATAGTGGTTCGGAAATGTAGTTGGATGTCTGTTTCAATACCCCATTTTTTATTCCATCAGGACCAGGTGACGTGTTTTGTTTCAAAGTTAGAATAAGGTTTTTTACTTCTCTGAAGTTGTTGGTGTCAAATATATAGAATTTGTATGCCGTTCTAGCTCCGTCTCTCATTCGTGTTTATATATATATATATATATATTTATATGTATACAATATACATAAATATGTTAGTGAAACTAAATGAGGAGGGTTCAGAAAAAATAAATATGAGGAGGGTTCAAAAAAATTATATTAACCGATTTATCTGAGAACATATACGAGAAATTCAGATCCGTTCGGTGTTCGAAACGGTCTTGACTTTCAACTACACGAGAAGACTGGCTAGACGCTGTGGTGTCACACAATCAATAATTGCACAAGTAACTCCTTCACCACATTTACTCCCATTTCAGCCAGCTTTCACCTTCTTTTTATCCCATAAAAACTAGCGCATAAAAAAGTCAGGTGGATGTTCATTAAATCGTAATAGTCACCCTGTAATTCAGATTTCTGGAATACATACATTTTTGCATATATAATTGTCCAATTTCACGTATCGCTGGCTTCTTTGAATGCACCATAAAACCACTACAATTAATAATAATATTATAATTTATATTTCCTAGATGAATTGGAAATCGTCCCAGATACGCGTACGAACATTCTTTACATTTGACAGTGAGTGATTGCGGTTATTTCTTGACACCAATCAAATCCAAGATGCCCGCCTCTTTTATTTCGACCAGTTGAACTGGAGGTATGATCGTTTGTCAGACGTCATAAGAAACCTGAAGAGAATTTGGTCGAGTTGGATGATTGCCTGCCTTTCAGAAAAGAAGGAAATTAGTTTCTTGATATCTCAATCATTTTTGGGTTTCCAAGCACCTGTTTTTGTTATTATGTTTTTGAAAAAATATTTAATATAATGATGAGTTATTATGAGAGTTTCTGGAAAGTTGGAAATTATAGGTGGTTTTGAATTGGCTGATATATAGATAAATGTATGGCAAAAATTAATCTAATATTTTCCGTAAAAATTAAGAAAAATATGGTTATAATATTATACAATACTGGGAAATCAATTTGATAATTCATTGACATATAATCAGGAAAAAGTTTCTTCAATCAAAAATTAAATTGATATTTAATCTTGAATTTGTTGTTGATAAAAATTATTGGGTTGTTTGTATTGAATATCTTAACTATTTCAAACATAATAAAAGATCATGAGGAATCCTTATTCACCATAAAAATGTCGTGTGTACCTATGAAATAATAATTGGTGACCAATTTGTGCAAAAGTGTTCGAAGCTATGGGACTCAGCTGAACTATAGGACAAGTAGGTAGAACTCCTGTAAGAAATCAAATGAGAATGGGCTTCAAGAGAAATTATATAAAAATTATAAAATAAGTGTGATAATATATAAATGACGTGATTGAATGTGAAATAATTCTCCTTTAGATGAACGAGTTATTCAAAACAGTAAAAAAATTGTTTAAACGTCCAAATCGTCTTTTGTATTCTACTTTGATGGAGGAGAGACATTATATTACCATATCTAGCAATAAAGATGAGAATATCGTTTTGTTCTATTGACTTTCAGTGTGCCCCATAATTTTACAGTGGAAAATGAACACATTAGATAAACATGAAAGAAAAATCATACGTTATATATTTCAAATAAATAAACTAACCAATCAACATAAAAGATAATGAAATGTAGAACTCAACGGTTATGGAAAAAGTTAACATTATTAATTATTTATACAAATCGCAAAAAAAATGTTTCTTTCCCCTCTTACCTCCATATTACATGAAAGTAATTTTTTGTGAAAAATAATTTCTATTGGTTTTCTGGTATCGTAAACATCTACAACTTCTAAAATCTGAACAAACTACCAGTTTTTGCACATCTAATAACTAAGCTCCTAAACTAATGTAAGTAACTAATTTTGAGTCGGCGCCAAACAAACAAGGAAATGAATTAGGTAAGGCGTAAAATGATGGCATCGAGTTGGGCGGTGACATTCTGATATTTTTTTGAAGTAATTTAATTATCTTCGTTGATTGTTTGTTTGGCGCCGACTCAAAATTAGTTACTTACATTAGTTTAGGAGCTCAGTTATTGAGACTAAAAAGGTTTATTTTATTTTTTAATTTTCAGTTCCGTATTTCGTTGGTTTAATTTTTTGTTAAAAAGGTTTTATTTTTCAATTTTTTGTGGCTGAAATCTACTAATTACTAACGGCTTGTTTTTTTATTACTTCCAAAATACTTACTCACCCACCTTACTTCAACTATTACCAATTAAATAATATGATTATCTACTTTTACTATTTGTTGTAATATAAATTATTTTTGTTGTTCTGGTTAGTTTATTTCATTACATTGTATATCATTTCATCCTCTCATAGAATATAATGATTGTGATAATGACACTAGCGATCTGTCATTGTCAACTACATATGTGAGCCAATGTTCACAAGTGAAAAATCAATTATTCCCTATTTTTCTACCCGTAAGGGTGGATAATTCCATTCGAAATCCAATTATGATCAACTATGAGGAATACCCTATCTGATAAAAGAAGAATCATTCAAATCGAAGATCCCAGTACGAAGTTATGCCTGATAGAATCGGTTAACGGACCAGATTCAGAGGGTGAGTGATTAATATCCTTCATTTTGCTACCCTTAGGGGTGGATTTCATCTTTTACATTCAAATGGGACCAACTTCGAAGTACGCCCTATCCACTGAAAAAAGAATTATCGGAATCGGACGCCTCAGTAATACGTTATGCGTGATCATACATAAAAATGAAAATAAAAAAAAATATACGCGTCGACTAGAGAACCTCCTCCTTTTTGGTTTCGTCTGTTAAAAATCAATCCATGGTTAAGGGTAACTTGGGAATAATTTCATGGAATATTTTTTCGACCCGGAGACTATAATCGTTTCCGTTTTAAAATCTAAGGAAATAAATTAGAACTTATAGACAGGCTTTCAGTTCAAGGGTAGTGATGACAAAGTGCAGCCGCAAAGTTTCATTTATATGCCAAAAGATTTCTATTGCGAAATCACCTAACATTGCGAAAGTTTGTGAATTGTCTTGAAATGTGTGGTGATATGGGGTGTTTAAATGACCAACGGAAGGCATGTAACACCTGAAATTACTGAATTTGTGGATGAAATTGTAGAAATCGCCTAGAACGATCTAGCAAAGCGCCCTAGATCCAGAGTAAGTCAGTAAAGTATGGAAATTCGTATAATTTTATCAATACCAATATCAAAGAGTTCAAGCGTTACAAGATTATTCAGTTGAATTTTGTCAGTGGCTTCTGAATAAACTTCGTATAATTAATTTATATTGGCTAATCGACGAGAAAGAGACAGAAATAAGACTAATTTTATCGAAGTTTTATCTCCGTTAATTTGAACACGTTACTTAATATAATAAATTTGATTATATCAATAATGATCTATGTGCAATATGTCTTAAGATATTTCAACTAATAATATTTTTGTTCATACCAGTCGAAAGCAGGAATATCATTACTTGAAATATTTTGTATGTGACAAAAAATACAAAGATATTATTGATATGATCATATTTCAATAATGTGTTATGTTTTCAGTATTCAAGAATTTCGACTGAAGATACAAAGACTATTTCGAATTAAAAACCCCTTGGAATAAAGGAAATATAATCATTAAATTTTTTTCAGTTAGAAAGTAATTAAATAACCATGTTGTTATGAGGATGATATACAATGTCATGTAAATCACAAAAATATACATTCATTTTGAATCTATTCTTTTACTAATATGAATAAGTAATCAGTATATTACAGAAATAAAAAAAGTTGAAGAAAAAACTACTTGACCCACTCTTTCTTTTTCCAAAGATAAAAATATCTGAGAAATTGGAAATGAAAAGAGATACAGGAAGAGTACCTACATACGACTGGTACGAAACCCTCAATTCTCGAAGATCACACTCCGTACCTTTTCAGCTGGCATTTTCATACCCCACAAAGAGTTGCCTTTGTTTCTTCAACTTCTTCTTGAAATATTTTCCGGGTGTCCCCGCGCTCAAAAACCAACATTGTAGAATGAAATATTTGCTTTCACTTTTCCCCAGAAAAACTTCCACTATGACCCTACACCATCCATCATTTCCACGATAATGAATAAATTTAATTAATTGCCGGGTTTGAAAAGAAGTGGGAGAGTTTCGTTCCATGTTATTCATAATGTTATTCGAACGGGAATTGTTTTGGGCCTCTTGCCATGGCGAGGGTTGCTGGAAATGGCAATGGAGAAGGCCGATTTGCCGGGGGTGTGTGCACCCAAGCGCGCGGACTATTGTTGCGAGACCTTGCACGCTTTGATAGTTGATACAATGACCCGGGTGATTAATGGGCTAATCCCCGCGCGGAATACACAATGCGCTAAGATCGCGAACATTTCGGATATTAGGATTCCTCGCTCTCACAATGCCCGTCTGTCCTCCCATCGCATTTCCAAACCTCAGACTGCAATTTTTCAAGGGGTCATCCTCCACTGGATTGCCCCTGGTCAGTCGGTTCTTCATTTGTTTCGACAGTGAAAACTTTACGTTTTCCTAATAGAAAATTGTATTGTATGAAAATGATAAGCCGTATGCGATTAAGTTCGAAAAACCTTCAATAACTAACGGTTGTAAGCTTTAGTGAACATCTCGTCATCATTATTATCAGCATCGGTGTACATTCTTCTATTTTACTACGTGTGTCAAGCTGACATGACCACTTGAACAAAATAAAAACACTCATGCCATAATTGAGTGCTTTTCAGTTGTAAATTTGATCCCCCATCAGACTATTTGTTACTCTTGGCGTTAAAGAAAAAACTAGACGTTGCTAGCATAACGTTAATCTGGCAAAATATTAAATCATATATACCACCACTCAATGATTTTTTATTGCCAATGTGTTTCCCATCAGAATTTTTGTTGCTTTCGCACAGCAAATACAACCTCCGGATTGTACCTCGCTGAAGCCTGTATTTGTTTACACTCGCTCCACTGTAGACTGTATTCGTATTCGTATTCATTGAATTTCAAGATGGCGGTCCCACAACATGTTGGGAATGTGCTCTCTGATAAAACGTGCAAAATGTTTGAATGTTGTAAGTCAAAACCAGTTCAAGTCACAGTTTGTGTGAAGTGTGGCAAAGCATACCACAAGAGCTGCAGTGAAAGAAGAAATCATGAAGAGATAGATGAAAGTAGAATAGTGTGCTGTAAGGAAACACTGTCAACAAATGTACAAGGTTATGTGGTTCTAAGTGACGACAAAGACCAAAAAGGTAACGAAAATACAGAAACCAATAGTCTTATCGAGTCTCTAAGAACTGAAAATGACCTATTAAGGAAATTATTATACGAAAAAGATGAGAAATATTCGATTTTACTCGAAAATAAAACATTATTAGAGCAAAAATAGCATATCTAACGATGCAAAAAAAGATGTCGACAAAAAAACACCAAATGAAAAACGATACAAAGGTACTCAGAAGCAGTAAAACCTGGGCATTCCATGGTAACAAAACAGTAAACAAAATAAATGAACAAAAAGGAAATTCCCTGAACACCCACAAACACAGCAAATAGTGAATGACGTGTCTGAAACAACGATTCTCAATGCAGACGCTGACAAAATGGAAAACGAGGAGGAGAATTCACTAAGGTGGGGAATAAGAGGGAAAAATAGAAAAGAGAAAAAAGAAATATTGGCGAATCAGAAGAAGCTAATGATTTTGGTTTTCGAGGAGTGTTACCAAGGCCTGATGTATCTATATCGGGTTTTACCTGATGTAGAAGTGAGTCATATTCAAAATTACCTGGAAGATAAACTAGGAAAACAGAAGAGTTTGTCATCAAGGAGCTGAAATCCAGTATTCCCAAAAGAAATGTTTCATGGTAGGAACCAAACTAACGTTCAAAGACACGTTATACCAACCCTCCTTTGGCCAAGAGGAGTAGGATACAGAAGGTTTGACTCTCGAAATATAATTCTTATGAGGATCAGCATAATGGAAACCCAGGAAATTTTTTCTGAACAAAATCGATAGACCTCCACTCACATCAAGTAATTTGAAGAAAAGTCGGAATAGCAGCTTAATCCACCAAAATACACAGTCATTAGAAATAGTATTGACGGGATAACAGATCTACTGAAGAGCCAAGGAGATTGCATGTGCTTATGTATAACAGAGCACTGGCAAACAAAAGATCGACTAAACAAGCTGGAATCGAAAATTTTGACCTGGTTGCGAGTTTCTGTCGGAAGGAGGCACATAAACATGGAGGCAGTGCAATTTATGTCAGAAGGGGCTGTCATGTCAAGGAAAGAAGGGAAGCAGAAGATAAATCGGAGGAGGGTATGATTGAGTGTTGTGCCTGTGAATTGTTCATGAATGACAAAAAATTTTAGTTATCTCTATATACAGACCACCATGTGAAATTTTAATATGTTTGTAAAAAGTTGGAGGATATGTTATGTGTCTTTTTTAACGAAAAGCAAAAGCTAATATTAATGGGCGATTTTAACATTGATTTTCTATCGAATAGCAGAGAGAAAAAAGAATTAATTTCACTTCTTAGCTCCTTTAACTTAACCCTTACAATCAATGAACTGACTCGTATCACATATAGGTCAAGAACATGCTGGACAACATTATAACAAACTTAGATGAACATTTATGTGCTACAGTATTGCAATCTATGATTTCAGACCACACAGCTCAAAAAAAAAGTTATAAATCAAACACCAAAAAAAAAGGAAAATAAATTTCAATGAAACGTCATTTCAATGATGAAAACATAAAGGACTTCTGTGACAGGTTGGATAAGGCAAATTGGAATGAATTTTACAAAAATGATAATCATGAAGTGAACAAACAGTGGATCTCTTTCACGGATATATTTCTACACCACTTTAACGCAAGCTTTCCTTTGAGAAGAATTAATCCAATGAATAAAAACAATTTAACAAGAAACAGTCGCCTGAAATCATAGAATGTAAAAATCGGCTAGATATCTTTTACACTATTAGTTCAACTGATCCAAGATACAATAATGTTTATAGAGAAATTAAAAAAGAGTACAATAACCTACTGACAACTGCTAGGGCAAGAAACTATCAAACACGAATTCAGAAATCAGATTGTAAAAATAAAACTACATGGCAAATCGTGAAGGAAATACAGGGAGAGGTGAATTGCAAAAATGAAATAGAGGTTCAGGGGATTCTAAAGAGGTTGCAAATAATTTCAGTGAATTCTTAGAAACATTACAAACAAACTTTTGGACCAGTTGGGGAATGCACCTTTTGCTAGTAATATACTTACAAACGATAAATCTATGTTTGTTACGCCAGTGGATGAACGAGAAGTTAGGGAAATAGTTGGATGTTTCAAAAATAAATTAAGCAGCGGCGATGATGAGGTACCTATCATTGTTATAAAAAAATGTATCTATCATATTAGTACCCCTTTAGTTCATATTATCAATAATTCATTTAAATTTGGAATATTCCCGGAAGCTTTAAAACTAGCCTTAATCAAACCAATCCATAAAAAAGGAGATAAAGCCCTAATAGAAAATTATAGACCAATAAGTATACTTTCTTCCTTTTCTAAAATATTTGAAACAGCTATGTGCAATAGACTCACAAATTTTTTAACAAAATGCAATGTATTTAATGACATCCAGCATGGGTACCAGAAGGGTAGATCTACCCAGACTGCAGTCTTCCAGTTGATAAATAACATTTTGAAAGAACTTGAAAATAACAATTTGATATTGGGTATGTTTTTGGACTTATCAAAGGCATACGATTGCCTCAACCACGACATAATGCTGTATAAACTAGATAAATATGGAGTAAGGGGACCTGCTCTAAAATGGTTTAGGTCATACCTAAGCAACAGAAAACAAAAAGTTGTGATTTCTAAAGACGGAGTTACGAGTAACTCGGAAATCAGTCTAGTTCAAAACGGAGTGCCTCAAGGAAGCATAACGGACCTTTATTATTTATTATTTATCTAAATGATATAACAACTATCATTCAAGCTAACTGTCAATTAACGAACTATGCGGATGATACCAATATACTTGTGCATGCATCAACATGGCCTGACTTGATAGAAACATCCCAACACACTTTAAATAATGCTAACCATTGGTTTAGAACAAATAAGCAAATTTGCAATAATGAAAAAACCGTTTTTGTTACAAAGTTTCTGGATTGTACATAGACGAAACAATGACCTGGGAGATACACATAGACAGTATCTGCAAAAAACTCAACACGGTTTGTTACAGTATGAGAGTCCTAAAAAAATACACCAATCTTTCTACCCAAAAAACTGTGTACCACGCAAACTTTGAAGGCCTCTTGAGGTATGGAATTATATTCTTTGGGGGTAGTAGAGATTTATGTAGAGTATTCATCCAACAGAAAAGAATTTTGAGATTAATGATCAATCTAAAAATAAATGAGTCCTGCAGAGGCAAATTCAGAAACCTTAAAATCCTTACTACCTTTGGAATATACATACAGGAGTGTCTTATTTTCTTTTTCAAAAACACACATTTGTTTGATGACTGCAAACCACAGATCATGTATAGCACAAGGAACCTCAATTACACTTATCCTATACATAGATTGACTATGAGTGAAAAAGGTGCGTTTTACAACTGCCTCAAAATGTTTAACAAATTACCAGCTGAAATCAAAAATACTAAACAATTGAGAACATTCAAGAAAGAAATATTCAACTTACTAATAGAGATAGAGCCCTATAGTTCTGAAGAATATTTAAATTGGAATGGGTAAACACTGAAATTAATTGCAAAGGCTTCTGACCATTATTTCTGTTAATATTATTTTACATTGTATGTGTATTGTAATGTTCTTTGAAATAAAATTTGTTTATTATTATTATTATTATTATACCCACATACAACAAATACAAACCCCGCTGGAGCTTGTACTTATTTACACTCATACAATAAATAAAACCTGCGGATTAAACTGCGTTGTAGTTCGTTCACCCAACGAATATAACCTCCGGATTAAACCCCGTTATAGCCCATATTTATTTACACTCAGACAGCAAATACAACCTCCAGATTGAACCCTATAGTAGCCGTATTTATTTATACTCAAACAACAAATAAAACATCCGTATGCAATTCCGCGTGAGCCCGTATTTGTTTACAATAACAAAACAAATACAACCTACGGATGAAACCCTGTTGTAGGCCGCATTTCTTTAGACCCACACAACAAATACCTCTTTTTGTAGCCCAAATTTGTTACACTCACACAACAAGTACATTATCTGGATCACACTCTGTTGTAGCCAGTATTTGTTAACAATCATTCAACAAATACAACCTCTGGAATGAATCCCGTTGAAGCCCAGAGTTGTTCATACTCACACAACATAATCTCCGGATTAAAACCCGTTCTAGCCCGTATTTGTTATACCCACAATGATTTTTCGTTGTTGATTTGTTTTCCCACAAGAATTTTTATTGCTTTCTGTATTATAGAAAAACACGTTTTTGCTAGTATAACGTTAAGCAGGCACAACATCTTCGTTATTTCCTAGAGACGATAGAAAATCAATCAACGAAGGGAGCAAATTATCAACATGGAAGTACTGAATAATGGTATTTTTACGAATCTGGGGTATTCGCGACTGTCGCCTCCCGATCATTATCGATCCATTCGATAATTCTAGGCGTTCTTTCGGTACTGTGCGAAATTGATCGTCTTGAACAACCGCTAACACTTGATAGTTCATCTAAAAATGTTCCTGTCCTTAATAAACCAGAAAAACAATCTTCAAATATCTATAAAATATTGGATGTTTCGCGGTTCCCAATATTTGGACGAAGTTTACCAAAAAAAAATTAATATTTTTAAATTTTTTCCATTAATTTTGGTTTTCGAATTTTTAGCCACTGTTATTCGTTATAAAATGGACATTCGTCATTTACGGATGCGCAAGTCGTTAGATTATACCCTGCATATGAAAATATGTCAAATTTTCATCTGATACATGATTCGTTAGCTTGATTTGATTAGTTGGATGGCATCAATCAATCCTTTGTTGCCTCAGAGCATAGACTCCAAAATATGCTGTGGAGATCATTTTTTTCTCCGCATAAAAGAACCTTTATTCAGGTCGAATCAAATCAAATGTTTATTCATACCATTTTTACAAGCTTCTTATATTCAACTTGCTTCGTTCGTATACCATTCTGTCATTCTTTCCGGTTCAAAAATTTGTAATCCAATTTTGGAGCACTTGCTGACATCCCATTGAACTGAAATTTGGCAGGTGTTCATAATTCCGCGGTGGCAATGCATTTTGTTGACGGCTCCAAGATGGCGGGCGAGTTTTGTGATTATGGTACGATTCGATTCAAAACTGGTATGTGGGGGTTTTCGGGATCGGAGATAATGAATTTTTTGTCAGAATTCATAATTTTAAGATGGCGGCCCCAAAATGGCGGAGGAGTTTTGTGATTATGGTCCGATTCTATTCAAAATTTGTATGTGGGGGTTTTCGAAGTCATAGATTTGGATTTTTTTGTCGAAATTTATGAAATTGAAATGCGGCTGATGGAATTTTTGTTATAGAAAAAAACAAAATGGCGCTCCAAAATGGCGGACGAGATTTAGGTTCATGATCCGATTCGATTCAAAATTGGTATGTGGGGTTTTCAGGGTCGAAGATTATGAATTTTTCATCAAAATTCATAAAATTAGAATGGCGGCTTCAAGATGGCCGATGATCTCTGTGTGTATGCTCCAATTCTATTCAAAATTGGTATATGGGGATTTTTGGGATCGGAGATTATGATTTTTTTTATCAAATTTCACAAATTCAAGATGGCGGACGAGTTTTGTAAGTATGGCCCAATTCGATTCAAAATTGGTATGTTGGGGTTTTTGGTGTCGGAGATTATGAATTTAGTCGAAGATTATTGATTTTCAGTTGAAATTCATGAATTGGAGATGGCAACTCCAAGATGGCGGATGAGTTAACCTTTAGATGGTCTCCTCATTGAAGTACTAGTTAGCTCAGAACTTACAGGTAAAAGACCTTATAATAACGATGCTTTAACAAAAATGCATAGATTAAGGCGTAGGTACTTAACCCGTAGAGTGCCGCCATGTAAAGGTTATTTGACGGTTCATAATAGCCATTATTTTTTTGTGTTGAAATTCATTAAAAATGATCATACATACAACATATCATCACCAGTTGCTTCGAAATTCATTTAGTTGTAGAAAAAAACATGAAAAACGTGGTGGACAGCGTCAACCCACCGCGACCACAGTGACTTAAACCGTCGATGTGTTTTCATTGTTACAAAGAAATATTCAAGGAAATGGAAAGAAATCTTGCAAAAAAAAACAAAATACCGAAACTTATTCTTCGAAATTGAAAATATAGTTGCTTTCCCAAAATATTTTTTCAACTTTCTTTTTATTATTGTTTTGAATAGTTTTTTACCTGCTATGATTGAAAAAACATATTTTTAAATCAAAGACTTGTATGTTTTTGCCTATATTGTTCGACCCACATCATAAAATAAATTTTAAGTGGTTATAAAACTTCAAAAATGTATGGTACTTGAATTTCGGACGTGGTGGACAACTTAGAGCACCAGCACGAATACCAACTACACCAAGATATTGCTAAAAGTATTCTAAATCACTTCCTATATATTTAGCATGGCTCAGGTGGACTACTTTGACCCATCAGGGCATATGCGGAAAAATTAAATAATCTCATGTCGTGGACAACTTTGACCCAACATGACACTGTACGTGTTAAAAAAAAGCACAAAATAAAATAATTAATAAAAAATATTTTTAAAGACAAGTTTTTGTTCAAATTCACTAAAAAGTTAAAAATAATTGCTTTGGATGTGTGATGTACGTGAGTTATGAAGATTCAAAAGTTTGTCGTTTGTCGAACTGAAAACTTTGCGCGACAAGCTTTTGAATCTATAACTCACGGAATAACCTACATCACACATCCAAAGCAATTATTTTCTACTTTTTAGTGCATTTGAATCAAAGGTTGTCTTTAAAAAGGTTTTTTATTAATTATTTCATTGTACATATACAATTACAAATAGTAAGTGATAGTATGATACAGAAAACCAGATAACATCAAAATCACCTAAGCTTCATCGGCTTGCGTTGCGACTTGATATCCTCCGATTTTATTCAATATATGGTTTTTCATACCTACTTGTCTATAGTCATATTTGATTTGATTGATGAATGTTAATTCTCTAACTAGAAAATATTACTTAGATGATAGACTTTCAAAAAAATTATTGGATATATCTTCTGAATAGGGAAGTCGATTGATAGACTAAGTGTATATTTTCTGCAATAACTAATCGATTGAAAAGGGAAACATTCTCAATTGAATATTGATAGAAAGATTTTTCTGTGAATTGAAAAATCCACGATTAAAATGATTCCACATCTGATCTTATGAACATCCTGTTTATATTTTCAACAAATCAACTAATCGATTATTTTATTATACATATTTTTATTTTGTCCGATCATATTCTCAATAGCACGTTTATTGCAGTTCAGTTTATCTATTTTTTCAATAGTATGGGAAGCATGTTGTATAATTTGGGCCCATAGTAAAATATATTTCTTTGGGAGTGATTTTTTCTCAGGAAGGGTACATTGACTGATAAATTTTCAGTAAATCTGGTGGATCGTGTATGATTTACAGGGAAATTATTTGAACACACAGATCAAACACTGATAAGCATAAATGTTCCTAATATTTTGAAGTATATTTCGATAAAGTTCAGTGACCATTTTGCGATATCTATTGATTGAAACAGGTAATAGAGACTATCCTAAGAATCTAGATATGTAGGTACTTCCGTGGATATTTTTGTGGGTTTTATTTTATGTGTGTGGTACCAACATTGTTATCATATCTGTCCGATTTTCCAGAAAGTTTTTCAACGAAGTTGACTCAGCCTATTGTTTTCCAACCGGGATACAATCATCTCTCCTGATATCAATAATCTTCGTCAGTAAGACATCACTACAAATAAATATATAATGTATGTAATTTTACACTCTCACGCTCAGATCTGAACTAGTTTTGAATAATTCCCAGTGTGTGTCTAAAAAATTCATCAACTACTTCAGTTAAATGAAAGGAAGCTAAAGTTCTCCGTGGGATTTCGAAAAGGCAAGTGTAATTCAAATCCATATATTTGATTGTCAATGTTCAGACGAATCATATAAGACCAGAAGTCTTTCGCCGACTTATAAACTCATCTCTACTACTTAATGCTCTCTTCAACCTCCTGTTTTTAGATACTGTCTGCTTCCATCTCTATCTGAATAAATAACGTTGCATCCCATTTACCCGATCCTCTGACACTTTGAAATGTGTCTAATCTAAGTTGAGCCCATGTTGTACTGAACTGAGCAGGTGTCTTTGGATATCGGAGTAGTTTTCTTCCGCCAGTGCCAGCCAGTCTAAATGATATCTGAGAGTGTTTGCTCATAGGGTTATTTATTGGTTGATAATATCATAAACAATCGGCATCTCATTTATATATGTGGTAATATATCTTGGGTAGCTTTGAGAATTGTTTGCATGCCAGAATTATTGAGTTGGACTGGAGACTTCATCGATTCATTGCTTGAAATTCCAAGTGTTGTTTTCTACTTTGGATAAAAAATATCACAATAATTACTGTCTACATTTTTTTTCGTCTCTACTATGATGATGTTCAGTGAATCAACTCCGCAAAGATTTCATAATTATCTGTCAATATAACAAACGTGGCTCCCATACAATGGTAGATAAAATATTAATGTTGACTCTTCGAAATACCATAGAAAAATATTATTCTTGTTCATTCAAGTGCAATAATGTTTCGTTAATGTAAACATAAGCATGAAAAAAGAGTATTATAAATTGAATACAATAAAAACAATTACAAAATAGCTAGAGTGGTATTAGTAGGACCTACAATTATAATTCCACATAGCTGGAGAGAAAATAGCAACTCGACGTAACTTTTTGTGACTCACGTTTTGTTCAGAAAGGGCAGTGAATTACATTGTCTGGGATACCAATGTTGAATATACTTTGTATTCGAAAAAGATAGTGAGAACATTCATTCAGTCATATTGTTGATTATTTTGAACATAAAAATCCTTCAATTTCTCATCGCCGACCTCTACTTTTCACTTTATTTCGAGTTATTCACGTTATTCCTAGCTTTATGGCTAAAGCATTTGGTTTAAAAAAAGTTTTTCCCTCAAGATAAATACGGACCTATTATCGTTACATTTTGAAAAAAAAATTTCATGTTGTACAGGATGTGTCAAAAACACTAAACGCATTAAAGTTGTAATTTTTTAAATGGAATACCCTGTATATTATTTCAATTTCGGATTTTACGATCAAAATAAAGCCAAGTTTCATTGGGTTTAATTCACCTAAACCTCATTTTTGAAATATCTCTAATTTTGTGATACTGTAGTATCATGCTTAAATTATCATCTGGAGTTTTTTTTAACCAAATTAATGCTAGAGGCTAATAACTGAACAACTCTTAAATCGCACTTGTGAAATATGTACTAACTCATACAAGGTGTGTAAAAATTGAGGCAAAATCTTTACAATCTTTGAACGGCAATAACTTGTTTAATTTAAATGGAACGCCATGTATTTTATGTCAACAACAGATGTCAAATTAATTGTCTATCGAATACTAGATTACATTCCTATACTTCACTTTTCAAGTAAAATGCCGTTTTCATTTTGCAAACTGATTTTAAGAAATTTATATTTATCAAGTCGCCTATGGCATTTTGACAAGTTGAATTATTATTTACTTATGGTTATCAGTTATTAATAAGTGTTCAATTCCAAAGTGATAGTAGTAGTTTGTGATCTTGTTATCATTATTTAGTTATAAAAAATGCAAGTTTATCCGAAAGAATCGACATAATTTTTATACTCGGAGAATGTTTCCAAAACTGTTTTCTGGCATCACGCTGAAAGATTTCCCAACAGAAATCATCCAAATAAAGCAACATTCGAAAGATTGTTGACACTATTTAGACGAACTGGAAGTGTTCAATATGAAAACTCATTAAACAGAAACCTGTCACAGAAAACGAAGAAATTGAATTTGCGGTGGTTGCCTCTGTAATCGAAAATCCCCATGCAAGACAAAAACCTAATTGCGGAAAATATCGGCATTAGTCAAGCAAGCTTATCAAGAGTTCTTAAAAAATATAGTTACCACCCTAATAAAATCCAGTTTCACCAAAAACTTTCGAAAACGGTTATGGCAAACGAGTTGAATTTTGTATGTGGGTATTAGAATAAGTGATAAAAAACTTTTTCGATGCACTCCTGTTTAGTGATGAGTGCACCTTTCATAACAATGGGACTGTTAATAGACATAACATCCACTAGTATTCTGATTCCAAACCACATCAATTTAGAATTATCCATAATCAACACAGATGGTCAGTGAATGTATGGGGCGGAATAATGGGTCAATATTTAATTGGCCCTAGTTTTTTCGAAGGACATTTAAATGGAATGTGGTTTTTAGAATTTTTAACAAATAATTTTCCAGTCCTATTGCAAGACATTCCCTTAGACATAAGAAGAACGATGTGACTTCAAATGGATGGAGCTGCCGCACATTTCCATCGTTAGGTCCGTGAATATTTAAATGTTAATTTCCGAAATCGATGGATTTCTTCTTATGGGGATACATTAAAGGAATCGTTTATAATACACCTCCAACAACACCAGACAATATGAAACAGCGCATCACAGAAGCTTTTCTAAATGTAAGCCCGCGTATGTTGGCAAATGTTGCTGATGGTTTCTGAAAGAGGATACGTTTGTGTTTTTAGAGTCTGATGACCACAAGATATAAAATATTGATTGTTTTATATCCACCATTCTTTTTTATTTTCTTCATAATTTAAACTAATACATAACATTCAAAATATTGAAAAATAAACGCACTTATCATTTATTTCAATCAATTCTGATTCGTCAAAACGTCGTAGGCGAATTGATAAATAATAAATTTCTTAAAATCAGTTGGCAAAATAAAAATGTGCATGTTACTCGAAAACGTGAAGAGTGAGCTATAGGAATGTATACTTGTATTCGATAGACATTTAAATTTGGCATCTGCTGTTGACATAAAATACAGGGCGTTCCATTCAAATTAAAAAAGTTATTGCCGTTTAAAAATTGTAAATATTTCACAAGTGCGATATGAAAGTTATTCAGTTAGTAGCCTCTAGCATTAATTTGGTTAAAAAAAAGAAAACACCAGTTGAGAATTTAAGCAATAAAACTAATACTACATTTTCACAAAATAACAGATATTTCAAAAACCATAAGGTTAGCGCTAATAGATCCCTATCTATCCTAAGGGAAACACTTTTTTTAAATCAAATGCTTCAGCCATGTCGAATAACGTGTAAGTATAACCCGGTGTGTTAATGCCATTTCACTAACGACATTAAAAGTTGCTTAACCAATGTTAATTGTATTTGCTACTTCAATGAACTTCAAACAGACCGCAGACTATTTTTGAATGTGCAAAATGCGATTTCATTTTATTTCCTCGTTCAACACATTTCCTATATAAAATTGCAATGAGGCACTCGCTGTTTTGGGGGTTTTGAAATGAAATTATCTTATATATAAACTTTAGAACATCTAACATACGACATTCATGTTATAGTACGCACATGGTTTACAACACAATAAAATGTTGTTGTCCACACGTCCAAACATCGTGTAAATCATATTTCTGCGAAGATAAGAATTATGAAAGAATGCCAATTAAATAAGCAGCAAAAAGTTTCTCAGTTTAAAGTCGAGTATGGTGAGAAGCTCTTACTGTATACGTATAATAAGTTGAGTTTTTCCGTTTTAGAGCATTCCCTCACGTTTTGTGTTTTCCAAACCAGGGATTAGTTTTTGAATTATGAGAATAAATATATGTGTTTTTTGGAAATATAATTCGATTGATAATGTCGTGACTATATATCAGAATGTTTACAGAAAGGGAACTTGAAGAGGTCATGAGTAAGAATCCTGAGGTACACCCAAGGAAGCAAGAAAGTGGGAAGCTTGATTTCTTTATGACTATCATAAAAATTCCGCAAAAGCCAAGCTATCTTGAGCTTCATTTCGGACAGATCAAAGGAAAATTAGCCTGAGGAGCATTTTGAACAGGGTATAAGAATTTAAGGAAACTTTTTGCTTTGTTTTACTTTCAACTCTAGAAAAACAGAGTAGATCGTATGATTCAAGAATAAATCATCATAAAGTTTTGTATTGCCACTGACAAGCAACTAATATCCTTGGCTGTAAAATCGGTTTGTTTTTCTAAATTTAAGAATGTTCGTTTGTTACTTTTGGATAAAAAAATATGCTTATTGCTCTTTATAATAATTTTGAGCACACTGCTCACTTCCTATCAAAAGTAAAAATGATAACTCATCCAGAATGTCGTCAGAAACCGAAATATATTGGATTCACTAAATATCCTTATGGCAACTAAATTCTTCCTGTAATTTTTTTCATTCCCAATGACCCTAACCTTGGATTTGTTAAATTAACATAATTCCGAATGAAAACCTGGGACTTCTTTAACGTATTCGTTGATAAATGCAGTGAGTGCATCCAAATCGGTCGCATGCAAATTTACGACGACCCCTGAAAATATCACCGTCTTTTTCCACACTTCGTATTCAGATAAAGATCACCTAATGTAACTCCGTGTGGCGGCTTTCAGTTCAGAAGTTAGTGTTTATAACACTGCTGAACGGGTTGTGTGATTCGAGTCCTTATTCTCGTTACACACTCGTTTCTGGGTCACTGCTCCAAGTTTAGAATGTGTAATAACCGTTATTGTTCTATGAGCTCGAGAAGATTGTATAATGAAGATGTTTTCAATGTCAATTCATACGAAGTAATAATTGAAGTTACTACCAGATTTGTCAAATATGTAAAATAATGTTTATGTCACGTGGAGCCCTATTAGGCCAACCAATTGAAGTTGTTTTCGACTTGAATAAAGACGCAAATAGCCTGTACCTCCTATCTTTTGAAAGATAGTTCGTAGATGGAAACCTCGGGCCTTTGTGGAATTTTTTTAACAAGAAATATTGTCAAAAATGACCACTTTTTTGGTTTTTTACAAATAATTCAAAATGTATTGAAGGAAAAAAAAAAAAAAAAAAAAAAAATCGTTTCACACTCAATGCAACTTTTGTAGATAATTCAAAAACCTAAAAAATTGTTTTTTGAGCGACCGAATCGGTGCATTTTCCACTGAGAAAATTCGGGAAAACCTCTAAAAAAACACTTTTTTCAAAAATTCATAATTTTTATAAATTCAAAGCTGGACAAACAACCTCGAGGAAAATTATAGTTAATAACATGTAGTTCAACTGTGCGCAAGATGGTTCCTGTACGACGTGTAGTTTTTGCACAATCGCGTTATAAACAATTTAAGGGCTTATCTTGCAAAATGCGCCGATTTAAGGGAAATCGTCGTAATCAAATTTCTCAAAAGGCATCTGGAAGTAGAGATCAATATCTACAATTTGTATATTTTGGATTTTCATCTGAGAGGTGGGAAATTTGTTGAAAATGTCACTGGAAGTTGCACCAAACGCTTGAAAGTGCGCTCGAGGCAGAGTCGTGTAGCGGGTTGCTTATATGTTGGCGCATATTATCATATGAGTTATTAGCGTGTTTTTGCATACGTTTTCAGTTATTTAATGATTTACTCTTCGGTTTTATACATATTTGTACATTTTGTTCATTCATAAATAAATCTAAATTTTTTTTTACATAAATAAAATATCTTCACATACAATGCAATATATTCACTTATGATTATTTTTACAAAAAAAATCATGAATGAGAATGTTGATATTCGAAAAAGATTAAAGTTCCTATTTTCATTCATTAAATTTTGCATCTACTCGATTAATTGAATGACATATGACGTATAACATACAAAATTTTATCTGATGGCATTTATATTAAAACATTTTCAAAAAATTAAAAACTGCATTTTTGACATGTCACAATGACAACTATTATTAAAGGAGTAAGTATATGTGTAGTTTCAAATATTAGTAGGTTAGTGAGCTGTGTTTTGCCATTTCCTTACAACGTCAGGTTGTAACGGCAATATTTATTTATCTGCTGTCAAACACAATTGTCACGTAGAATTGAATATAATTTAAATGATAATGAGTGATTCTGAAACTGGTAGTTTACCTTCTGATTTGGAAGAAATGACGCGAAATATCGTGGACTCCCTTTTGCCGGAAATATCAGGGAGTGTATATGAAATAGCGTAATTTCATTATGGTACTTAGTACCATAATGAATTCATTATGGGACTAAGTACCATAATGAGCTTCCTTATGTCATCGAAATTGAGTGACATAACGTTGTCATTATGACATGCCATCAGATAAATATTTTTATTATTATTACTAATTATCAAATATATTCAAGAAGTATTTCATATTCAGGTACATTTCAGCATGGAACAAAATATACAGTGCGCGACTAAATTATGGAACAAATTCGATATTTCGCAAGCCATGTACTTCTGACAAAAATCCTGAAAGAGGTCGATTTCTGTTTTTAAATGCCAATTTTTGAATGTATATTCTAAAGAGGTTATGTTCTGATTTGGAAGAAATGACGCGAAATATCGTGGACTCCCTTTTGCCGGAAAAATCACGGAGTGTATTCGAAAGAGCAGAAGAAAAAAATAGAAGCAATTTTTGGTGCTAACAACCAAACAGGATTACAAGTTTACCAAAAAGCATCAACTACTGATGTAAAAACTCTAGAATCCATTGGAATCAATATTGCAAATTATAGTAATTGCTCTTTTACCATTTATAATAAATAGTTTTGTACATAGTTATGCATTTTGAATAAACTTTTTTGATCTCACCATCACATGTTTTTCATATAGAATTTCATTATGGTACTCAGTACAATAATGAATTCATTATGGGACTAAGTACCATAATGAGCTCCCTTATGTCATCAAAATTGAGTGACATAACGTTGTCATTATGACATGCCATCAGATAAAGACAATTACTCTTCAATGTCTTATGTTATGAGCAACTATAATTCTACAGAACTCATATCAATGATGTTAGTTGAATTTTTTGTAGGTTTTTGAATTATCTACAAAAGTTCCATTGAGTGTGAAACAATTCCTTTAATACTCTTCAAGATATTTGTAAAAAAAATGGTCATTTTTTACAATATTTCTTGTTAAAAAAATTCCACAAAGCGATTTTGCTAGGGCCGACACCGAAGTTTTCATCAACAAAATATCTTTCAATGATACAGGTTATTTGCGTCTTTATTAAGTGTGAATAGCCTCTATTTTTTCTCTAGCATAACATAAAGTAAGATTGGGTGTGTGACTTTGTATTAAATTATCTTTCTAACAGAAATAAATCTGGCAGTTATTGAGATCCTCCTGTATCGTATCAATGTATAGATGCTTCATTTTGGAATGATTATAATAATAGTTCAGCATTTTAACAAATGATTGAAAAATCATGTCGAAAGTGAATATAAAACATGCGATCTTGTTCTTCTCACGTAGTTCGCCATATTAAGATTTTTTTTAATGCATTCATTGTGGGTCAAAAGATACACTTTGTTCTGTTCGTCGAGAAAATCATTAAAACCTGAGAAATTTCTGAGGTGGAACCTGAGCAATGATAAATAATTAATGTATAGGGTGTCCCACACTCGATGGCCTATTAGACGTTCTTGGAGAACGGGATAAATTTGGTATCTCGGGTAATTAGTTCTGCTCTATCGATCTAAAATATTTTCAGCACTGCGGCGGTGCCGCTTATATTGAAAATTAGCAACAAATTCGATATTTAAAATGAGACACCCTATATATTATTGCATTTTTTGCTTTGCTATTATTTTATGATTATTTTTGTATAACACTTTTCTATACCTATCTCGAGCGGTTTTCGAGAAATTCATTGATTTTCTTATACAGTGTGACCCATTTAAAATGGAACCACCCCTGTAAAATACGCATTTTTCAGTCATTCTCAATTTTTTTTTTAAATTAAGCATCAAAAACTGTATCTTGACACAAATTTTCATAACTTTAGTTTAATTTCCAAGGCACTCTATGGTATTTTTTCTTCATTAAAAACGGCAAAAGTTTATTAGGCAATTTTTGTTCTGATATTTGACTGAACCACTGGATTCGTAGTCATTTCAAATGAAAACCATGAGAATTTCATGAAAAAATATTGGGTAACAACGAAGTTACAACAACTTCAATTTTGGAAACAAAGTATTTGATATTAATTTTCATTTAGATTATAGACATATTTAAAATCTGGCAACACTGCCGATACAAAGTACAACACCAGTGAATTTGTACAGCGAAAATCCGAAGTCAATAGCTCATTCCGTTCTACAGTTATAACTCCTGAAAGTATGGTAATGTGAGCGATTTCTGGTGGAAGCGATTTTGTAATAAAAATCTAACTACGCCACTGGATTTGTGGATTATATTCACTTAAAATCATTTATTTAAGTTTAGGTTATAAGTGTATTCGAAAATAACAGAAAATTAAAAATTCATTTTCAAGTTATGCAGTTTTCAATTGCCGATATAAACAAAATGAACCGAATCAAGTTCTAAAGTATCAAAATTATTTATTCAATAATAAAACAGAAAACAGGACAAAAAAAATGTTCCTTTTTTATTCTGCAAAACTCAACTGAAACAAGCTTTCAGAGAAGGTATCAATAATTTGAGGAAACCTGAACTAATACATTGGGCATAGGTATTGTACTAAATCAATAGTAGGCTGTGATTTAGTACACCACAAATCGCTCACATTACCATACTTTCAGTAGTTATAACTGTTGAACGGAATGAGCTATTGACTTCGGATTTCCGCTGTACAAATTCACTTGTGCTCTACTTCGTATCGGCAGTGTTGCCAGATTTCAAATATGTCTGCAATCTAAATAAAAATTATAATCAAATACTTTGTTTCCAAAATTAAAGTTGTTGTAACTTCATTGTTGACCAATATTTTTTTATGAAATTTTGATGGTTTTCATTTATAACGACTATAAATCCAGTGGTGTAGTCAAATTTGGAAAAAAAATGCCTAATAAACTTTTGCCGTTTTTGACAAAGAAAAAAAACCATAGAGTGCCTTGGAAATGAAACTAAAGTTATGAAAATTCGTGTCAAGATACAGTTTTTGATGCTCACTATTAGAAAAAAATATTTTTGAGATTGACTGAAAAATGCGTATTCTACAGGGGTGGTTCCATTTTAAATGGGTCACACTGTATTTTGTGCAAAACCTAGCTTCAATTAAATGTTTATTACTGCGGTATTGGACTCGTACAAAGCTGAAATTCTGGGTGTAGTTTACCAATGTTCTGTGCATTAGTTATGTTTAAGGGAATTCGTTCTCCATTATACAGGGTCGTTCAAAATTTGTGATTTTTCCGATAGATACAAAAATGGTGAAAAGTACATGTTTTTAAATGGAACACCCTGTTTATTATCGAATATCCTCAAAGACAATTGAAGTTCCTTTCAAATGATGTATCATGTTCCTATACCTAAATAGTCTGGTTTTCGAAATAAAAGCAAGTTTCTATTAAAATCGGATTATTCTGCCATATTTTGTATTAAATGTAATTATGTAAATTCGACAATTAGTGCATCAATAATAAAACGTTTGCGCGTTCATTACCAAAAAATGTATCAGAAAAGAATCAAAATGGAACTATTCAAACGAAGTTATGTTAAAATTGTTTATCTTCATGGTCAATGTGATCAAATTATACCGAGAACATGCAGAAGGGGTTCTGTGGTGTATAGTGTATGAATGATAAGATGACGAACTGATTGTACAGAGAATGATTAATAAACAGGTATTCCAAACTCGATGGCCTATCGGACGTTTCTGGAGATCTGAGATAAAAATACTGCAGTGTTGCCACATATACTTAAACTAATATCAACTTTCGAATTTCAAATGTAACACCCAGTATTTCATTCTGTTTTTGGATTCTACCGATAAATACAAATAACGTCGTATAAGATGTGGTCATAAAGCAAGTGACTGCAAAAATAATGTGACCTGTTACAAATGTGCTGGGCCTCACAGGACGACTGGATGTAGTGCTAATCCCGAAATCTTGAAATGTATCAACTGTGAAGAAACAAACAAAAGGCTTAAGAAATCACTGCAATCGAACCATTCAGCTTCTGATTCCATGCCTCAGGAGAATCCTAGGTTTGGAAGCAAATAAAACTAAGCATTCCTAGCAATCACCGAACGTAGAAGCCGTATATATGCCTGAGGAAAAAATATCCCTATATCATCAAAATGTACAAGGTATTTCTAACTGTATTAATAATATTGCGGTGATAGCTTTTATAAAGTCCCAAAGTGCAGCAGAACCCGCAGTTTTCATTTTTAGAAAAAAACCTTGAGACCTGAGGTTTTATCGCCCTTTTGAAGATACAGCTAGAACTTGAATTTTTCTCTAACTCTCAGATGCAATTCAGTTTAATTAAAAAAATATCTAAGGAAATTTTGGAAATGGATATGTCATACTTAAAAAAAAAAGTCAGATTAGGGAGTAGAAACTAAAATGATACATACAGGATGATCTGAAAAATAATTACTAATGGACGGTTTTTCGAGTATGACTCAAACCTATTTCCAAATTTTCCTGAGATATTTTTCTAATTAATCTTTACTAAAAGAGAATTGCATTATTCGAGACAAAAAATAAGTTTCAGCTGTATCTCCAAACGTATGATTTTTAAGCGAATCATTACAGATTGATTTGATTTCTTAATCAGATCATTTCAATTGGGTACTATTACCTATTTCGATTTGTTATACTGAAAATGTAAATGGTAGTAATCAGAAAAGAGCAAGACAATCTTTTAGTTTGACAAGCAGTGATTTTCATGGTGTTTCTGTCAAAATGGAAATAATACATATTCAAATGCAGGTATTTTAAATTTGTATAGAACTTTTATTTCGGAAACAGACTATTTAGGTATAGGAACATGATACATCATGTTCATGGGAGGAACTTCAATTGTCTTTCAGGATATTCTATAACATATAGGGTGTTCAATTTAAAAAAAAAAACTTTCCTTCATTTTTGTATCTATCGGAAAAATCACAAATTTTGAACGACCCTATATAATGGAGAACGAATTCCCTTAAACATAACTAATGCACAGAACATTGGTAAAATACACCCAAAATTTAAGCTTTGTTCGAGTCCAAATACCGCAGTAATAAACATTTAATTGAACTTTGCACAAAAAACAAGGAAATCAATGAATTTCTCGAAAACCGCTTGAGATATGTATAGGGAAGTATCATACAAAAATGATTGTAAAGCAATAGCGAAGCAAAAAATGCAATAATATACCGTAAAGTGGGGTGAATCGGAATTTTAAGGGGAATAGGAACAAAACTTTTTAGATTCCTGCTCCTTTCGAATCTCCTAATTGAAGTAATACACAGAAAATTTCTTGTCGGTAATATCAAAGTAAAGACAGTATCTACCAGATGGCAGCATCGGAAATTATCAAGTAACTGAACCTACTTTGCTAGATAACCTTAAAATTTATTACGAAAAACAGCTAATTTTGTACCTCTGAAAGTGTTGGCTGAAAAGGCACCAAACCGTAAGTAAAAGGAACTAACATATATATTTTTTTACCAACATTTTAGTTTCCTAAAAGGCCAATATTGACTTTTCGCTCAAATGTTGACATAAAAAAATTACATATTTTTTTTTGAAAATGGGGTCATTTTTAGGTAACCGGCAGGTGAATAGGAACAGTGTGGTGGGGTGAATTTGAACACCCAAAGCTCGACTATGCCTCGAAAATATGTGTCGAAAGCAACAAAGAGACACAAGTCTCACGATCCAGAAATATTACGTCTAGCAGTTGAGGCTCTAAGAAACCACCAGTTGACATATCGGCAAGCATATTGGGGCACTTTCCTTAGAAAAAAAGAAACCGATGAAGTTATTGGGCCTGTATATTTTTATCCAACCATATCAGACGAATCGGAGTTTGGTGAAGACCAGATAATAATGAAACTATTCTCATGCACAGAGAAAAGGGAACTTATGAATTTTAAAAACTTAAATACCAAAGATTATGAAAATGAATGAAAATTTGTTAGGTTTTATTAGTTTAAGCGTTTCTGTTGTTTTGCCAGCATTCATAGGAGCTTTTCAATTTTTCATTTATCAAAATATTTTTGTAAAAAAAATTATAATATTATGTTTTTTCATTAAAATAGGAAGTTAAGTTCCAATAGTTTTTTATAATATGCGTTCTTTGAAGAAATAAAACATAATTTAAAAGTTTTTTCACTTTAATATTGATTTGAAAAAATTAAAAAAAACAATTTTTTCGTTCCTTTTCACCTACAGCTGAATTAAGTGCGAACAAAACGTACAAAACAGCGCTTGTTCCTATCCACCACAATGGCAGGTGAATAGGAACACAAAGGTTTTTTCTGTGGTATTATTATTTATTATACAAAAATTATACTTTGACATCATGAAGTCCTTAACTAGTTCAGACTTTTGCATAAAGAATATTTTTAGAAACATGAAAAACTTTCCACTTACAGGTCCTTAAAATTCGAAATGTGTTCCTATTCACCCCATTTTACGGTACAGGGTGTCTTATTTCAAAAATCAAAGTTGTTGCTACTTTTTAATATAAGCGGCAACGCCGCAGCACTGAAAACTAATTACCCAAGAAACCAAATTTTCAAAATTATCCTGTGTCCCCTTCTCCAGAAACGTCTAATAGGCCATCGAGTGTGGGACACCTTGTATATCAACCACATTTTTATTGGGCATTTCAGAGCCTTGAAGACCCACTTCAAAGCTGATAGTAAAACTTGCCAGTATTGTATTCTAATAACTACCTTTTTCCCCGGTAAACACACACTTCCGTCAAAACAACAACAGAACCGAAAAGTTATGGTAACCGTCACCGAAACTCGAAAAAACTTTTCCACGATTTCCGCACACACAGGAACTGTTAATGACTCGTGTTTCCAAATACTAATAAAAGCTGTGAAAATATTTTGGTGGCTCAGTCGGTACCGTTAATTTGCTTGATGCTTATTTAACAAATTCTCTAATTAAATTAGAGATTTAAGATCTGCGTTTGATAAGATGTGCATGCACCCATGAAAACTCATTAAATTTCAGTTTTAGTGCGTAACATCGTGAGCGTTGAATCAGTTAATATATTATAATCGAATATAATTTCAACTATTTTCCTTTCACAGAATTAGTTGGACTAGAAGAAAGAAAATCGTTATACAACAATGTGTGAACATAGTGAATTGTAAAATAGGTAGTATAAAGTTTTGAAAACAACACTTTGTGTCAGTTGGGCGAGCTGAAGACGAGTGTGGAGAATTCCTTTGTAACACTATACTTTTTGTACGACTGCAAAAAAAGTAAGCTCTTACTGTGAAGTTGTGATGTGGTATTTTTTTGAATTAATTTCATTTTGGTTATTTACTCCAAGTATGAGAGATTACTTCTTTCAACAGTCTGTGAACTAACTAATACAATGTGGTAAAATGTGTACAGGTACAGATTTCACAAATGTTAGCAATTTTCATCAAACTACCAACTGTATCTGTAGGTATTATATATTTTTTTATTTCAACAAAAACAACCCCTCGTCAACTGCAATGAGTTATTAGCAGGGAGAGACAAAACACGAATTGATTATAAATCAGATTTTACAATATATGTTAATGTCTTAGAGGAATTTGAGCACTTTCTGTAGATCACCGTTGAGGATTGTTTTGATGTTGTCGCCTAGGTTGTTTGATCTCCTTCTTTCATTATATAATTGGCACTACACCAAGAGGTGTTTTACTGTGAGTTGGGTAGCACAGTTGTTACAGATGGGGGTAGGATCCTTCTGTAAGATATCCCAGTAAACACACTCACGTTGTAATAACGTAGCAAAATTATCACAACGGTAAGTTGAAATGACGTTTCAAATTGACAAATGAAAATGTTTAGTGAACGCAAAAATGTCGCTGACTTCCACGTTGTTTTAGCCAGTATGTCAACGTTTATTCAACTGCTTATTTGAACGGTTGCAAAAATGCTCTAATGACGTTTTATCTTCTGAACAGACTCACGCCGAAATAACGTAATAAAATCACGATTTAGTTTGTCGCTATGAACGTTAGTTCGATGTGGTTGGACGACGTTTTATCCAGTAAATGTACTCACGTCAAAATAACGTAGTAAATTCACTACAACCGTTAGATGAAAAGACGTTTCAAATCGACGAATGAAAACGTTGAGTAAACGCAAAAATTTTGCTGACATCCACGTTGTTTTCAACCAGTTTATCAACGTTTATTCAACTGCATATTTGAATGGTTACAAAAATGTTTTATTGACGTTTTATCAACTGAACAGACTCACGTCGAAATAACGTAATAAAATCACGATTTAGTCACGATTTAGTTTGTCGCTATGAAAGTTAGTTCGATGTGGTTGGACGATGTTTTATCCAGTAAATGTACTCACGTCAAAATAACGTAATAACGTTTCATTCCTTGACTCAACAACGTTTTATTTCAACGTCGATTAGATGCTGAATTAAATGAGTATATAAAACGTTTGTGATTGAGTAATTGTCTACGTTTATTCAACAAAACGCGTGTACTTTCAAAAGCTTTCATTTCAACCTTTTGATATTTCGTGAACTTATAACGTTTCAATAAACTATAATTTAATGTTTCAATATATTATTTATATAACGTGATGTAATCGTTATTTCTAGTAAATATTCGATAGTAAGTTATTAAAGTGTTGTTCTGTTGAAAAAAAAAAACGTGTTATTGCTTCTAATCATCAACGTCTCCTGCCAACGTTAAAAAGATGTTGTGCATTGACATAAAGTTATAATAGGGTGGGGTTAAAACGGTTTAGTAACGTGTTCAATAATTGGTTGTTCTTAACTCAATTTCGACGTGAAGATTTTCAACCAGAAACGGTGTTTCCACCGTTTCAACCGTTATTCAACGTTTTTTAAACGGGTGTGTGTTTACTGGGATGTCGGTGAGTTAGGAGTGTATGCCTAATCGGAGGCGGTTTATAATGACTTGGTCTCTCCTTCTCGTGGGTAGTGATAACTTCTCATTTACTAGTTTTTTGAGTTTGCTTGTTGTTTCAGTCCAGGTTGTTTGCCAGGTGTTAATTATGAATTTTTTTATTGATGACTTGTGGTAAGTATTATATTAATCAAGTAAAACTAACTTCCGAAAACACCGCAAAAAACCTGCAAGACCTGAACAATTCGATTAATAAATTGTAAATTTTGTTGGGGTAAGGTCTAACAATTGAAACCACTATTGATTTTTTGCCGACTTCTCAACTTTTATAAAGTCATCTTCAGGGCACTACAATTAAAATGGGAATATAAATTTAATAGTTTAAAAAATAAATATATATACCTTTAAAAAAAGTAAATATAACTGTATATGTAACTTATTTTTTAACACTATTTTAATTGGTAACATTTTATTTCTAATAATTTATATTCCCATTTTAATTGTAGTGCCCTGAAGATGACTTTATAAAAATCAAAACGTCGGCAAAGAATCAATAGTGGTTCCAATTGTTAGACCTTACCCCAACAAAATTTACAATTTACTATAATCAGGTCACAAAACTTCCAGAAAATTCGATAAATTTTTACAAAAAATCAGCTCCAAGCAATATCTTCAGGTGCAATTCAGCATCAGAAAAATGGTGAATTATGAGAAAATAGGGGAAGTAGGTATGATGAAGGAAAGTGGTGAATAATGTGAAGGAAGCGATGGGATTGTGAGGGGGTGAGATAATAAAGAGGAGTGGAGAAAAGTGACGGAATAGACGGGATTGAATGGAGAAGGAAGAGGGTGGGAGGAGTAGAAAGGGTAAGAGAAAAGTATAGAGTGAGTCAACAGTGGGAAAAACGGTGAACGTGAACCCATAAAGGAAGTGTCACTTCAACCATTTGTCTCGGACATATACTTGTTTCAGTTTTCTACATTTACTACTGAAACCAAGTTCATATTCTGAATTGATATTGATCACCCCGGCATTAGTGTTATTGCGTTAGCCTTTGAGAGCGCTCTGACATATCTTCTCACAATTCTATCTAAAATTTCAATGACTTATGAACTCATGTACTCATATAATTACTGATAATATATGTATACATATATAGTGATTAATTTAATACCCCTTCGTTCATTAATATTTTTAGCAAAAATTCGTACTTCGTGACTGCAAAATTCTCCAAGTACCTACAGTTTTCAGGTCGACGATCAAACTTTAGCGCATGCCATTTTGAATACTTGAATTTCGAAAAGAAGTCACCCAGACAAACATTTGGAATAGAATCGGAGCATAATTTACCGAATGCGTCCGCCATCTTAAAGTGGCCAAGGTATTTTTTAATAAAAGTATCATTCCTATGAGTTCATCCAGTTATCACAGTTTGTTCAAGAAAGTCATGAAATATCTCGATTTTCAGTGACCATAATCACCATGGAAAGAATCATTAGTTTTCAATACTGTTGGCCAAGTTGACCAGTTCCTTGTTAAAACTGAAAAGCACGAAAAACCATGATACTTGGAAGATCAGATCACTCATTATTTCATTGTACTGGCCCCGCAAAATTTTTAATAATATCAAAATGAATTGATTTTTTTGAAAATATGAACAGGATTGATTTGTTGAAAATATAAACAGGATGTTCATAAAATCAGATGTGGAATCATCTGCGACTGAAAGATAAACTTTAGTCACTATCTCCCATCGTCAAGATAACCTCTTGTGGGGTATTCATGTTGAAAAGTGAGAATGTTTCACTTTTCAACATGAACAGGATGTTCATACAATTTTCCTATTCAATATTCAATTGAGAATGTTTCCCTTTTCAACATCAAAATGAAGTTTTAGATGCACTACACAAAAACACATTATTGAATAAACCTCTTAGTTTTTTAGGATGATTCGTAATCGTGGAGTAAGAGAAGGGATACCGCAATTTCTTTAGTCTTTCTTCATATAACTTGAACTCTGATAAATGCAAAAATAGTTGTTTGTTTTGATGATACAAAATAAATATGGATATTTTACGGTAAAGTGGAAGTTTTGTCTTATCATCCTGTTCTTTTCGTTGAAAGTACATTTCAATTCTCAATGACAACGCATTCCGGAAAATATAGCAAATCAATATACAGTAATTTGTTTGTCTGAAATCAAATGGACCATTTATATGGCCATTTACACAGTGGAAAAGACATTATGTCGGTTATTGGCGTTATAACTGCGAACGAAGACCGCGCAACAGGTTGCCTATAACCATGAAAACGTTTAGGTGAATGGGAACATAAACTCTGAAAATATTCACTCTCAGCTCATCTTCACCCTTTGCTCAATTGAATCAAGTGTTGAGATTGTAACAATACTGATTTGGAATATCTAAAATGTGGTAGGGATTGTTTTGAGGAGTTTGGTTTTTCTGGTAATTTTTTTAAAAACATTCTTAGAGTGTCCTTTGCCATTAATACTAAAGTGGTACATACGATACATTCCAAAATATCCAAATATTTTTGGGGCGTCACATACATTCCAAAATATCCAAATTTTGTAATGAGGAAATTGTACATTTTGTTAGAAAAATTGTAAAGTTTGGTTATAGGTTCACACCAAGAATCAAAGGAACATTTTTTAAGGAGCACCAATACTAATATTGAAAAATGGCCCATTTTATTTCTAGAATCCCTGAAATTCGGTTGAAACCCAAGAATTCCTGTATTTAGAAAGATATGAAAATGGAAAAACTATGGAAATATTTTGTCAATAATATTAATAATAATAATGGCGCTATTTCTGAAAGGTTTTAAAAAAAAATAGATGCACTTGAATGAGTTTAGGCATAAGATAAAGGTGGCTTTCAAGGTGTAGGGTGTATCGGTGGGTATTGAGTTTTAGAAATCTCTAGAACGAGTCAAATACTGCTACTATTAGAGCGGAATTGAGTCTGTATATATCCGTGAATGTACAGATCGTAGATATGCACGGTGATTTACCTCAACATGTGGAAAAGTCAAAGCAAAATTTTAGAACAATCTAGGGGGATTTAATGAATTTTCTGGATCAAAACCCCCTGCGAGACGCTACTGAATGAAGCTTGGAACTGTCATGCGGCATTACTCACGCTATGTGAAGCAAATGTAACTAATTAAATAAACCAACGGGGCTACAACGGCACACCTCCCTCGCCTGGTAGCCAAGTACTGCACTACGAAATAAAGCTTAGTATTTTTGGATGCGGCTTGCGGTAGGTGTTGACTGGTAGAAATCGTCACGTAAAAAAAGCGTGATGCCCCCTCCACGCGACTTTCTCTCTTTTCTATGTCTCTATTATATACGAGTGTGTGTGACAAGCGTCTAGCCCTTGCTCGTACGATTCCGAGAGTGTACGAAACCATCCGAACTGCTGTTCTGCTTGCGGGAAATTCAAAATGATACATGAGCGGTAGGATATCTATGCGAATACAAACAGGTCGGATATTATCGTTGAGTGGTGATACGTGATAACGGTCATTCCTCTGACCCCTAACTTTCGAAAGGGTGTTAAGATCACTTCGGGGGTGGGTGGTATCATTCCAGTGCTCATCCTAGGATTGGAAACATTCGGTGGTGGTGGGGGTAGGTAACTGAACTCCCTTCTCGAAACAGCTCTCATATCATGTCGATTCATATAGGAAGAATAAGTTTCTGCTCCCTTACTAGGACTAGTAATTCTTCCCCTAGACTTAGGTAACTCTACCAGATGCCAAACAAGCCTTCGCCGCAACTGAATCACCGTACCTTCCGGGTTAATTTGCCAATTCCATTAATTCAGGTTTCTTCAGTCGTTATATCCACCCGGCTTTTACTCCCGGGGGAGCTAAGAACTCGTCTTGGCCGATCTCCTTTTCCAGAGAATCGCCTCCGGACGGATAATCTCGATAGCTCATCAAAACGTTTCCAAATCCAACAGCTCCTTTCTTTGCATCAATATCCAGAGAATCCCAACTACCGGGCATCTTGGAATTTTATTCACTTGTTGGTTTATTAGAGGCAGCTTCACACACGAAAAATCCTCCTCGAAATATCATGGAGCAGTATACCACAACAAAAATTCAGTATTCGATACTCCTTAGCACTAATTGGCTACTGAGTCAAAACCAAACCTGATCTATAATCAAGGGCCGTATGGATGCAAGAAAAAAAATGCTCAAACACGGTTTCAATTCTGTGAATTTTAAATATATCTATATTTTTTTTCTTAAAAAAAATCCAAACAATTCTACACGGACAGCGTATAACTTCTGAACGAGACCGGTATATCAGGGTGTTTCTTTTATATTTCAATATAACGTATGTTTAGATGATTATATCCTTTTTTGGACAAACTTTCTTATGGTTTTTATATGCCGAAGTTGGATCAATGGTTTACATTGAATATATGGCACGTCAATTTGATATAATATAACGAATAGTATTATCAGGAGTAAAATACCTTTTACTGTGGCGAGGAGTTTGGAAAAAGGATATATAGATATAGTATGGCATGGTATAATGATAATTAAATGTGATGGAATAGAAAACGTCAACTTTCAAAGGGAAAAATATTGAGAAAAAAGAAACACAAAATGGTGGATACATGAGATTGATGGCAACATATTCAGCTACCTCGATATTAATCGATTTATTGGATCGTTTGAACCATGGAGGGAGTATAACGCTTTTTCCTTACGTGACGAAAATATACAAATATAAACAATCAAAGCTCCATATCGAATTACATTCGGAGTTGAAGAAATCCTGGCCAATCGAAACCGAATGAAATGTTTTTAAAATGTTAGTACTCACAGCAAATATAAAATATAAATGAATATATAAAAATATGCTCTTGTTGAGGATTGAACCCCGGACCTCTGGTTTGGTAGTCCCTCGTTTTACGGCAGCTCCGTTTGGTCTTCGAAATTATTCGTGTATTTGCAGCACATGAGCGTTGTAGAATTGAATATCTCTATTGCGCATGTAAGATTTCGGAGCAAAGTAGAAAATATATTTTTTATAAATCAGACGTGAGTTATATTGTCTCATTATTGCTTCAATACCGCACACGAGTTTTTCGAACCTTCGCACTTCATTGTACGACGAATAAAGAAAAATTGATAACCAGTGTATTTATCAGAGAGGCGATTTGGGATAAAAAAAAAACTTACCACAACGGTATAGTTTTGACAAAATTATGGAAAGAACTCACTTTTGCCATGCTAACTACTCAGTGTTTGAAAACAAACTTCAATGAAATGCTAGATGCGGACTCTCGATGGCGATGCTTTATGCTGCAATGCTAAGTGAAGTGCAACTAAACTGACCGCTCTTTTCTGAACAGTCAGTCAGTAAATGCTTGGATGCCAAACCTCTCTGGGAACAGCAATATACTAGAACTGGGCGAGTTTGAGCTTTATAAATAGATGAGGCGCGGAATAATTCCTCCTTTCACCAGAGGGAAAGACAAGTTTTTGTGAAGCTGATGGTTCTGATGTGATCGTTACACGAAGCTAATTTTCTTCACTACAAGCATGGATATTGACGAATGAGCTCTGATTTATCTGCCTGAGATTGTAACATTGGTCATAGTCAAATCGGCCATTTTTGGTTGCATTAAACTCCAGACGGTGATCTGTACTCCATTTCGGAATAATTTCCAGATCCTCGTTCACAGGTACCACATGCCTTGGGCAGTTCAGGTTTCTTGGGCTGTCATAGACGATTCAGAGGTGAAGACAGAACTGTTGGTGGATCCCAACAGGTAGATAATATGTAGGATGAAAAATAAGTATAGTTCAACCATTTTCACTTGCAGAAGCTGTTCCTATAGGGAGCAAATCAAAACACTTCGCTAACACGAGCGTATATGCGAAGAATCGAAACGAAAAATAATGTGTACTACTCGTAAACATTCTCCGTCGGCGGAGGAAAGATCAAAAGAGCCGATAGTCAACGTGGGTTTGAGGGACAGCTGTCTGATTCTTCAGCTGCCAATTAAAACGGACCGCAGGCCAATGATAATGATTGTAGTTGTTTCTATACGTTGAGACTAATAAATCACCAGTTATATACGTGTTTCAGGAGGTCTGAATACATGGAAGCCAGTAGCGTCTCTGGTCTGGAATCGAAATAGGTTTTAAAACATTATATAGTTGAAGGATTCCGCCTCAAGACTGAAAAACTTGTTTTTTATGCTTCTGAAATTCATAATGGATGAACTATACTATAATAATGTATGTAGAAAACAAAAATAAGTTCTATAATGTAGCCTTAAGAACGCCTACGTTGATGGCAAGGTTTTGGTACGTAGTTGTAATTATAGTCCATCCAATATCAATTGCAGAAGCTGTTTCTATAGGGAGCAAATAAAAACTCACTTCGCTTACACGAGCGTATATGCGAAGAAACGGAACGAAAAATAATATGTACTACTTGTATACAGTCTCCGTCGGCACAAAGAGCCCGCTGGTCAACGTGGACTTGAGTGACTGCTGTCTGTTCTACAACCAATTCGTCTGGGCCAATCGAGTCGGACATCAATGCTTGAAGGTGTGTCTATACGATGGGAGGTCATAAATCACGCGTTATATTTGCGTTTTAATAGCTCTGAAAGATTAAAAACCAGTAGCGTCTGTGGTCTTGGTGTGTGCCGATCGAAATACGTTATAGGATTTGTATCTGTTACAGAATAACCTAGATCAAACAATGAAAGAAATTATTTTTCTTCCTTAATGTATTTGTATAAATAAAAGCTTGTCTTTAATTTTTTTTAATTTTTCTTATTTATGAAGTATTTTTAAAATCTTAAAATATCTAAATAAAATTAGTTATCTCCACCACTGCTGCTCTCAGGATTTCACCGCAAGACTTTTTTATGCTTCTGCAATTGATATTGGGAAAACATTTCATCAAACAGTGAGATACGTTACCAAATCACAAGGGATCGTGAAAATCTCCATACCTGAAACAAAAGAAAGGAAATGTTAAAAATTTCGAAAACATATATCAACCTTCAAGAAATATATTCCATTCAATAAATCTCTCAGTGTTTGCTGAGCAATATTGCAAAACAGTGGGATTATTTTTAATCCCCCCAAACTCTTATTAACTTTCCCCATCTCACAGACATCCCCGACAGGATTAAATCCCCCGTTCTGATCTGGCCGCGTCTCGCCTCTCTCTCTTCTCCGAGTGAACTGTCGGGATGCCACGATACCATAGCAACGGAGTGCTCTCCGCTAGCCTGTCTCCTGTCCCTTGATTTATGGCGATGGAAAATGCGAGAAATGAAGAGCGGCACTAGCAGACAGCAACGAACCATCATATTCGGCCAAAAACGAAAATCATCAACGCGTATCGGACGGGAGATTTGGTGTGCACGTCGACGACCTATATTTCGACCCTCGTTCGTGAATTTCGAGCGGACAGTATCTGGTTTTACAATTATGTAGTTTTAGTTACATTTCTTGGTAGTTGAGTTTCTGACACATTTACATAAACTTCTCGAACATTCGATGCTGGAATATTCATCAGACTTATCTATATTTTTAAAATTGCATTTCATCATTGTCTGAAGACTATATAAATGACGGCCTTCAATACTTAAGTATGATTTGGGCTGTATTTGTATGTGTCCGGGTAGTAAACTGATGGGTTCGGTTAAATTATGAATACCTATACAGAGTATAAACTAACTTGTTGCACTCCCACTAATGTCATTTAATAACGAATTATAGTGTCAAGTTCAAGCAAATTTTGGAAAACTCTACGATTAACCTTAGCTGACCTGCTCAAAGCCGTAAGAAAACACTGGCAATTGCCGGACGCAATAAAATTGAAATATGAAGAGTTTTGAACTGATTGTTTGAGAAATGTGACAAGAGAGGATGATAATCCTTATAAATATTAATTGCTGGCTTTGCAATTGAAGACATGAGTGGATAGAAGTGTTATGTTATGTTACAAACCTTAAAAATCTGTGCTTTTTTTGCATATGTACCCATCTTTCATATTAATGAATCGTTAGTGAGTAAAGTTGTATGATTTTTGGTAACCATTTGCTCAGCTAGTCCTAAATGTAAAAAAATTACATAAAAAAACTTTGACCTTACTTTACTCAAAAATTTTGTAACATTACATGCGTCTTCAATTATAACGTCAATTTTACACTCATGAAAACGAACCTCATTATATCCAAACTGGTCGGTAAAGTCAGAACTAGTAGATACAGTCAGCTTACGTTAAACACTGAACAAACCACGATCATGTAGTAGCACAAAAAGTTTTCATCTCGCACGAAAAGTAAATATGGCCATGTTGACCATTGGGAGCGTCCAACAGCTTGAAACGTTTGCCGCCGTTTTTAAGCTGGATGTATAAGACGATTGACAGAACTTCCAGCGGCTGCAAATAATTGAAGACCTTTATTTTCAGCTGGATTTATTTCAAAAAGTACAGCGATACGAAATTTTACGTTTTTTGGTGTTTATTTTGTTGTTTACTCCAGTGCAAATTTGACCGTCTAGTAGAATTGAAAAGCGGTTTTAGCTGCATCCAGCAAAGTGCTTTTCGCTTTTTTTTGTAGGGCGCACTCATTGATAGATTCGACAGATAAGCTGCATTTCCAGGTATAGAAATATCAAAGGAATAAAAAGATATTTTTACTTTTTAAAATAATTTAATAAATAACCTACACAAAACAAAATTGCTCCAGGAACTCCTGGCAGCCTATACAAACCCATAAAATTATCTGCATTATTTCAGTATATTACATAATGTAAAAAAATACAACACAAATTTTTGGTACCTCAATCACACATTTTTCATTATACAATTCAGGGTTGCTGTAGCCAGTTGTTACTTCTTTCTCATTAGTCTCTAGATAAGTTGGCAAATGTGTCAACTAAACGACAATTTAAATTATATCACAATATTGGTCCAGAAAATACAGCTATGTCCAAGGTAAGACTGCGAACATCGTGTAGAAGTGGTGTAACACTGAGCTGCACTAAGAATGAGTTTTCCATCGTTTTTAAACACAATACTCAGATATTTCCACCTTTGTTGTATTACACTTTATTACACTTTTTTGCAATCGAAATAATGTGTATAAAACAATGACATCCAATCTTTGACAATCATGTGTTTTCGTTGAAAACTATTGGACAAGGGCAGTTTTACTTGCGATAAACACATGTTTTCGGGTGTGTGTGGTGTTTTGAAAAGATTAAATTTTGAGTGTTTTCGTCCTCTCAAAGTATTTGAGAGGGCCGTGTTTTGACTTCGGATTCCTGTCCATAATTTCCAAAGTTGTGCAAAATAATCCTCGAGTCTATTCATCTTCCTGATTTACACATGAGATGTCAGATAAACCGATGCATTTCCTCTTATATTTCACATAAAAAAATAATCAAATTCTCCAATTTTTGCAGTTTCCCTAGTTATTTCTTGAATTTTTAAATAATTTTATGTTTTTTATCATTAGGTATATCATCTTTGATTTGACACCTCACACTTCAAGAAAGTGTCATATTTTTTATAATTATAATATCCTTAGAAACATTTCCTGCGATTTTTCTGCTTGATACTTCAGAAGATCCGAACTCGGTACATCTCAATCCCAATCCAACTATAAAGCGCCTTGGATGGAGAATACTAGAGACGGCTTTCGCATTTTCGAAAAGTGTCTCAATCCTTCTTGTAGAGCCAGACACGCATAAGTTGTATGTGTAATATTTTTTGCGATAACATATTGTTATTACCCCTTTTCGTTGTTCGTCATAAGCGAAAGGGTTGACCTACAGTTTTCAAACAACCGTCTGGGAATTCCGAAGACGTCATCGAATGGTCCCGATGTTTCGAGAGTCCAGAAAGCGAGAACGAGGATATATAAGTCGCGCAAATCACGGAAGGGGCAGTTTTTGAATTTTTTAATATTGTTATGCGGAGAAACAAAGTAATTTATATTTGCGAACTCAAGGTGAATTTTGATTTAGTGCAGTGCGATCGAATATTTAATTCTCAGAGTGTATTATTGTATTAGTGTATTTTGTTTGAAGTGGAATAAACGGAGATAAAATCAATTGAGTATATTTCAATGAAAACGAACCCAGTTTCGTAACAATATTATTCTCCATCTTGAATTTAGTTGATTTTGATCATGCCGCCTTTATAATATTTCTGAAGTTTATAGAGATTGAAAGGAAGCACTTCAAACATATCTGAAATGAGAAATAGCAACCTCATAACCTTTTTCTAGATTCACAATTAGGCACTGATTAGGAGAAGACAGAGAGATACGCAATATAGTTAACGTTTACTTTTTATGAGATTCAAAAAGAGAATGAAAAGCTTCCTCCAATGTGTAAAAAGATCAGTAATTTCCGCTATTCGCCAAAAACGAATAGTTCAACAACATGCCCAAGTCTTGAATTTCATCAACATGGAAAATAGTTTGAAGTATCACATTGATAAAAAATCAGTATTTGTCCATATCAGAGATATTCATAAAATAGAATTCTTATATATGTTTGAAAAAAAAAGTTTTTAATTGAAGAATTACTCATATATTTTTCATCTTTTCGACAACAACATCAATTCCATGGGATCAAACAGATTCGCGAAACATGTCACACCACATTAGATGGTGTTATGATGTAAGGATTCAGTTACAGAAAAAAATCATCACCCCGTGGATAGAAAATACTCCTATGATTTTATATGATAAATTATGTTTTACTTGAGTTTGTTGACTGATGATGACGATTTGCTCAAATTACGTACGATCCTTTGGTGATTCTATCGTATCAGTCTAGGAGGTCAAATTTGTTGACATGATTTCGCTTCAGTATGTAGTACTGATCATAGTTTTTGCGATAAATCCAAAATTGTTTGAGATATAAATTTTTTTTTATGATCAAATAATCTGATTTTTGTTACTTTTGGGGCATCAAAAATTTATCTAGATATACAGTGCAATAGAAAAAATATTTGTTCGTATTTAATGTTTAATTGAATCCCTGAGCATTTTTATATTATTTATGCCTAACTTTTTTATATATTTTGCAACCTTACTCGTATCTGCTTCTTACTTCAAAATATTGCTCTGACACACCGCCGCGGTATCGTCCATTCTGCGTCATGAATTTTTATTTCATGAAATACCAAGTTTATGAAAATTCCGTGTGAGTCAGAGAGAGACAGCAATACTTTAAGGTAAGTAGAAGATACGAGTAAGAGTAAGTATAATTCGATGATTATACAAAAAAAATCTTATATTGCATTGTATTTTTTGACTGATTTTTGTTGCCTCAAAAGTAACTAAAATCATGATTTGAACATTAAAAAAAACATCTTAAAAAATACTGAATTTATCACAAAATCTCAGAAAGCAGTTTATGTATGTATTTAGTCAAAGTTACATATCATTTGGAAAAACTATTTTCGCAACTGTTTAGATAATTCCGGTTCAAACATTATAGCAACCACCAAGTTGCCCCATGCAACATGCATTTATATCTTGTAATAAAAACTGGTCGATTAGTTTTTGATACGCATGCGCCATTACCTGCTAGATTATATAGACAATGATACTGTTTTCACTTACAGCAAACATTGTGAATTTCCAACTTTTTTTTGTTTTCATATAGGTTTGTCATTTATTCCAAATTTTTAAGCGGGTCTGATCGTTGGCAAAATAGCAAGAACTTCTGAAAACTACTCTCACTTCTAAAAATAGGTGAAGCTCCTGAGAAAATTGTACGTTACCTTTTATCACGGTTTGGATTTCACAAGAAGTAATAATTATTAAAGTTTTCTCAACCATATCTAATGCTGTTACTATGATTAACCAGTACATCAGCATTAAAATATTCTAATACTAAGAGTTTCAACAATAACATTGCACCCATTAATTATTTTGGCCGCTCGTGATGAATATCCCAGCTGATGAAAGAATATTTTACATTGCTTTTCGAATCGAAGTGGGCAGTATTGAAGAGTCCTCGCATTTCTATACAAACTTAGTTGAAGATATATTACCTTGAAAATATAAATTCATTGAATCCAGTGGCAATAGTCCTATTTTCGATTTGTATTTGAGCCCGTCTTCAACTCATTTCTGCGTGTGGTCATGAAATGTGCTCTTGCTTCAAATAGGTTATTTTATGGGGGTTAATTAGAATTATTAGATGGCATAAATATGTCGAATTTCATATTTGGGTAAGTGGTTTTTGTAGGTTACAGTCTGTCACGGCACCCCACTCTATAAGGATACAGTGGGAAAGCTGGAATGGTATAAGGGCAGGATAATGCAGGGGCAAACCCCGATAAGCCATAACATACACATTACAAACATACCATTAGAAGCTAAACGAATAACTGAAGGTGGGTCCTATCCTTGGGATACCAGTGGACTACATTATTCCATGATATAGCTTTCCCAAAAACTACGAAACGAAAATATCCAGCAGAAAATACTGGCAAAGAGGGGCCTCTTGGAAACGAAACAGGCATGGCCCACAGACGGCTCGAAATCGAACGAAGGCATCGTAGCTTGTATATATGGTGCAAAAAAGACTAAGATCACAGTTAGTCTAGGGCATCATGCATAAGGCAGGAATACAAAACCATTGCCATCTATTCAGATAGTCAAGTGGCCATAAAGGCGCTAAGTGCACTTCAGGTCAATTCCAGACTACTATGGTACTGCATCACTGCAGGTCCGGGTGGGAGCGACAAAATCTCTTTTTGTCCACGACCCCTTTTGTGGAATCTCGAAAGCGAGCATAAAGACATGGATATAGGCGGGTGCAAGTCAAATCGCAAAATTGGTAAAATAAACACCCCGGCAGACCCCAGTAGACCTACTTATCCAAGCCACCACAGCAAGGCCGTAAGAATAATGGTGGGTCTGCTAACGGGTCACTGCTGGCTCAAGAATACATGAGCTAACTAGGCCTGGCGAAAAAAATCCAGTGTAGGTTCTGCTAGGAAGACGAGGAAACCGCAGAAATTACACGAAGGAGTCACTGTCAAGGCTATTGAGTCTCGTAAGAAACGTAAAGCTAGACAGCGAACTCTATAACCACACAGAGAGTTCCACAATAGATCTGCAAAAGACCAGGCCAAGGAGTCAATAAATCGAATGTTTACAAAATTGAGGGCCAAATAGCTTAAGATGTATACTGTTCAGGTCATCTAAGAGTAACTGCATGTTCAATGTAAAATACTTTTAGAAAATAAATTAACGATTAATTTTTTAGTTTACTTCGAGATCAAACTTATTATACTGTGTCAGTCCTGTGGCATCCATGTAACGTTGAAAATGTTATACAATTGCTTCCTTACAATCCATAACGTTACAGGTTTTCCAATAAACTTTTGACAAACAGTCTTGCTTTGAAAATATCAACAAAAAATACATGGGGAATGGGATATTTTTATCTGAGGGTTTATATACTTCCTATGCTAAAGAAAATCGTCTGCTGGCTATCGTTTCCCAAAACCATTACAACTCAAATTATAAATATGTAGGCATACAACTTCTCGACCGCATCTAATGCTGTAATTATTATTATACTCAGTAGTAATCAGCAATAAATAAACGAAAATGATGGAAGTCAACAATAACATTGAACGCATTATACTTTTTCGTTTAGGTCGTTCATAATACTTATCCCATGTGTTGAGATATTTCCTGTTCCTCGTTGAATTGAAGTGCGTTTATATGATCCTAATTCATTATGTAATCTTGATGAGAATCTTTTTGACACTCGTGTAGCGAAACTTCTGAAATAATAAAAAAACAAAATAACGAATATGTATGTTATGCTAGTGTGTAACGGGTTCCATCAGATACGATTTGAATATTTAGGTGAACGCTTAAAAATTCACCTAAATGTTACGCACTCATTTGATTATTCATCGAGGCGTTCATATGGTCTAATTAACTGAATTATGTACATATCATTTTGTGCCCAAGAGGACGTGAAATTTCCTATTCAAGTTCGAGGTCAATAAATAGTTGGATCGAGAGGTTGAAAATATACCAATATCGCATATGAAATTTGGTAGTATTTATCGATGTTTAAATGATTTGACCATGAAATGAAGAAATATTCTCCAATAGGTGTAGTAATCACCATGAATATCTCCATACCTTCCCATCCAATTTTGGAAAAGCAATGCATTCATAACAAAAACTATCAATAAACCTACTATAAAGTATCCCTAATCATTTGAAGGAAGCTTCATCAAAATATGTCCACCCACCCTCGGAAACTATCCAAGCCCTGGTGAATGTAAACGTAAACTATTCGATTGAAATAAAGAGTTCTTCAAATTGGTCGATTTGTTTGAGGTTCCGGAAATGGTTTGCCTAGGACGATCAAAACTATCCCAGGGAGTATTCAAAATATCATTAATTGTAGCACCGATTTGTGGTCTTAGACGATAATAATCAGAAACAAAATTGAAATCTAATATAGAAAAAGTGAGCGCATTGTTCACAAAAGATTATTTCAGCAAGCTTCGGCTTTTCATAACCATATGTATCAACGTATGCTCGTACCTCTTTGACCTCCCAATGAAGGTCAGGATATCCTTCCATTGCAGATGGGCAAGATATCTCACTGGAGCATGACAGTTTGAAAGACAACTTGTTTCGCCTGAAAAGTGAAAAGGGTCTTCCTACTCCCCACATTTTGGGCACGCAGGATCCTAACCGACTCCTTCAGAGTTAGATGGCATTTGCCCCTCCTCCAAGTAGTTCTTTCTGGTTTACTTTACAGTATCTCGGGCCACGATATCACCAGCTTTGCCAGCAGCCATCGGTTCCCCTCCATTCTTTTCCTGGGGCATGCAATGATGTCGACACATGTTTCTTTGTTAGGTACGCCCAGCGCAGGATCCAATTCATAGCCATCTATCTCTTTGGTGGGCTAGCTGGTCCGCCTGTTGCCAACAACCCCCGTATAGCCTGGAACCCACAAAAGATTAACTTGCGATCTCATTGCCAAGTCTTCGGGGGCCTCTGCACATTCCTGGAGCAATTTCGTTCTGGTTCTGGTGGAGTTCAGAGACTCGAGAGCAGTCTGATTGTCAAAATATATAGATTTGGGTCTTTCTAGACCAATACTCACCTCGTTCATTCTGGACATTTCTAGAATAGCGTACTTGCAAAATTGTAGCATTAGATCCGAGGGAAACGGTCTATGACTATCAAGTGTACTCCTGCTCCGACCTGTTCTCCCTTCTTTCAACTATATTTGATTATTCAAATGAAAAAAATCTCAATCCGTATATTACGATGATGGGATATCAATTCTGTATTCGTTCTTTTGTTTTTTTCCATACCATTTTTTGTAGCTCCTGATGTCTCGTTGATGACTCGAACCCGAATGATATCACCTGAAGATGGCAAATCTGATTTTACCGAAACGTCATGAAATCTGACTTATTGAGGATTGACACAACAATACGCGAAGAGAACCCCCCCCCCCCTGAGAAAGCGGTTCAACAGATTATATAATATATATTTGGTCATGTTTTCAGGAAAACAACATGTTTACCTAATATGATATTGGTATTTCGGACAGAGGTTTCATTTGTTTTTTCTTGGACATTACTTTGACAAGGTTTTTCTTATAATCATGTTTTCTGGAAGTTCAATATACCTTTTTTAATTTTCCTTCACTTGACCATATTGAAACATTGAAAAGATTCAGTTCTGTATTGTTTAGTGCGAATTTTTTTCACAAATATCACAGTTGGTATAGATATCGTTTTCTTTTATAATCTATTATATTCTCAATCAACGGTTGCAACGTATTCAGAAAACGTTTATGAGATTGATTTACAGTTTCAAAAAGAAAAAACTAAAATAAACTACTACAGAAATGCGATTCCTACATTCTTACAAGAAATATAATAAAATTCAAATCTCCCCCTATTTGTACAACAAAAAACGATTGAGATATGATGTTAACAATGTAAAAACACAAAACTCAAATCTTTTTAGAAAGGTCATTTTTACCTCACTGCTTGTTAAATTCTGAAAATTATACATTATGATATTGAATGTTTATGGGCTTCGTGTTTCCAAAAACCTATTTCATTTAATATTTACGGTATTGGAAAATAATTTGCCCCTTCATCTTACTTTTTGCTTCAACAGTAGTTTTTGTTTTATCAGTATCATTCGATTGTTATAATAAACTATTAACATTTTCATCGTATTTTTAATGCACATAAATTGACTGATAGCTTCTTTATATTTGTATAAATATACGGTTTGTCCACTTCTACCAATTCTAGATTGTTGTTAGACATATTTAAAACCATATGTACTCGTCATTGGTGAGTCAAGATGAATATGTTGGGTCAAACGTTGGGGATTATTTTTTTATCTGGACCATGCTTATTATTATTCTTCTTCTTGTTCCAGATATATGAAATCATGTTATAATTTATTTTTTTGAATTTCAGCTATAATAATTTATTGAATGCTTTAAGATCAAATACATGATATAGGATACGTCAAGAACACAAAAAGTAGACAAATAATCAAAATACCAAAGTACAAAATATAAATGTCACATATAGGTACACAGATAGGACTAACATTTTATCTCGAATTTGAAACTAATCGAATGTAAAATATAAATGTCATATATACACAGACAGAACTAACATTTTATCACGAGTTTGAAAATTCAGAAATGCTGTAGAAACAGTTTTATTGCAGATATTTCTTCAATTTTGATTTGAACATATTTTTGTTTTGAAATTTTCTTAGATCGATCAGTTGGAAGATGGTGGAAAAATGTAATTCCTGTATATGACGGACTGTTCTTAAAGAATGATGTGTTATGAGTCGGGATCCTGATGAGATCTCCGTTTCTAGTGGAATAGTTATGATGTTGGGAAGCAGTGTCGTGACATATTGGGAAACAGTCGTCGTGACATTTGTCGATCATTTTTCTCAATATTTTTCTGATTTAATACCGTCCCTTATTTCTTTATCGAACGAAACCGAATATTTAGAATTCCTTACACTCTGAATATTAATAATAATAAAGAATAAAGATAGTGTTTGTAGACTCTATCATCATAGTAGCTTATAAAAAATATAAATTTCTAAAAGGTTTTTTTTTTATTCTTAAATTTATGTTTTTCCACAGTTATAGTTTAGTTTCCATATCACTGTGTTTCATAATACCACGCACATAAATACCCCAACCTTAACGCACATTTGTTTTGGTCTAATTCAGTATCTATTTTGCGAACAAAGTAAGAATAGAAGAATAAAGTGTAAACAGACGACATTATCCGAGATTTATGGCTGTCATGTGACGTATCCCGCTAGTGCCACCTATAAATAACACTCCGTTCAGTCGGATGGTATTGTTTAATAAAATAATCGCTTTATAAAATTATCGAAAGCCCATAAATCAAGCATTTATTTAGCACAACAGATGCATTTCATATCAGCACGTGTGATTGGTCGAGCAGATACTCAATCGGAATGGAACTGCAGCCGTAAAAATATCTATAACGACTATTTGGTATCGATTTTGATTTATTGGGTGACTGGTTGACACTATTGTTGCATTACACGTTGGCACCACCGATTGAACATTCGATATGCTTCCAACTATGTAAAATTATATACTTTGCATATATTCTAGACCACGGTCGGTAGGTATTGACAATTATTTGGAGGTTAGGAGCATGCTTTAAAACGCATTTGTCATCCACGCTCGATCAGCCATTATAATCTGAAATGGTGCAAGTAGAGCGCTACTGGCATCATGCTCTATGTACCTTTTCATACAAGTCATATTTTATCGAATATTATACAGGGTGTGTCAGGAATAATAATTCCAACCAGGAGCAGCAACTACTTATTTGTCATATTATTTTCCTTGTCGGTGATTAAACCATAAATAATTTAGTGTCCGACCAAAAATGGATTTTAGCCGAAAACGAAAAAGAAGCTTCGGCCTTAGTCTTATTTTCGGCCGAAAACGAAAATGATTTAGACAATAATTTATAAATATTAATATTTCCGCTGTACACTGAAATCTTGTTTGTTTTTTTTACAACTAGGGAGAGAAAAGCAAATATAGGCTTGAAAGAAGAAAAACACGATACAAAATTTCGTGTATTTCTTGTTGTATGATATAATCAATCAATACAATATACCTACATATCTAATGCCTTTATAATCTTTATATGCATGTCGGATATAAAAACAGAAGTCAAGAACAAATAAAAGTAATTACTTACCCATTAATTTATGCGTGTGAAGAAAAAATACAACATAACCTCGTTTCACAACTTCAAAACAAAATCGCGCCCGTTTAAGTTAGCTGAGTGAAACCACGAGCGGACTCGATTCACCCCGAAGTTTGCCGAAAGTCACCTGATATTATCGAGCTTTACGAAGTGGGCCGAATGACACGCGACAATTCACGAACTTCTGATTTTCGGCTTGGCCGAAGCTTCGGCTGGTTTATGGCCGAAAACGAAATTATGACCGAATCATGATTTTTTGGCCGAAAACGAAGCTTTGGTCGGACACTAAAATAATTGTTTTTCGAGTGCTTCATATGCAGGGCCAGATTATATCATATGGAGGCCCCTAGGCAATGCTCGGGGCCTGTCTCCTCTAATGTAGGTAGGTAGGTAGTATTTAAACCAAATACTGACACCAAATTTTAATTAATATAATTTATTGAAACAAAACTATTTATTGGTAATGTAATGTAATTTTATGCAATACTTGCCAATGGTGGTTATGGTAAAATTATAACAATGATTTATTTCTTGATTAACTGTAAATTATCATCATCCGTCAGTCAGAAAACTGCGTTGTAAACTATTTAAATTTTCAATCATGTTTTCAGAACAAAACATTAACTTTTCTCTTGTGTTTTTTGCAAATTGCAGCTCGATATTTCGTTGTATATTGATCGAAATGAGATTGGCGCAAATAGTCACAATATATCTACTAATAATAACCATAAAATCTAAAGAGTTATATTTGACGGAAATATGACTATTTCTAGAAAAAATTAAGTTTCCTATCAAATATAATTTATAAAACTATGTTTACAATTATTATGATCATTATTCAGTAGATATAATATGACTATTTGCGCCAATTTTATTTCGATGAATATATAACGAAATATCGAGTTGCAATTTGCAAAAAACGCAAGAAAATTTGAATTTTGCGGGCTAGTGCGACGGGACACCTTAACGAAAGTGCGTGGAGTTAATTTGGAATATGTTCTGAAATTATATATAAACATTGCCGAGGTAGCGACAGGACAGTTTTCTGTTTCTGTTGATCTCATTAAGTTTGAATTTAGAGCAATAAGTATGTACCTTATATGCTTGTAAAAAGTAATAAATGTAAAATTGTTTTTGTGAAATCATTTGTATTATGAAACAATAAACCTGAAACCTTTTTAAATTGAAATCGAATGCATCAAATCAAAACAAAAATTTTTCTCACGGATAGCGAGGCCTCTAGGCTGGCGCTGGGCCCATAGGAAGTTGCCTACATTGCCTAATAGATAATCCGGGACTGCTCGTATGGCGTAATATTGGAATGATTCTTCCAGATTCCGAAGTACGGCAAAAATGACAGATGTAGAATGACAGATGAGTGCAATAAACATGTTATTGCACAGTGTAATAAAGAACCACTTTTTTCACTAAATATAGTTCAATAAAGATTTGTTTTTAGAAAAAAAATATTATGCCAAGTTTTATAATTTTTCATTTTAAATAAAAAAATAATTGAAAATGTGTTTGCTTTTTAATGAGTTCTGTTACTGGTTAGTATTATTAGTGCAATTATCTTCCTTTCGTGCCACCAATGGCCAGATCCCTTACTGATTGTTTTTTTCTTGATTAAAAATAATACAACATAGTTGAAAAATATGATCTATCATGATAAATGATAATTATAACATTATGAAATTTTTTATGATTTGAGAAATAGAAATGGGGAGTCGAATGTATATTATAGTAATATCCGTTCGAATAAGAGTTCTTCCCTCTTTGAGTAAACCGATTGAAGCTTTGTTATGAAGTAGAAAATCAGTAGTGAGAGTATTATGTTGAAATTACATGGGTTGCAAGGAATATGTGTCTGTACAAACCATTGACTGTGAATGAAAATAGTGAATAATTCCTATAACAAGATATGTATGTAATATAAAAAAGTTGTTCTGGCTGATTCTTGAACAAAAGAGCATCAATAGTAGATCATCATGAGCATTAGTGGCGACAAAAACATGAATAAATTTCCCTCATTTCCATTAGAAACCCTTAAAAATGCAAGGTACATTTGGAACTAGTATCGATTTGGGAATTTAGAAATAATGATTCATGAGTTAGTAATACCCAATTGAAAAGGAATTTGAATAAATTATAGGGAAACATATTTATTGGCCAATTCAGAATTTCTGAATAAGTTGAACAACATTTTGAGAAACAAATGTTCGTCCAAATACATTTATATCCCTAGATTAGCATTACTTGTATATATTACTTGTAACAATACAAAAACGTAATTATTAGTTTAAAATATACCGCTGAGAATATTCAAATTAACTCATGTTCAGATCAGTTATCTAAATTATGCATTTGTAAAGACTTTGGTTTAAATATGTTATTATACCAACTGATTAAAATATTAATTTCGACTTATTTACGAATACATAATATATGTATTACACTGACAACTGCATTTGACGAAGTATTACTTGTATTTATAATTGAACATAATACACATTTTATTTATATTTCCTAAAAATAATCTTTATAAGATATTTCCGAGTTATGAAAAGGGAAACATTGTCAATTGAGTTTGAATAGAAATTGAAAAATCTACTATGAAAAAGAACAAAATTTTTGTAATATCTAACAGGAAACAACAACTTCCCCAGCTAAAGCCACACTGGACATTTAACTACAGCTGAAGGAACTCCAACTGAAAATAAAAAATCTGAAATTGATGTTTTGATTGATGGAAGTGAATAGAGTTTATCTTTCAGTCGCAAATGATTTCACATCTGATTTTATGAACTTCCTGTTCATATTTTCAAACAAATCAATGAACGATGTACTTAATTAATGATGAACTATCACTAGATTCCATTACAGTCTATCTATCACTGTAGTAACTTAGGAATAACAAATGTGTTCTGAATTTTATGCCAATTTATTTATCTTTAAGCTATCAGTCTCTACCATGGAACAGGATATATTTGCAAATCAATTTGAAAGCAACTGTTTCTCCTCCAAAGCCTCATATAGTGATATGTATGTAGAAAATTTTAGTTCAGACATCCTCAAATGGGTGCTGAGATATCTTATAATTGATTAATTGGGGAACATATTTAGAAAGCTGCAGCTTCCTTGGGAAGCATTTTAGAACATACCCTCATTTGAATTCTCAGCTACTTCCAATCTGATATTTCAAATAAACTATAACCGTGAATACCCTGTATATTCCCGAATGAATAGAAATGAAAACATCTACAACAAAAAATCAAATAAAAATTATTCAAATGACTGAAAATATAAAATCAATATTGAAAAATTACCCTTCGATTTTATCCGACATATTTTTTGTCTTTGTTAAATTTTTGTTTTCGTACCGAGTGATAGATATAAATTTCGAAATTTCAAATTGACTCAAGATTTAATTTTTGGACCATTCAAAGTGTGATAGGTTATTTTTATTATTATTGACCAGACTATACCATAAGACGAAATAATAGTCAGTGACGTCAGTCACTGCATAGTCGTGCTTGCGGGATTATTGGGTTTTTGGTGAATTGCATTATTGTTTCCGCCACTGGAATTTCCTTCCCTCTTCCCTTGCCTCTCTTGGACACCGTAGCTAAGAATGAGTAACTGACTATTATTTCCGTCTTATGGTATACGAAATCAAGTTTTATTCGAACTACAGAAGAAAAATTCCTCCTTTTTACAAGCCATTGTTCACAAAAAACGCAGGATGCTTTTATTTCGCGAGTGTTATTTAATTCGAACCATTTTATCTTCAATTATATAGAATAATCGATTTTTGTGAATTTCATTTCTAGGTAATTGAAGTGATGGTTATAATTACACGGAATCAATTCAATATTTAGTCAAAAACATCGCAATTTTTTGTTCGTTCTGTTCCGTCTTTTTTAACAAGAGATATTAGAAGAAAATATCGACAATTTGGATTAAAATATAATTTTTCAATTTTATGGGGAGCTCATGGAAGGTCTGTGTGACGTTACCTAATAACTAATCCTACTAACCGAGAACTATAACTGACTAACTGCTGTGGTGATTTATGCTATTATGTGTTTAATTCTTACTGGAGAAACTCTTGTTGTGAATTATTTACTTTCAGTGACATTCTTGCACTGTAACTATTAAGGCGTACACATTACAAAATGTGATTCCGAAAAATGGTTTCACGTTTATAGAATATTCCAAATCAACGCATGCACATCTTTCTTGCGTAAGCCCTTAGTTGCAAGTTGGTTAACTTCCTGGTCATCATTCTCAGTTCTTTGTACTAGTAGCGAACCAATGAACGTTCTTATTGGCATGCCAGTATGGAACTCTTAGTTATTAGTATTGATCATTGGCCCAATAAATGTTGCATAAACCTTCCCTAACATTAAAAATAATGTTTTCTCAATGAATGTATGTGGCCAATAGAAACATGGTCTCCCATGCCACCCCATGTATCCGCCCTTGTAATGAATACTACAAGGATTGGGTAGAATATACATGCTACATTCTACTATCGATTTATTCAGAAAAGATTGTCACTACGCTTTCCAATTAAATGCCTACGCGCAACGTTGCGCATCTACCGACAACCATTTGATAAACAGCACCGTCGAATCCCAAGATTAATTCCGAAAACGTCTAAAATACATCTTCACACTTCACCAAGTATCGGTAATGTATTATACGGGCAGGGTGGGTGAACTAAGTGATAACGCTTATAGGCTTCCCGAGACCATAAAGTGGAGGCTGAATCCGTGCCTTCTGGAGCGAACGAACAGAGCTAAAGGCCATGTCGCGGGAAGATTCACGAAATACTGCGGCATAGCTTTCATTGTTCCGGTTGGGGTGAAAGTGAGATATTCCTCTTTCTGGAGACGAAATCTCCAGCTAACCTATAAGTGTTCCATGCTGAGCCTGCTCATCAGAGGCGAGAAGAGTCGATTCAACAGGGGCGGGTAGCTGGTGGTTGAGGCAAACAAAGAACATTTCAGTTAAAATTTGCATCATATCGACCTTTGAGATCGGTGTCCAATTTGAAGAAGGTTGAAAGTAAATTTTACGTTTACTCATATTAACGTCCAATTTGCTTATGTGAGGAAAATGGAAGTAACTGTGATGTAAAGGTGTTCCTGTCCAATAGATCGAAGGCAATACTATGTGAAATTGCCGTAATACTAGTCGAACGGTCACTATTTTCACCTATGTATTGGGAGAAGAATATAAAATATATCTAAATATAGAGTAGCGTTCAAAATTTCATCTCTTCCACTTCCGAGATAATCAGAAATTATTCAAAAGGATTTTCCAATCGACCCATCATACTTGTTCCTGCATCTTGAATTGATTACTCTCCAAATGATCGAACGACTGTTGCATATTTTCATTGAAATACTACTAGGAGTTATATGAAATAAAGTTCAGTCCAATAGTATAGTTCTTGTCGTTCATTTAAATTCTATCAATATTTTCGAATTGAATAGTTAATGGTGAGTCAAGTCGAATAATTTGATTTATGTCATTTTTCATTTGCATAAAACCTCACTCAGAAACTTGTAGCCTATTATGGTCCCAAACTCTTCAACCTATTACCCACCGATATTAGAAATGTACAAAGTAAAAATAATTTCAAGAAACGAGCTTCAATTTTATAACATTAGATTATTAAATTATAAAATCAATTCTCGAATAGATAAATATATCTATTATATTGCAATTACCTATTTCTGATCTCTTTACTATATAAACATTTTTCCTTCCCCCATAATCCTAACCTAGTAAATTAATTATAATTACTTTGTATCCTGTCCCACAAAACAAACTATGCTTAGGCGGCTTCTCTTACAGAGAAAACAAAAAATTGTAAAGATCTAATTGGGTTGAATAAACTCTCTCATTTTCACTGGTGTCTTTCCTGTTCTCGATTTCAAATAATTTCGTTTTTACCAAACTTCTTCCTGTGCATCCTAAAACAATTTTCAATTGTACCACATATGTCCCTTCCATGCTCATTAGATGCATGTACCTGTAGAAAGTGAATCGTCTGGCAAGAATCTTTCCCAACTGTAGACGGACACTGTATATATATTCAACATAAAAGATGAAAAGTAAACAAAATATAAAAAACAAATCCATATACTTCGCCTAACCTGGGGCTTAATAAGCCTTACCATAAAAAAACACTTAAATTGAATTATGATATGC